>RJWH01001575.1:0-350862 GCA_004363575.1 Solenodon paradoxus
CTCCCTCTCTCTCTCTCTCTCTCTCTCTCTCCCCCTGCCTGTCTCCCTGAACCTTTCCTTTAAAAAAATAGGAAGAGTTAGAAGATAGACTTGTGTCAGTCATCAGTATCTTCTCTGGGCAGATGGTAGTTCTTTCTTCTCGGGAAAATTGCAGGGATCATGTAAAGTGGGTCACAGACCTCGGTGTGTGGGTGCGGCTGTCGGTGTCTGAGCCTTATTCTCTCTTGTCGCCTGGGCAGCACACAGGAGCCGGGGACCAAGGTGGAGGGCAGGCCCTCGTGTCGCCCGGCAGCTGCCTGCAGGACTTCAGAGCCGCACCGTTCCTCGAATGCCAAGGCCGGCAGGGCACCTGCCACTTTTTTGCAAATAAGTATAGCTTCTGGCTGACCACGGTGACGCCAGACACGCAGTTCTCCGCGGCACCAGCCCCGGACACCTTGAAAGACAGTCAGGCCCAGCGCCAGAGAGTCAGCAGATGCCAGGTCTGCGTGAGGAGCAGCTAGAGAACCCACCTGTCTCCAGCGTCCCCAGGAGAAGCTTCCTTGGAGGTGGAGGTGTCTTCCTCCACTGTGCTAACAGATTTCATGATGCTCAACGGGGACTCTGGTTTCAAAGGTGACTTGTGTCCCCATGGTTACTCCCACAGTGCTGTGCTCCCTGCCTCCAGCAGGACGAACAAGCAAACCCTACACATGGGCATCTGTTTGGCCCTGCCCATCTAGGTGCAACCCAGGTAGCCTTATTTTACTGAGTGCTGGAAGAACTGGCTTAATTTCATCAGCTGCCACTTCCCAGGAAAGCCACCGGGCAGTGAAGGCCAGCTTGCAAATGCTAAGGCTGAAAATGTTATTCACTGGTTAGCAGCATCTCAAACCATTGAAGCGCATTACTCCCTATCACAGGGGGCACTGGATGGATCTTCCGGGGGTGGGGGAAAGACCCACAAATGAAGCTAGAAAGTTGAAATTGCCAACACTCTTCAAAATGATTTTCTCTGTCATCTATGTTTCCATGCACTTTAAATAATTGTGAAACCATGAGCCACGGAAATTAAAAAAAAAAAAAAAAAATCCACTGAGCCAGCATTCAGTGTTCATTTCAAAGTGGAATGATCTTTGTGCCAGGAAGGACCAGGGTCGCCGTGTGCAGGAGGTGGCGGGAGCACGACCACATCACCACTGGACATGAAACATTGTGTTCTCTTCTGCATCTTTCAGAGAATAGAAATGCCTGCTCTGCAACCCTTTTGAAAAGTAGCAATTATGGAAAAAAATACTCAGTAAGGGATTAAGAGCCGATGCTATTAATGACCAGCAAGGTGATTCACCAAAGTGGGCTCCCTTTGCCATGAACTTGCAGACAGCTTTTCCCAGCTGGGCTCCGCCTTGTCTTTGGTATCTACATGCTAATGGGACCGAAGCCACATGGGGCTTCCTGGGGGCGGGGAGTGGGGGACAGGGTCACACAAAGCACCCCCAGCCCAGGAGCATCTGCAGAGCTGCTGGAACCCCAGAAATGACACTTTCCCTCCTTAAGCCTAATGGCATCCCTTATGGGAGGTGACAGAACTATCATTATGCACTTGGGAGAAAAATGAAGAGCTGATTTAATTAACTTAGGTAAGAAAATTCATTTAAGTTAGGGTCACTGCACTAGGAAAGCAAGGTGCTATTTTTAAACAAAACAGGGACAACCTGTAATTTGAATTTTATGTTCCTGTTATTGGTTTTTCTGGGAGCACCCCGCTTTTCCAATCTTAAAAACATTCTTTTTATTTTTTTTTAGGGTTGTGTTTTCTTTTTTTAATAAAGTAAGGTGCAGGCAGGAATGAAGACAAGCAGAGACAGGCAGTCAGGAAGAGAGAGGAGAAGGAAGCATTTTATATTTATTTATCTTTTTTAGTTGTTCATTATCTTGGTTGTTCCCCCAGCCCTGGGACACGAACCCAGGGCCCTGGGATGTATGGGAACTGCATCAGGCAGACTGAGCCATTAAGCCACCAGAGCGTGCCTTAAAAACACGCTTCTATTTTGTGGTGCTATTATACCCAGGTGGCAGTTTGACACTGGCCATTACTCTTTTCTATAAAAGTTTAGAAGCTGTGTCCATTTGTAATGAGAACCAAAGCCTGCGTTTGCTATTTTGCTACAAGTTCAGTGGTCTAAAAATCAAAAGACTTGTTGGAAACAATTTTTAGGAAACTTGTCTTCCTCATGTAAAAGATGTCATTTTTAGTAGAAAACTAAAGAAATTTCTCATGAGATAATGACACACATGTTAGTTTCAATGCACTCAGAAGTGACCGAGGAATGAAAAACTCAAAGAGAACTCTGTTTATAAGGAGTGTTTTCCTTACTACACATAGAATGGAAAATGCTCTGATATGTAAAACACATTTCACATGAGCTTTGTGATAGAGCTCGCCTGGCAGGGTCACCTACTTTTTAGAAAACCTTCTGATCAAAAGAAAAATGTAGAATTTAGGATGAAATGTTTTCTTGAGGTACCAGCATATTTCCTAGGTCACTTGACCCCTTTCCTGACTTATTTTTAACCCCTACTATGCCAAGTTAAATCATTTGGAGCGCCTGAAACCTACGCCAATTTCAACCTTATTTATAATTAAACTTCTCTGTTTCCAAAAGCTGTATCATGTATCATTCAAGCTCAAGCCTTCTAAAAATATATTATGTTCATTCATAAACTTGGTCTCAGAACTCAGGGACATATCTTGCTAAAGTACTTCAAACACTTTAACTCTGATATTAAAATGTTATCTTAACAAATTTGCCGAATAATTGTTTTTGAAAAACAGGCTGAATGGAGTAGTCATGTAGCACCTAGGACCGTAGATGAGACTGCTCAACATACCAGTGTCACAAGGGCCCCTTCTACATCCAGCTTTCTGATTTAAAACAAAACAAAAAATGCCAACATGCATTCTAAATGGTCTAAAGTGAAAAACAATGGAAAAAATAATTTCTTGGAATAGAAGACCACGTGAATTTAAGTCATTACTTTCTCCACTTGGTCATCTCTCATGACACTCTGAAATATCCTTTCTCCGTGAAGGATGAGAGAATGTTAAAGCTGTTCTCCGAATTCTTTATGGGTGATTAGTATCGGCATCAAACTCTCCTTCCCAAGGGCCCCTCCCCAGCTGGTGGCTGTGCTGTGCCTGGGCTGCCCAGTGGGATTTGCTCTGGGTTATGAGCTGGAGGGTGGGACATCTCCTGCCAGGATCTTAGTCTGAGTGGAGCCCTTTTCAAGTAGGTGTCCAGGTGTCCAGGCCCCGAACTGCTGGTGGTAGCCCCTTCCTTCTTCCCACGTGTCCCTGGGCCTACTTCCAGTCACACCACCGTGGACGAAGAACCTCCCTCCTCCCTGACCTCATGGCACCTGTCTGGACATCGCCTGTGCCTTTTGTCTGTACTTTTGCAGTAGACGTCCCCTAACTGATGCCTCCAGTCTCAAATCCCAATGGTTATTTCTCTCAGATCCAGACTTGAGTCTGGCCCTAATAAAACCCTTGAATGACTCCACTGCCCAGGATGACCAGTGGTACAAAATGGCTGCAGCAACTGTCCACCTCTCACTCCATGCTCATTACACAGCAAGGACCTACTCTCTGACTTTGCTGCTGCTCTTCCGACAACGGTGGCCCCTCAGGTAAATGTACTGGCTGACCACTACCTATCGTCAAAGACTCAATCAGTTGGGGGCGGGCGTGGATTTCCCCAGGGAAACTGCACTCCCTCCCACGATCCCTGGTACAAGAAACGGGTCTGTTCACCTCTGTGTGTCCACCATCGCTCCTGGAATGTCTCATCACACTCCCTTTACTGCCTGGTTAAAATGGAAGCTCCTTGAGGGCAGGGACCACTTTACTCAGCCTTATAAGACCATTGGCTGCCTTCACAGAGCTGAGCACATACTGACACTCAATTCTTTTTTCAATGACAGTTCAGTTAAGTGCCACTAGACACTAGATGTTAGGGTCTGCATTTAAGGTTCTCCTGACAAAATGACAAGCATGAACCATTTCTTACCTCAGAACATTTGAGCATGTCCACATATCTGAATGCCCACAATCTCTTCTCATAGCTGTTAACAGAAAGGCAACTGATGTGCTTTAACTATTATCCCCTTCTGTACACTGAAATTTCAGAAATGATAGAGTTTGAGAAACTGGGCTGAGAGACATCTCTTCACTGAAATATGACGTAATGCGTGTTGTCATCTTTATTCCCTCATGATTTACAATCTTCCTAGAACAAAATGGCTCATACAAAGTTTGCATACGTCTTAGAAAAAGTCAACAGAAACATTCACTAATTCTGAGCCTCTTATAAGTTATTATCAATCATTTCGTGTTGCAGGAAATTAAATTCGACTCGTGTTTCTGTCAGCTCACCAGTGATTTGATAATCACTCCTTTTATTTGGTATGACTACAAGAACAGTGGAAAGATGTGCACTTTTGAGTTGGTTCAATCTAGGTTTGAATTGGCTCTAACACATTCCGGTGGCGTTTGTGGGTGAGTTATGTAAACTCCCTGAACCATTTTTTGTCATTTATGATACTGGACATAACACCTACTCTTGCATTGAAAAGGAAGCTATAGGCCCAATACTTAGCAGCCATCATACATTTATTACGGCCACACCATCTATTTAAAACAAACCACTTAATTGGAAAAATATTTCTCAGTTTTTAATGTAGTAGAATTTGATTATGATTCTCACTGGGCATAGAAATGATGGATTAGAATTATTTATACCTGGCCAAACCTTAAACATCTTTGGAAATGCTATGTTTTTTCAATTCCCAGTTATTGTAGTGCATGTGTGTGTGTGTGCATACATGCACACACGCATGCACGCACACACACACCCCCCAGAATTTCCTGCAGGGATGTTATCTGGAAATTCTGCGGGGAACAAAACAATTGACATTAAAAATCAGCACTCTGCAGTTGTCACTGTTAGGATCTGCCGGAGATTCTGCATAATGCATTTTAAACCATCAAGACTGACTGCCACATCCATGTGAAATGCTTGAATTTTATGGTGCTTAAATTTTTAATGATTCATAGGAAAAAAATGTGAAATGTGTCAAATAAATTGCATCCCTTTCTCTAACCTCTGGTTGTAAAGTTAAAGACTCTGAATATGTAACATTTGCAAGATGCCTGGCCTGCTAGTGACAACTTATATCTGGGCTGAATTCCACTTTATCATATCATTTATTAGATAAAAATTCGGTGATGACCTCTAAAAACATGTGTGTTGTGCCAGGGGCATTTATTTTCCTTCAAGTCCCAGTGTATTTTCTTTTTGACTCACCTCCTCCTACCGAGGATTCCCACCCCCGTTTGTGCCTGTTTCTTCAAAGAGAGCAGAACACTGCAGTGTGGCTGAGCTGTAGATAAGTATTATCTTGGGGGTTATCTCTGGCACTATGAGGGTCATCTCTGGCACTGTGGTTATTGGGCATTTCTGGCACTGGGGTGGTTAAAGTGGCATGCGTTTTAGGCAGGACACTTAGAGTGGGGCTTGTAGGGACACCATATTTGGTTTTCACGTGAGGTGTCAAAATTGCTTCTCCGGCCCTGGCCGTTTGTGTGAAGTCCTGCCGAACCCCACGTCATTGCTATGCTATTGCCAATGGGCATTGCTTAGTACTTCTCGCTACTGGCCTGGCTGCCCTGCTCCACCTCCTCCCCTCCCCTTTGCCACCAGCTCATAACCCAGTCCCATTTTTGCCATCCCAATGTCCTGTTTTTGTCTCAAGGAAACAGGGTCAGCCTAGTCTTAACCGGTCCTTGCAGGGATGGCCAGGGGGAAGCCAGGAGGCCAGGTGACTTGGGGGAGGCCAGAAAGTAAACCCAGACCATGCGGTCAACTAAAAAGCAGTCAGGACTCGAGAGCCCCTTGACATGCAAGGTCATCTGTTCCAGGGACACTGCTCTGAGCTGCAGTGTGGGGTTGGGTGGCTGTCACTGGAGGCCCAGCCCGCAGCACCAGCCTGCTGAAATATTATCATTCTCCCCTTGACCAGCAAAGCCCTTTCTTTCAACATTCATTCCAGGCCTGGTCTTGCAGGCTCAGTGATTCTACACTGATGTTCATAATTTAATCAGTCAAAGATGGAATTCTCAGCAAGTGCCCTTTTGGCTTATTTGTCTGGAAAAGGAGGAAAGTGAGGAGTCAAAGGTTGCGGTGGCATCACTGTGCTTCACAAGACACACAATCAATGGCACCAGTGACCACACAGGTGCGGTCGGCATGGCAGGTGGGCCCTTTTCTGGCGCTCGCTCGCCGCCTGCCACCAGCACCTGTGACCGGTGTCTCGTTGCCGGAGGAAGGCGGGCTGTGGCTGCAGGAAAGGTCTTTTCTTGTTCTCCACGGAGGTGGTTGCTCTCTTTTCCACTCTGCACAAAGAAAACCGGGAGGTGCTCCCAGCCCATCACTGCTGATCCTGGCGCCGCCGCTTCCCCGCTCTGAGCCCCGGGGTCGACATCAAATCGGATGCTTGGGACCGTCTGGAGGGAACGCAGAGCACCTTTCCATGCATCTGAGCACACAGAGGCTGGAGAAAGATCTCAGCACCTATAAATTACCTGAAACCAGTTTTCTCTTCTTCTATATCTATGTCCTCATCATTTATTTTTCCCCCATGCTGAGAAGCCCTAAGATCTACTGTTAGCAAATTTCAAATATAGAACACAGTCCTATTAACTACGTCACCAGGCTGTACATCTGCTCCCAGAATGCACTTCATCCTCTGAAACTCCCTACCCTCTGACATCTCCGATTCCCTTACCTGCCAGTGACCACCATTCTGCTCCATTTGAATTTTTTTTCTAGATTCCACGTAAACTGAGATCAGAAAGTATTGTCCGTGTCTGGCTTATTTCACTTAGCCTAATGCCTTCCATGTTCCTCCATGTTGTTGCAAATAGCAGAATTTCTTCCTTTCTCATGGTTGAAAGAGTCCACTGTGGGTCTTCTTTATTCGTGCACTTGGGGTCTACTAACGCGCAGATTATGA
This sequence comes from Solenodon paradoxus, assembly GCA_004363575.1. Taxonomy (NCBI): domain Eukaryota; kingdom Metazoa; phylum Chordata; class Mammalia; order Eulipotyphla; family Solenodontidae; genus Solenodon; species Solenodon paradoxus. The sequence continues at coordinate 7,054 of RJWH01001575.1, forward strand.
TTTATTCAAGAGCGGGGGTGGGAGTGGGAGAGAGAGGCAGGAGCCTGAATTTCCAGCAGCTTCTAGGTGCTAGTAGCTCTGGAATGAGTAGCAGACAGGTTACCGGCCAGTGCAACTCTCCAGAGAGATTCTGAGCCCTTGCTCAATTGTTTTAATACTTATCTACCATTAAGGCTATGCAAGAAAATTTGTTGAGGGAAAGGATCTTATGAGCAGTCTCTCAAGGCTAAGTGAGACAATGATTTTTAAGGACTGCGAATAGAGACCAAGAATTTATGAAGTCACATACTATTTTTCTGTTGTTTGATCTGTTTTTGTGTTAAGCACTTTCTTCCAGGAATTATCCAAAATATTTCAGGGGATATACAGGGAAGGAAAGAAACCATTTCACATCTTCCTGGCAGAGACCCTGGTCAGTAGGTGAATAGCTCATTTCAGTATTTGATGAAGGGAACCATGTCAGCTTTTGAGCAGAGCACCAAGGGGTGGAGGTGGTTTCTCAGGGTCCACTCATGCGAGCCCCAGACTCTGAGCTTCTCTAACCCACATGATACGATTGACTGTGTGACCCCATTCTCCTCCCAGGGACACATAGGTATCACCACGAAACTTCATGATTGCTGTGAGCAATGCTCCTGTTTTCCTTGATGAAACTGAATTGCATGTTCACATCTGCCATCTGACAAGAGATTGTGCTGCCGGCCTCCCTGCCTCTAAATACCACAGGAGAGAAACATGTTAGCACAGATACATCCAGCATCAGCCAGATTTGTGCTATCACAGACTCTCGTGCTTGGACGAGCTAGAGTCTTGAGTTCCGTGCCGCAGGCCAGGGCAGCATTCACTGAAGTGGGGTGCACCTTCAGGCTGACACAGGAGGCAGGAGACTTCCCCGCCACCCAGCTGATGGTGAGCCTGCCATCTTATGAAGCCTCAGAAATGCTCTTCTCCTACAGGCAAATTCAAATTATTCTTTCCTTGATGTGATTCAACAACCAAAGACCACATAATAATACCAATCACATCAATACAATTTTTAAAGAGTTTGTTTACATTGCAATATGCTTTTTGGGATATTGAAATTGCATCTCGGTCTGTGTGCCTTTCACAGCACACCCACCTCGAGTTCTAGTGCCCTTGACCACCATCTTTTCCCTCCTTCCTCCCGTCCCCACTCCCAAGCCCCTGTATTTCCTTTCTTCTGTCTCATTCCACTTAGTTCCATTCATGTTGTTGCAAAGGCCATGATTTCATCATTTTTTTAACAACTATATGAAATTCCACTGAGTATCTAGACGACGGCTTCTTTATCCATCATCCGTGGACACGCATTCACGTTGCTTCTATGTCTTGGCTGCTGTGAACGGTCCTGCTGTGAACACTGGGGTGCAGATATTGTCTCTGATTAGAGATGTTTGTGTTCTTTCGATATGTGCCGAGAAGTGGGATTGCTGGATCCATCTTTAATTTTTTGAGGAATCTCTATATTGCTTTCCACAGAGGCTAATTTACATTCCCGCCAACAGCGGAGGAGGCTTCTTTTGTCTCCACACCCCTCCAACACCTGCTTCTAGTCTTTTTGATACAGGCCATTCTCGCCGGTGTGAGGTGATATTTCATTGAGTATGTGTGTGCTCATTTTTTCGTTTTTTGGGGGGCAGGAAGAGAAAGAAGGCATTTTCATTTATTTTATTATCTTAGTTGTTTCTCCTGGTCCCAGAATGCGAACCCAGGTCCTGGGGATGTATGCGGACTATGATCAGCTGGAGGCAGTGGAGCTAACCGGTACCAACCAGGGTGCACTTCACTTTGGTTTTTAGTTTATTTGCGTTTCTCTGATGATGAGTGATAGAGAGCATTTTTTCATATGTCTCTAAGCCAAGTGTGCATCATCTCTAGAAAGGTGTCTATACTTCTGATGCCCATTTTTTGAGTTTTTTTTTGGTTATTTGCTTTTTGTTGTTGAGGTATGTGAGCAGGTTATATACTTTGGAGATTAAGCTCTTGTCTGATGCATTTTGCAGGCACACTTTTTCACCTGTGCCATTGGTGACGGTATAAATGAGAGTCTCTCTGTTTCAATCCACAGACATGTATTGGTTCTGATAGTCCAGACAAAGCACTGTTCAAGGGTCTTTAAGGAAATGCATCAGCACGTGGTCATGGGCCCTGCCCTCATGAAGCTTACGATCTAAACGGAAAGACACTCACTGCAGGATACCCCAAAATTGCCAATTGGATTATGGAAACTCTATGATGAGGACCCAATAAGAGCAGTAAATCTGCTGAGGGTAAAACCGCTCTGGGATATGGTGTCTGGGGGTAGGACAGGGACAACTGGGATGGGCACAGTGAGAGAAAAGGCAGTTCCACGTATAATGAAGTCACAAGACGGGAGCGGTGGTGGGTGGGCATTGAGAGCAGTTAGTTGCAGTGTAGACCCCATTACAGAGATTAGGTCAGGAGGCTGGTTGGAGCCCCATGTCCAGGCTGATGAGTTTGACCTCTGTCCTCCAGAAACAGAGAGACAATGAAAGGTGCTGAGATGCAGAGCAGCATCACAAAGGGTGACAAGCAACTGACAAGAGCTATGTGTGAAGAGGTATTTTAAGCGCAGAGCAGAACAATGAATCGGGAGGTTTTAAGATCCTTCTCAGCAGAGTCTATGATTCTAAAACGAAAAGCTAGGGGCAAAAACAAGGACATGAAGGCAATAATCCATGGGAAAGGAAAGGGATAAGTTTTCAATAAATGACTAAGTAAATATAAGTCTTCACTGAATACTGACTCTCTCGTGAGACGCTGAGGCCAGGGCACAGAGGCCGGCGACCCACTGTTGCTGCTGGGTGGTGCAGCTCGTCTGTTAGTGCTCACTCCCCAGGCAGCAGAGTGTGGGCCAGCTGACTAGCCTGACCTCCGTCCTGTAAGGCGAGGCACTGACCGCTCAGCCTGCACCTCAGCAGATAATGGATGCAGGGCTTGGACACCCAGGGACAACTGTGGAGTCATAGGTAATACCTTCCAGGTCAGGAACCGTCCCCCATTTGAGAACCAAGGAAAGATGATGAAGTAAGAGGTCTCGTGTGTGGACTGACCACTGTGGGAACCGGATACTTAACAGATATCAGGAAATGACTATTAAGCAAAGAAACCAAATTTCAGAACCAACTTTTCACACATAATTCCTACTAGAGAGAATTAGTCTAATGTACTTGTTTTTGTGTCTTTTCTAACCCAGTCCAGTCTGGTGGCTTAACTTTGAATATTCCTTACTGCCTGCTGGAAATAATCAGCAGGGGTTATAGGCAAAGCCCCCTGCAACTGAACAAAGTAACGATAATATTTCCAGAACATCTTAATATTGTGTCAAGATAATTTGTCTATAATAAAATCACCTAAAACTTGTGGTACTCCACTCCATAAAGACAGAAGATATTATCATTTCATCATGCACAATCCAATTCTAGTCTTCCTAGCTGATAAGTCAAAACACAGCCAGGAGCTACTGTTATTGGACTCAATAACAAGAAAAAAAAAAAACCCAAAAAAACCCCCCCCAAAAAAAACAACTTCCACATACAGTGGCTGGACTTTTAATTCAACTGAAAAAAAAAAAAGTCCTGCAGTAGCAACTAATGTTTCGCGAGTCCTCCCAGGGGCCAGGCCAGCCTCTGAGAGGACGAAGGAGCACTGCGGAAGGATGAGCGAAGGCTCACGCCTCCTCCCGGGGCCACTCGCCACCCAGGCCCCAGCGGAAGAGCCTCTCTGTGCGCTCACACGTGCATCAGCGCGAGATGCTGCAGGCGCCCTACAGGGCGGGCTTCCCAGCGCGGTGAAGAGTCTGGTAAGGGGAGGTCACTTCTACCAGAGGCGACGGGAATCAAATTCGTGGGCTGGGAGACAGCAGAATGACATGAGCTCACACGGGTTCCCGGGCACCACTCACGCGAGGAGCTGTAGCTCGACACGGAAAAATTCGGGCCAGGTGCGGTGCACTCCCTGCCAGGCAGCAGGTCGCAGAGCGCACAGGACGCGGGTGGGTTTCTTCGCGCCGCTCCATGCGCCGTCAAAGCCCCTCTCAGATCAGTGCAGACTGCGAGCTGCGTACATCACCCCAGTGTGTCCATATGAGGAAGCAACACCCCTGCAGTGCGAACCTTGCATACACCTGCATGTTGATCGTGCAGGTGATTTAAAAACTGTCTGTGTATTTGAATTTCTGTTTATATTCTGGATTTTCTCAATAGACAATATTAAGTCCAGTTTTCTGACTATATATTGGATTTATTGTTATGTAAATCAGCTTGACTGTAAAAAATACACATAGATACATGTACATCTTTTACAAGAAAATGTAAAATTGTCACCAAAAAAATAGAAAGCAAAACCCCGTGTCCTCCACCCCCAAAGACAACCTCTACTCACATGTGGAGCCTTTTCTTTCAGATGCTGGCTTTGTGCACAGACAGGGCGTATATATATATATTACTCTCAGAGTCAGGAAACTACATAGAAAAGCTAGATAAATCAAAATAGGAGATCTTTACCTGCTTCCAACGCTTTACAAATAAATATCTCAGTGATGATTAGACGACGGTGACATTTCGCTCTGTCTTTTGATTCAGGAGGCGAGAACACCAGGAAATACCTGTGTGGCCTGAACAGATGTGGCCCAGAGGCAGGGTGCCGCCCCGGACCCGTGGGCAGACAAGCGGCCATTACAGAGGCCAAGCAGAAGGCACTTTGACGAGACTAAACACACTTCCTCGAGAGGGATTTCAGTGGCCGGCCCACGAGGGCCTCTGCACCCCTCCGGCACGGCACCTGGCGCAGAAGCGCTGCTGGGACACAGGCCACATCCCGGAGAACGAGTCGCTGTGGAGAGGCTGTGTGAACTGTCTGCTGGGCCACTGGCATCTGGTGGAGGGTGGATGTGGCGTCCCCACCTGAGGTCTTCCTTAGGCTCTGTCAATCCAACGTTCTAGAAAGGCGGAGTGTACAAGAGCAGAGCGCGTCTGCCCTCAGCAGCACCCAGAAGCAGGGGCCTGGGGCTGAGGGGTCGGGCAGGAGGCCAGAACTGCATGCTGCTCCTGCGAGGTCACCATAGCTGGCTCTGGCCTCCTGCCCGGTCAGACACAGCCGCGGCCGGAGGAGGGCCTGGTCGCGGCTGGTGAAACGGAGCTCCACGGGCTTCAAACGCAGAGCAGGGCTGAGGCCCCAGAGAGTCAGCAGTGAGAGAAAGGCACGTGGAAAGTGGTCCCAGGTGGAGAATGGCCTTCTGTGCAAGAGCGACCACCCCAGGGGCAGCGCCGCGCCCGGGAAGCTGTGTGCTGCCTTCAACAAATGTTTCTAGAAAAGTCTGCTGGCGACTCTAGTGTCTGGTGCCAAGGCCGATGGAAGCATCTGGGGTGACACAGGGGCACTTCCTGCGTTTATAACTGATGATGGGTTTGGAGGAGGAACACAGGGCGATCATGACACCATGGGGCCATGTTTGCCCATGACGCCTCCTCACTGGCCATCAAATCTGTGAAGCCGCTGTCTCCTCATTTCTTCTTCTGGCGAGAGACGGAACCCGTAGGGCGGGGGGCTGTTTCTGGTGTTTCCTGTCGTGAGAAAGCACAGGGAGCGATCAGACACTGGCTGCCCATCCTTCTGACACCCACAGGGCCCTGCAGCCTAGATTCCGAGAGGGAGGCATGACTGATGGCTTGAGTGTCATCTTTATTTCAGCACGAAACAGAAATAACAAACATGTTTCTACTTGACTTGCTGTCAATACTAAGTTTCAACACCAAGCAAATATTTTTAGCATGGTCTCATCCATGAACTTAGCTAATTGGACTCATCTTGAAGCTTCCTGACAAGTCTGTGACTTTTGTTTTTCCTTCCATGCTCCATCATCTGCACCATTTAACTTCCATCATCTCTCAAGGGTTAGCTCAGTGTGCCGACATTCTAACTTCTCTGAGGACGTGGACTCCCAATCAGCCTGTGGGTCGTCCCAGCAACTTGCTGCCGCCCGCACCCATCAGCGAGTCGGGGTCACTTTTGTGGGAGATGCACCCATGGGCACCGTGCACCGACGGCCGGGAGCTGCGCTACCACATGACCAGCATCTGGGAGGGCAGACAAGAATGCAGGCCCGATGTCGAAACACCATATGATGGACCCTGGAAATTATTACTGAGGGGCGTTTCCTGGGGGTGCAAACATACCAAAAATACAGTTTCAGTGATTTCAGTGTTTCCCTCAACACATGAAACACTCTTATGGGCACTGTGGGAGCAATAAAAAAATAAAAATAGACAGTCCTTGACCTCAAGGAAGTTGCCACCTAAATCCAGTAGGAGCGTCCATGTCCTCCGGCGGCAGCGCGTGGCGGGAAGACGGGCGAGCCGTGGGTTCGCTCTTAAGCAAATGAACTGAAGACCTCGCACCTGACACACCCTGAAAGGTCTTCTCCCATCACCCACTTCAACCGAAAGCCTGACCTTCCAAGGCCTTGCCCGAATTCCATGGTTCCCTGGCCACACTGACGGGAGAACTTGCTCTAATTCAAGCCCATCCACAGTGATTTTAGACAACTCTTGGTAATCTTCACGCAGCAGCCAACACGTCCTGCCGGAGAGGCCGCCATGCGTCACGCCATCTCTCTCCTACAAGATTCAAGCTTCTAAAGCGGCAGGGGACATCTCTGACACTACCACAGCTCTAGACACAGTTGTCCAATAAAACACATGGGCATGACGCAGTGGGTCCAAGGTCTGGATTTCACCTGCGGGGATGTGCCAGCCCGGCAGTCCCGCAGAGCAGGCCCGCCGAGGAGGGTCTGGCTGGGGGTCCAACACTCTGCAAGCACCACCTCACTGGGAGGGGCAGGCGGGCAGAGGGCTGGGCTCCAGGAGAGCGAGGAGGCCAGCTGATGTCTCTTGATCTCCAGGACTGGGGCCTGGTCACAGCCGCTTCCAGGTAGCACCTCGACAGGACAAGTGTTAAGACCAGCTGGAAAAGGGAGTAGGGAAAGCAGAGTGAAGCTACGAGTCGATTCACACCTGGGATTTCTGTCAGACAATTTCTAGATAGTCAAAAGGCAATCAACCTCTTGTCACGTTTTTGCTCCCCCACTGTGAAAGGGACCCCAGTGCTTATGGTGACTGGTTCTCCTTTCCTTGGGGAAGCGCAGGAGTCAGCCACCTGAACTTGTCAGGGCCTGTCCTGAGGAGCATGCCGGCGGGGATTCTTGGACCCAGTGACATCTATCCTGATTTATCAACTTTCATTAAAGATAATGATCAAACAGATCACACGCTTGTAAGACCTCCACCATCAAGATTTTATGAATATTAGATGATATGGAAGTTTTACTGGAGAGGCTCCTGCCACATGTGCATGTAAGGGACATGTCTCCTTCACAGCGGCAGCTGCTTTGACATTACAGAGACGCTCACGTGTCCATCCAGTCACCATTAGCTTAGGGCTTAAAATTGTTTTCTCTGATGAGATTCAAATCCTGTTTTTCCTTTAACAGATGTTTTTAACAAGCCTCTTTTAACTGCACTTGTGAGCGCAGGCCAGGACGTGACACGCTGTCCCAGTTGCGGGCAGAGTCAGGAGCAAGTTCAACGGGACGTGCTGACTCTGGGCCACAGGGCATGAGACCAAGAAAGAAAAGAATGCCTAGACTCCCAGAGGGAATCACCACGTCCCAAAGAGCAAGCATGAGAATGAGCCTTTCCAGAAGGGAGACTCGGGGCTGGGCGGTCTGGGGGCCCAGCTCTTGTGCCTCGCAGGGCACTGGAGGAGAAGCGGGGCTGAGCCAAGCGCAAAGCCGCCGCAGGCTGGAGAGGAAACTCACACCAGGAGAAAAACCGTCTCCCCTTTGCTTATCAAACCCTTTGCAAGGTCTCCCATGTCAATCAGCTTTCACTATCAAGTTTCTGGTCCCGCTTTTCCAGATAAGGAAACTGAGGCTCAGAGTTAGGGACACACTAAGGTCACAAAGCTAACAAGAGGGAAGCCCCCAAACTTGAACCCAGATGTCCAGACAGAAATTCTGGTCATCTTCCACTTTTCCCACACCCGACAGAACCATCACTTCTTAGACGCCAGATGCTAAGCCTCACACACCCAGCACGCCCTGCCTGGCCGCCCCCGCCGACCGTTCTTTCCTACATGGGTCTGTGGGGAGTCGGTTGCTATGTGAAAAGAGAAGATTACGATCCAGCTAATGGCCCCAATTCTATGGCACCCCACAAAGTTCTCAGGTGAGTCTCTCTGGAGCCCACTGTGCAGAGTGCTTTGGATTTTCAGGACCAGCAAAAGGCCCTCGGCACCCCAGCCCAGCCCAGCACAACACAACCAACAGAACACAACACAACACAGCAGCATCGCCTGGTGCCATTTATGGGTGTTTTAAATTCTTCAAGTTCAGTGTTTCTGATATTGCCAGTCACCTGTGCTCTGAAGAATGACGTGATTCCATGTTTCAGGCTTGAACCCTGCACTGGCTTTAACCCCAGTTGTGCATTTTGGGGGAGGTTTTCACCTGCGATGCTTGGAAGGCAGAGGTCCCAGCGGCGGCGCATTAGCCGTGGGCACACGGGTTGTGGAGCCGGCGCCCTGGCTCGGTGCCACGTTGCAGACCAGGCGACTCTCTTCTGATTCCTAATCTTTTCTCTATTTCTTAATCCACATTTATCTTTTCCTCATGTCACACGTCTATTACTCCTCTCCATAAGCTCCAGGGCCCTCTGCAGGCACTTCTCAGAGGGTCTTAGAAATGTGTCTGCCACGTGCACTGAGCTGTTACACGTGGAAAAGGATCTGGATGGGGCCTGGGTTGGTGGTAGAGGGGAAGGGGTCCCCGGGGCGCCACAGGACAAGTGCTGGCAGGGAACTGGGAGGTGGTTTCCCAGCTGTGCCTGGGACAGCAGGGACACCTGGGCATGTCTACTTCTGCAGGCCTACCTGGTCCACGAGTGTGTGTGGGGGTGTGTGTGTACATGAGTACATGTGTGTAAGTGTGTGAGTACATGTGTGTAAGTGTGTGAGTACATGTGTGTAAGTGTGTGCGCGTGAGTACACGTGTGTAAGTGTGTGCGCGTGAGTACGTGTGTGTGTGTGTGTGTGTGTGTGTGTGTGCACCAACCCAGATGGCTGCCAGTCCCCTTCCCGACCCTGGAGTCTGCTGACCGGGGGCTCCTCCCTTAGCCGCAATCCTGAGCGACTAGGCTCCCCTCACTGGGCCTCAGTGTCCCCTCCACACAGCGGTGGCCCCCTCACTGGGATGCTGAGAGGGCGGGGAGAGATGGAAGACGCGCAGTGCTCACTGAGGGCCAGGGATGCACGGGGGGTCCGATGAGCCCTGGATGCTGTCAGTTTTTATCTCTAATACCATCAAGAACCACGTGTCTACCTGTTAGTATCATTAAGGTTCTGGAAAACAGGTGCACAACAGAGTGACAAAAGCAGGTGACTTCTTCACAGAGAGAGCCCGTTCTATCTGAAGACATTCGGCTGTGCTCTGTGCCATGTGGCGCTGTCACTGATGACACATTCACCCTCCAAGAAACAGACACCAGAGGGTCATCAACCACGCTGCCGCGTTGGAACACGGGGCGCCTTCCAGCCACGGGGAGAGCTGGAGCCCTCAGCCAGGACCTTCTTCTCTCTGCCGAGTGACATCTCGCATTTACAGGCCTGGGTGAAACAGCCTGTCTGATGAACTCCGGACAGTCCTTTAGTATTTAGGCCTCGGTGTTCCTGTAAAAGGAGGTCAGCCCTCAATTTTACTCAAAGAAACTGTGAGTATGCTTCAGAGAACCCCGGAACAGAGCCTGTTTAAGATGATTTAACTCAATTATGGCACCAGTGGTGAGATCGTAAGATTTATTGATTTGTGGTTCTTGATGGAAAAATTTTCAGTTCTCTGCCCTTACATACAATGCAGCAACCTCTGCATTTTGCATCTAAGAGAGGAGAAGCAATTTCATCGAGATAAGAATTGCTGAAAAGAAGTTGATGGCCATTTTCCCCACTGTTCGCCATCCTTGTAAACAGAGGCGCTTAATTTGCTGATATTCATACTCCCTGCCTACGGGTCTGATGAACGCTGCGCCATTCAGTGAAATTACACCAGAGCGAAGTCACAGGGCAGGGTGTCTGTCCCTTAAATTAGGAAGCTAAGGAGGCAATCACTTAATGTTCTTTTTTCTTTTTTTCTAAACCAGAAAACCTCTCAATAAATCACCAGTGTTCTCTCGTCAAATGAGGGCAGCAGCATGGGACCCAGAGTTTCTTTCAAGAATGTCACTCTATCAGAATTCCATGAGTCACATGGCTTCCAAACACGATTTCTGAAAGACTGGCTGCCAAGTCATTTGCTGACGAAGATTAAAAATGACTGGGAAGCAGCAGCAGGGCCAACAATTTAGCAGGACATTCTTTGATACGGGGAGGAGCTTACGGACAATAAAGCCACTTTTTGAGTCACTAATTATAATGCTCTATCTATCTATCCATCCATCCATTCATCCAGTCATCCATCTATCCACCACCATCTATGTATTTAGCCATCCATCCATCCATCCTCCATCTATCAACCTATCTATTATGTAATCAGTCTGCCTACATATGTATCTATCTATCCACCCACCACTGTCTACCGATCTATCATCTCTCCATCATTTGTCTGTCAACCACCATCTACGTATTATCTATCCCTCCATCCATCCCTCCATCCCTCCATCCACTACTATTTAATCTATCATCTACCCTTATCTATCATCTCTCATCCATTCATCCATTCATCAACCACTCTCAATCGTCTATTTTCTATCTATCCATCTACCCATGTATCATCTATCTACTTTTTAAAAAAGTTTGAAAGTCACCTAAAAATCTCATCATTTTCAAATAAATGGAAGTTTCATTATGGTTTACAAGAAAGGTAACACTTCACTGTGACTTGAGAGAGAAAATATTGTATTTCTAATTCTCAACCAATCAAGTCACATCATGGGGTTACTTCTGAGACAATATCTGGAATCTCAAAATGAGAATCTTTGAAAAGACAATCTGCTCGGTTTCCACTTTACCTGTTATACTCTCTCCCTATTTTGATTGGTTAATTTGGGGGGAACTTCAGCAGCCACACCTGACTTAAAATTAACACAGGCCACATAATTCAGTTAGCATGTGAATAACGTAAGATGCTGGGTTCACCCTGCCAGGTCTGTAGACATATGTGATATAGACAATATGTGTATATGTGTGACCTCTAGGACAAAAGGAGAAGGTCAAGGGGGAGGTAATGGTTTGCTTACCCAGCATAATCTCCCCTTCATTTAAAAGAGTGTGCAACTTGATTAATTTTCACAAACTGAACATGTGGGCCCAGCTCCCAGATCACAACACTGAGCGCTGCCAGTACTCACAAGCCCCATCCACCACCTGCCACTTCCTACCCCGAATCCCAAGCGCACCGCTAGTCTGCCTTCCAGCAGCACAGAAATAGGTTCGCACCACACGTAACCTTCGTGAGTGGTCTCTTTATGTTTGTGAGATGCATCCACACTGTTCCATGTGGTTTCTATAAACTTCTCTCTCCAAGCAGAATGTATGTACAACTCTGTTTCAGACACGAGGTGTGTTAGTCACCTGCCCTCTTCAGTTCTAGAACCAGAACATCCAACTTTGAACAAGGCTGTTGTCTTAACTGTGATATGGAGACAAGATCTGTTTGAAATGCAGCAGAAACAACTCACCTCCTCCTTTAGACAAGGCTCAGCAGACACTAAGTTGTTTGTTTTTCCAAACAAGGATGACAGAGTACTTAGGAGTAGAATTTCTTTGACAAAGCATGCTTTACTAAGCAGCAGGCCCAGATGCAAAAGTCAGCTTTGGTGGTTAACTACCGAGCATTTGTAGAGAGAACAGTTTCTACCTTTCACAGAAGCACTTCTGCGTGTGCGTCCAACCTCAGTCTAGGATGGAAGGAGATGCGGAGCTGAGCAACTTCCTTTCGTTTGGCACCACTGCTCCATGGAGCGTTCAGATTTTAATACTAAAGGACTTTTCTCTTTTTTAAACTGATCTTTTGAAAATGCCATCACCACCTTAACACTTCATCAAGAGGAATTAAGACAGCAGGAATGATTTTCACACTTTCCCTGTACATTTAATGATGCAGTTTCCTTGCTCTAAAACAGAATGCCTTTGTCAGCGATCTGGAGGTGCCTCAGTTTTGCCCAATCACAGCAGCTGATTCTGGAAACTGAAAAAGAGGATGACTGTTTCCAAGAACATCCTCCCCTGCTCCATATACGTTGGAGCTGTATACTTTAATTCAAAATCATCCGGGATATGTACAGGATATATATTAAGAAAGATCTCAGCAAGTTAGAGGCAGGGCTCCTTGAGAAAACAGGCCAATTTTCACGTCTGTCTTCCCAATGCCTCTGCACATGAGGGACCATGGCCTGGCTAAGAGGCAGAAACAGGCCATGCTCGGCATCTACCTATGGCAAACTGGCCGTGCAATGCGTCATGTTTTTGAAACTGCAGCAGTTAAGCGACACTGATGACGTTAAGTGAAGACTCACTGTATCTGAGTGTGTGCACCGTGCTAGGAGAAGGACGAGAGCCCTTTAGAAGATTAAAACTCCACATTCTTCTCAGAAGCTCCCGGGCGAACGTGCCTGGCTGGTGGAGGGCAGCTGCAGTCCCGGCCTCTCCTGATGCTTCCGCTGCAGATTCCACATCTGCCTGCTGGACCCGCAGAGTGAGGCCAGCTGCTCAGACTTCTGGTCGGCCTGGGCCTGGCTGGTGTCCCCCGAGTCCCGTGGCTACCTGCCTCATCTAACGACAACTCCGCCATCTGGCCCCTCCACCAGCTCCCGCCCTCCAAGTCCTTTCGCTCTGAGCAGGCAAGAGCGGATTGTCACTGTCTCCCTGAGGTCCAGCTTTCCTGACCACATTCGGGTGGGGCTGTGGTGGGGGAGGGACAAGGAGGAGGGAAGTTCTACGGCCCTACTGTCAACCTCTCCTTGTTCTTGATCTTGGCGCCATCTTTGAGCGAGTCTTAATTTCATTATAATTAAAAAAAAAAGGTGGGTAGCCGGTGAGTATTTTAAACTACAATACATTGAGCTCAACAAGATAAAAATTGTCTCCTCCAAAGCCCTGTGCTTGCCACTCGCCATGTCCTTTATCCTAAATAGGAGGCTGCAGCTGAAGCCTCCCCTAGCTGCTCTGAGCAGCCCTGGTCCTGTGAGTGTAGTTTCCAGAGCGGCAGCCCACTGGCCAGCGAAGGCCGGGGTCAGAGCCTGCAGACGGTCTGAGTAAGGCCGGGCAGTCTGGCTCATCCTGTGAGATGGACAGCTGCCCAGCTGAGCGCATCTAAGTGTGCACAGTAACAGAGGTTGCAGCAGACGACTAGTCCCAATGGCTGGGGGTCTCCTGCCGCACGTGGTGGGAGATCAGGAAGCCCCACTCTAACGGGCACCCAGGACACTGTTACTGACGACGAGCCGATCGCTGAGCAACTTGTGGACAAAAAGGCACTTCACCAGATAGGGGCTCACACCCGGGCCCCACCAGGACCTTGGACAGGTCATCTCTCATCCCTGGGCCTCAGCTCCCCATCCCTGCAGCTGAAGGGCAGACTGGACCTTTTTATCTCTGCACAGGGGCAAAATCCGTGCTCCTTGGGTTCCCCGGAGGCATCGGCACTGTAGCCAGGCCTGCACTCCCTGCAGGCCAGCCTGGTGGGACCCCTGGCAGTTGGGCAGGAAGCTGGCTATGTCACGTGGTCTCGTTCGGTGACCCTCTCCCTCAACATCGTAATCTTTAATATTTTGGAATAATTTTAAATGTACAGAAAAGTAGCAAGCTCACGCGGATAATTCAATCCCCTGATGCTGACAGCTCACATAACCGACATGTATTTGTGAAAACCAGGCAGGCATTCCCAGGGGTGGGTACGCCACTATGAATGAAATTCCAGACGTCACTTGGACGTCATCAGTTTTAACACTCATCTCCTTTCCCTGCTCCAGGGTCCAGGGTTCCTCGAGTTGTCACACTGTCTTGTCTCCTCGGGTCTGTGGCTGCTGCGCAGATTTTTCTTGTTTTCCAGGACAGCCTTGGATGTACCAGCCAGGTGGTGTGCAAACGTCCCCTAGTTAGTCTGAGGCTTCCCTCAGGAGAAGGCGACGAGCGAGGGAGTCAGGTGCGGGGAAGACCACAGCAGCCAAGTGTTCTCATCACCCCTGCCAGGGGTTCACGTGAGTGAATGAACCCCTGTGACTCGAACTCGCAGCGCCTGCTGGCTGAGTAGTGTCTGGCTGGGTCCTCCAATTAAGCTGTGCTCTATGCGTCCAAGGTGGAGGAGAGCTTTACGGGGTAATCTCAAGGGAGCTTTGTCACGTCCCCTTTTGGGGCAGCAACAGGAAATGGTGGGCTCATCCTTGCCCTTTTCCGGGCTCCAGGGCCCTGAACTGCAGGTGGGGGGGTTCTGCCCCGCTGCTGCGAGCTTGTGATTGGCCGGGAGAGTTGTGTGCGAGTGCGCTAGGAGCCTAGACCACTGTATTTTTAATGAGCTCCCGGGGGCTCCAAGCACCAATCAACTACAAGTGTTCTTTCTCAATTGAAAATAGCCACTGTGGGTTTCACGCCAGCACTTACACTTGCCAGCAGGGGGAGCCAGAGGCGCGCGGCAGGAACCTGCCAGGGACAAGGAGGCCCCACCCCAGTCCACAAAGCATTCCGCCTGGTAAGCAGAATTAGGGTTATTTTGAAACAGATGGGCCTTACAGAAGCTGCTGCACTGAGTATTATGGAGTTGTTTATTGTCTAGATGTGCTGAAACCTGGGGCTCATTTGCCAGCATCTAGCAGTTTCTAGGTCGTCTCTGATTTCTTCCAGAGCAGAGGAGACCCACGGCCGGGAGACGCAGATCTGGTCATCGATAGGGATGTGGGTGCAGCTATCTGAGCCAGTTCTAAACCCGGGATTTACTCTCGCTTGTTCGTACTGTCTTGCATGACTGAGTGCTTTTACTGGAATGATCTCTATCAGTCTAACTCCCAAGCAGAAGAGAGAAACAGACACAATCTGTGGTCATAAGACAATCCTGTCTGCAGTCATATGAAACATGGTTTGTTTTTAACCTAATCAAAATGGTTCTCAGTATCACTCAAACCCCCAAGTTAAAGCCGTCCCCCATCCTCAAGTCCTCTTTCCTTCTGCGCCTCCTCATGTCACCCCAGTGGCACCCTCAGGGGGGCTCTGGTTGCTGGGGCAGCAGCCCCTCCTTCCAGGGGGGAAATAGGCGTACGGCCACCTCTTTGTACGTTGGGCCCTCTGATCAGAAAGAGACTTCGCCACACGCCTGCTTTTGACTAGGCTCATTGCCTCTGTCCAGACAAAGGTAGAGAAAAAAGCATTTTTGATGACCTTTAGACTTGTTTCGTGTTTCCCCTTATCCAGTTTGACTTGGGTTTCAATCCAAAGAGTCCACTCTCCAGCCTTTTAAGCAAAGACTCGAGATGCTCTTTTCACTGACTTTTGAACTCACAGACCTGTCTGAAATTGGCCAGTAATCCCTCAGTTTTCAATCATCTGGTAAAACCGTTTGTCCTTTGGGTAAGAAAAAAGAAATACAAGTAAACATTAGCCCAAGAAATGGAGGACACAAGGAAAAGAAAAATGAAGTCTGTAACGAGGACTTTTGGAGGAGCTTAGACTGGGAAATTCTGCTGAGCACACGCACTCAGGGCTCAAGCCCAGGTCACACTGGACAACAGCGGCATGGAAGCCGGACCCGGGTCTTGGTGCCTGAGTTGGAGAGAGAGCTGGCGGGCCGGTCACGCGGGATGACAGGCAGCAAACATGAGAGCCGCGTGACGGGTTCCAGGCCTACGCGAGGCGTCCAGGGCACATCCCGCAAAGACCGTCACGTCACAGCACTGAAGATGAGACGTCATGGTGCTGGCCGTGGTGTGTTGTCATACATTTGATGACTAGTGCACCTGCATATATTTAACCTGACGTGACTTTGTAAACCAAAGTTACCTCAATAAAAATTAATAAATACATAAAACCCATGGGTCTAGACGAGATCCCGGATCAAGGATACTCATTCCTAAAGTTTGATGTGGGATGTCTTCGACCGAAGTCTCTGCTGGGTCCCTGGAACGTGCATTTTCCACAAAACCTCAAGTGAGCCCACTCTGAGACCTGGGTGAGGAATTCTGCACTCTCCCTGGGGGATTGGTGTGGCTCCGCAGGAGCACAGCGCGGTATTTGGTTTTATACACATTTTCCAGGAGCCAGAGTCTCTGACAGTCTCCCAAGTGGTGCTACGTTCAATCCTGGAGGACGTGGATTTTATAAGATACCAATGCAACCCGGCTCCCCTGAAGAATCTAGCAAATACAGTTATGGCAGCACCTTAGAGATTCTGTGAGTTATAACATCAGAGCAGGTCAGTTACAACCTGACCTGGTGTCGCCAACTGCAGGGACAAAGCAATTCATCTCTGAATCCTGGGTTCCTGGAACATGGTGGGCACATGCAAATGCTGATGCATGAACGAGGAACCAAAAAGCATTTCCACCCATGTCAATAAGACAGGGCAAGGAGGCCAGGAGGGCCAGGCCAGGACAAGGGGAACAAAGGACACTGGGAGAGATGCGGATGAATGTTGACAGGTAGGACTAGTCCCCAAATCCTGAGATAAATGGGTGCGAACAGCAGAGGGGAGATGGCAAGCCCACAGGTTCAGAATACAATGCAATCCATTTGTTTCCTCTTCAGGGGTCCCGCTTCCACTTCCAGTGTGAATGTATGGGGACCTCCCCACACCAAGGAGCAACTTTCGGACCCCCACAAACTCTGCCCTACGTACTAGAGACAACACGACTCCACTGGTTAAAGGCGGTCTCCCGAGACCGTCCCCCACCTCAGATGCCCGTCCCGACCCCGTTTATGTGCTGCCGACCGACTGGCTAACGACTAGATTCCCAGACCCCTCCTCGACTCCCAATCGTAAGTCTAGGAAAATACCTGTGCTTCTACGTGGCTGCAAATCAGCAGCTCCCAGGACAGACTCAGGTGCAATCCATTTGCTAGATGGTACACAGACCTCAGGAAACCTGTTTCCTCACTAGATGACTGATTTATTCAAAGCATCTGACTCGGGAACAGCCAGAGGGAAGAGACACGCAGGACAAAGTGCGAGGGAAGGAGAAGGAGCATCTCAGCCCCTCCACAAGCACCATTCTCCCCCAATCTGCATATTCACCACCCCAGAAGCTCTCCAGAGACCCTCCACTTGGGTGTTTATGGAGGATTCATTAGAGTCATCACTGATTGAACACTGACCATCGGCAGCTGAACTCAACCTCTAGGCCCTTCCTCCTCTGGGAAGTCAGGGGGTGGGACCGGAAGTTCCCACTCTCTAATCACAAGGAAGGTTTCCCTGGAAACCACTCCCCCAAAGGCCCCCACCTCATTAACATAATGAGACACTTTTATCACCCAGGATACTTAAGGAATTCCTAGGATTTTAGGAACTGTGAGCCAGGAGTTATGAAGACCAAATATATTTTGGTCATCTGAATGACCAAGTAAATATTTCTTACAAGTCACAGAGCTGCACTTGCTTTATGAAATTTGTGAAGGTCACCGAGCTCTGGCGTTCGGGCCCTACCGCGTTAGAGAACTTTGAGTGGCGACAATAGGCTGAGCAACGCACTGTATCACGTCCATGTGAGCTGAGTGTCGTCACAAAGACTTTAAAATGTCAAATTATTCCTGCTTTTTAAATACCACAGCTCTGATAGTGCCTAAGGACAAGCCCAGAGATACCGTATCAACGTGTCCTTACGAAAACAGTCCCTGACCCAAGAACCTGTCTCTGAGCTCTCTCGCAGCCTGGGAAAGGTGGTTCGTTGCTGCCAGGAGGCGGCCAGCTGCCCGGCCTCCTGCTCTTGTGTGCGGAGTGAGAGGACGGCGACCGTGCTGAGAAAGCGCTGGGACGAGCGGTCAAGGCCAGCACCAAAGCGGCACGGGCAGTGGGAGGCCACAGGGAGCCACCCAGGTGGACGCACCGCGGGGAAACAGGCAGGAGGAGGGGGACGTGGAAGTTAAAGAACGACAGGCTCAGCGAAAGACAGCCATGGAGTGTGAATGGCTGCCCTCCACGGAGGCCCAGACCGTGTGCAAGACGAGGACACCACCTGCACTGGCAGAGGGGGAGCACCTGAGAGGGCTCAGGTGAAGACGGGGCAGCAGGAGCCCGGCACGCGCACGGAAGAGAGACAGAGCCCTGCCGGTGCGACAGACCGACCCCAGCAGCGCGAGGCCATTGACAAAAGGCCTGTCTCGGTGGGTGGTGGTCCCGACCCGGTGACGACCTGTGTGTTCCCGAAGGTCTGACTGACTCACCCCACCCACCACGTCCGGGTCTGGGCTCCATTCAAGGGAGGGGGGTGTGTACCCGTGCATGAGCACACGCAGGTGTGTGAACTCACACACACACAGCCCCGTGACTACAACACGTCCAATAAACAAGACCTCTCGGCCTCAGGAAGATCTTTCTCAGACTGATTCCAGGCCCTTGAAGCAGGCTTCCTCCAACTGCCTCAGGCTGACCTGGAGTCGCTCAGAAATGATTCTGAAATGGCCTTTGCTGGCAGAGTCACTAACAGCAAAATGAGCTATTCTCACCCACTGGTTGGTAATAGTCAAATAAAACTTCTGAATTCAAAGGGAGGCCTGAGAACTAAAATTTCTTTGAACTTTAAATTCCAAGTTAGGGATCTAGAATCAGGATGACCTTGGTGAGCGATGGTTTACATGGAAGGGGCGGGCGAGCCTGGCGCTCTCCCGACACTGCTGGAACGATCTAAGGTGCGCTGGGGCCAAGTCAAAGCCAGTCTTGAGAGACCTTTGTATAGTTTTAAGAAAGAAGCGCTTAATGCTGCATCAAGTTTGGAAAAGAGATTCTATGAGAAACTCCCAGAACATTACAGAAATCTCAGCTTGGCCAAGCAGGGAGGTGCCAAATTGGGCTGGTGCCATTGACGCGGGGCTGCGTACTCAACATCAAAAAAGCAGGTGTGCAGATGCTGAAGCAGGAAATTAGCTGGCGAGACTTCAGGCTAACACGCAACCCGCACGCGGGGAAGATGGGCTCACAGCGAAAGACCCGCACTCCGCAGGCCAAGCCACACCCGCTAAGGCAGCAGGTGTCCAGAGAACCGGTGGACTGGTGACTCGCGGCCACGGCCCTGGTTACACCCACGAAGGGAGGAGGTTCGCCGCCAGGTACACATGAGAAACCACCTTGGCTCTATGCTGGCAACATGCCTGCTAGGACCCCCACGGCGCGGTGTGCGCAGGCACGTTTTTCTTACTGTAACTTTCCCTGCCTGCAGGGAGCTTAGACGCGCTGCTGCTGCTGCAAAACTGCCCTGCGATGCTGGCCGTAGGACTCTCCCGAATTCCTTCCAGAAGAATCCTGCCTCTCATAGGGGTGCCCAGCCCACCCCCATCGCATCCAACCTGCTCATTTCAGAGAGGGAACAAGCCAGAGAGGGTAAATGCCTTCCGGTTTTGCACAGCCCAGGGGCCAAGGGGACCAGGTCGCTAGGCCGTCTGCACTGTCCCCTGGTTTCCTTCTTGTCTCGCCTTCTCATCCTGCGCAGTTCAGACCTCCCTTGTCAAATCTGGCCTGGTGTTTCAGTGTCCCGCTGCTGCCTGGCTCTGCTGGGGAACACGGCAAGGGAACAGGTCCTGGCGCCAGGCCGAGTTCGAGTCCTAGCTCTGACCCATGCTGAGCCGCTGGACAGGCGACTGCACTCACGGACCTTGTTTTCTTGTCTGTGCAATGCAGACACCACCTCCGAGGTGCTCTGAGTGAATGAATTAAGGGGTGTCATTGCCGGACTCAAAGCAATCAAGGCGAGTGGCACTTACAATTATACTAGTAACCCCGTCCGGCTGTCGCATCCCAGAATGTCCCCACCATACAGCCACTGAGTCACACACACCCAGAACCCAGTCGGTGTAGACACTTTCCTTGTCCTCGCCTGCTCCACCCCCATCACCGAGTCCTGTCATTTAAACCTGAACCTTCCCTGAACTTGTCCCTCTGTCTCCATTTACCCTGCACCAACGCTGCCTGCACCACCTGTTTCACGTGTCAGGACCGGTACCTCGCCCCCAAATAATCTGCCCACCTTCCCCGCAGTCTTCCCACCAGCCATTCTGCACACAGTAGGAGAACTTTTCCAGAAACACACATCCTTTCAACTTCATCCTCCGCCTGAAACCCTCCAAGGGTTTCCTTTTATTTAAGGGAAAAAAAAAAAAGAAAAATTCATACGCGGCCTGGTGTGGCCTGGTGGCTCAGGTGTTAAGTCTGCAGCTGTGGTGGAGTCTGTGTGAAGCCCAAGGACCAGAGGCGGAGTGGGGGTGGGAACAACCAAAATGAAGTGAAAAATGACAAGTGCTTTTCCTCCCCTCTCTGCCAGCCTGCAGACCTTCATTCCTGCCTGTACCTTTTCTTTGAAAAAATCAGAAACGAAAACATACCAAGTCTGGTAAGCCTGTTCTCCTTCGACTCTGACTCCCCAGCATCGCCTCCCCCGGCCCCATCTCAGGCTCTCCCATCAAACACTGTCTTCAGGGAAGGCGGGAGCCCCTCCTTTGCCCTAAGCTCCCCCAGGTTCACGTGCCCGTTCTTCGCTGAACAGGGGGCCGCAGTTAGCCACGCTGCATGTCTCTGATGATTTCAGCAGTGTTGCTGGTCCGGCTGTGAGCCTGGGAGGGACAAGAAGCGCGCGGGCG
The DNA here is from genome assembly GCA_004363575.1 of Solenodon paradoxus. Classification (NCBI taxonomy): domain Eukaryota; kingdom Metazoa; phylum Chordata; class Mammalia; order Eulipotyphla; family Solenodontidae; genus Solenodon; species Solenodon paradoxus. The sequence goes on from RJWH01001575.1 coordinate 27,913, forward strand.
CGTGTCCACACTCTCTTCCCAGCGATGCACAACAAGCGAACGGATACAGGACTGACAGGGACTGGGAGAGGTGTGGAACCCTCACCCCGGCCCTCATTCTACAGAGAGCTCCAGGATGCCGCGTGCTCCCCGACACAGCCAGCGAGTCGCACAACTGAACACGCGTGGGCCTCCTCACCCTCCCTGCTGCTGCTGCTGCGGTGGAACCTGGCACCCGCATCTCCGGCTCAGCAGAGAGTCCTTTTTTTCCAATGAGAAGGCCTGAGGGTAGGGAGGGGCCGTGAGTGGTAGGTGAGGGAAGAAGAAATCGCCAGTTGATACAGTGGACTTTTTAAGAAAAAAGTTGACCATGTAAAGGTGTAAAATTTGTTGCTGCTCAGACCGCACAGAACAACATTTCTAGAACTGCTTCTACGGCTCTGACGACAGCAGATTAAGGGCAACTGCCTTGGCAAAAGGCCTAGATCTGCTTTCAGACAATTCTCTTAGGGTAGAAAAAATAAGGGCAGTCAAAGCCCAGGAGAGGACACTTGACGACACGACTGACCTAAATGGGACAGACCTCTGTGAGCCATTTGCACACTGAAATATCAGAGCAAAAATAACTTCTGAAAACAAGTGCCCGAGCACCGTCTCTTTGATGTGGCCAAACTCTTTTAAGAGCACATTGTTCAAATTTATGTTAAAATGCAACCCCTTCAGGTTTACAGCGGTACTCTTGAAGGAATGCAATATAAAACACAACTGTTACATTTCAAAGACGAGACTTATAACCTCAGAACAATAGGGCATTCCCGGTGCAAATTTATGAGCTGTTAAACCTCAAAAGGTTTCTTCAATTAGCAGTGAAGGCTCTTGGCACATCTGCAGCCTGATACGGGGTGCTCTTTATACAGTTCGGGGTGTACTGCTTTTATCAGAACGGTGCCGTAGTTTCTACTGACCTCAGAAGACAACTATGGAACACATGGATTCTCTCTGCACAGGGTTCGATCCTGCTAATTGTGCTGCGGGGCCGGGCCGGCATTTCACGCTTTACCATAGCTCCCGGGGCACCCTACAAATTGTACATAATGCATCGCATTGTAATTGCTGCATTGTGAAGTTGGCTCAGATTTCCAGCATAAAATACTGACATCCAAGCCGTTTTATTATAAAAAACCAGAAGGGATTCTTTCAGATTATAAACATCTGAAGACATAACATTCTCATGAATTCCAGGGGCTATTCTGGACACCGGGGGGTGGGGTCGGCTGGGGTGGGGGTGGGCCAGGCTGAAAGCCAAGCAAATATATTTCCTATTACTGTTCGCAGAGAGAGAGCGGGGGGCAGTCCTGAAGGCAAGGCCAGGCTGAATGCAAAAGCAAACAAAGGGGCAGCCAGCTGAAGGGCAGACCACATCCAGAGGGGAAGCCGGCCAAGCTCTGTGACCTCCCTTGGCCTCCCTGGGTCTCCAGTTCCACGTTTCGGAAACAAAGGCTCTGAACAAGTGACGGCAGAGGAGCCCAAGCTGGAAGAAGGCAGGAGCCTCTGAGTCACATTTAAGGGCACTTTTATCACAGAAGCCGTGTCTCTACAAGCACGAGGCCTCTGGCCTTTGCCTGGCTTGTGTGGGGTCTTTGAGAGGAGGTGATCCCTGATTAAGGGGCAGGAGCAGAATCAGTGAAGCCACAGTTTAATATATGAAACACCACCAAGTGAGAAAGCCCTCAAGGATGGAGATTTGGTCCATGTGGTTCCAGGCCTGTGTGCCCTGGGCTGGGTCCCCCTTCCTGACACCATGTAGCAGGTAGGGTCCAGTCCTCTGTGCCTCAGGGTCAAGGCACCTCCCCTCCTCCTTCCCCCATGAGACAGTAACCTGATGTACAAAATCAGATTGGTTTCTTCTCACTTCCCTGCGGAGAAGTGAATGTTCTTGAAGAGCCTAAGGTGGAAGGGCCGACCCCAAGGGCATACTCAGCGTCCAGAAGCAGTGTCCAGGGGAGCCCTGCTGGCCAGCTCATAGTCAGGGAGGTGGGTCAACATCCGGGAAGGAGTGGGAGAGGCTGCTGCATCTTGCGAATTCACAACCAGTCCTTACTGGTGGCGCCCTGGCTCCCTTACTGCTCAGATGGCTGGAGCTAACTGAAGTCTTGCCTTGGACTTAGGAGGTCACTGACTGGGCTGATGTCCTTCTCTCCTGACCTAGTGGCGCTCTGAATTCATGTCCAGGTCCAGGATGATCTACAGTGCAGACAGATGCAGAGTGAGGACTTGAGCTATACCGGGGTCACCCTGAGGGGGAACAGCTGGTGCCAAGGCTTGGGAACTCCATGCCTGTTCCATACACACCACTGAGTCTCCAAATGAAAAACCAAGATGTGTGAGCAGACAGGGACTGACTAGTTAAATGGGGGCCGCTAGAGCGATGCTCCCTGGCTTTACTCTGGGGTTGAGACCAGGGTGCAGACACAATATCCTGGCCCAGACAGGGCGCTTGACAGAGTCCACGGGGGACATTTTCTGCTCTTACTGTCTATCAGCAATGTCAGGACCTTGCTGGTATGTTTGATCACCCTAAATTTTAATAAGCCAGTACACAAGGCGATATTTAGAGTTTATGTAGAGAGAACAGTGGAGGATTCTAAGCCTACGAGATATTCACACACTTCTCATTATGTAGAGATGATGCATTTCCATGCCCCTCTGGGCTGGACCACAGTCTGACACCACAGCTTTATATCCGTGGATTCCTGGTTCCACAGAAACGTCCATAGGAGGATGAAGAAGTCTATCTGTAACTGAGACAGATTGACCTGACATCTGAGTGGCCTCAAAGCCACTTGGAGTTACGGCCTTAAAACATCTACTCTCCAGTTTTCTATAAGGTTCTGCCCAATCTCTGCATTCTGATATCGGCCTGGTACCACTTAGACCTTGAGAAACCTTCCTAACGCTCGAATCTGAACATGTCTATGTTAAAAATGAAACTGAGTGGTGGCTTAGTAAACACACTTCCCTTGCCATCACCCAGACTGGACCAGACACTCACGAGCTCCTGGGGCCGTCGTCCCAACGCGCATCCCTTCCAGTGGTGAACTCTCGTTTACGTTCAGCCGAACTGCCAGAATCAATCAGATGTCGCTTTGGTACAGTTCTTTTAGTAAACCAGAGACCCACAGAAGTCACCACCTGGAGACTGGGCACTCACACGACACCATGGGCTCCACTTCACATCACTTTCTAAACCCACACCGCCGCGCCCAGAGGACCAGCGTTCCTGCATGACACTAACCGGAGTCAACGTTCAGTGAAACTTGATGCCTATTATATACTTTCTCAAATTGCGGTTCTATTCAGCGGTGACCCACCTGCCTCGACAATTTTCAGTTAATGAGGAAATTCATCTGCTTCCTCCCCCTAATCACTGCTACCAGTTTAGTGCATGCTTTTTCATTTTCCTCTCTCCACCCTCTCCTTCATTTGGATTTAGGACCTGCAATTCCTAATCTACCACATTTTCTAAGACTGTCTTTAATTTTTGCAACGTGTCTCTCTTCTTTTTCTTTAACACCACCAATATTAATGGAAAACTACCGAACACTGCTCTGGGGTTGGGGTGGGGGGATTTAAAGGGCGTGTGAAGTATTGCTTCTTCTCTTGAGAAGCCCATTTAGCCTACGATGAATACAAATACAGGTTTAAATGGGCGCATATGTTCACATCCACGGACCTGTGCAATATGGCCAGTACTGCCTGTTTATAGAATTTTTAAAGCGAGGTAGGCTTTCGAGGTCACCAGGACACCCCCTTGTCTTACAGATGCTGAGACAGTTCAGAGAAGTTAAGAAATTTACCAAAGGTCCCTCAGCTAGCTGTGACGGCTTGGGACTTTGTCATCACCCAGCCCTCCCCGTTCTCACTGACGGCCCCGACGCACCCACGAGGCTGCGCACTAAACCATATGTGCTCCAACGAGGTTTCAGCCAGGGCCACTGCAACGTCAGTCTTGCCCATGTAACACCAACCCTACTCTGGCTCGTCTCCGAGATCCGGCCACAAACACTCAGAGAGGCACTTGGGAGGCAGTTAACCTCCATCAGAGAATTCCGTGTTCCTCAAATTTCTCCTCCTACCTGGTTCAGTTGTGAGCAAAGGGACCAGTTTACGTTCAAACCAAATTGAAAAACCTGTATTTTGACAGCAAGTATGCTTAGAACATTGATTGTTCTGTTTGAAGGGTCAGAATTCTATTCTCTTAAGTGTTATCCCCAGGGCTGTGTGTCCTGGGTGAGGCGCTGGCCTCCCGTCGAGGATGGACACCCTGGGTGAGACGCAGACTGGCAAGGCTGAGAAGCAGTGTGGGCTTCCTCCCACCAGGCTCTCAAGTCCAGCCTGGGAAAGGCAGCCACCTGCAACCCCTGGTCCAGATCAACAAAACGGGGTCTCTGCAGGGCGGGCAGCCAGGAGGATAAACAATTTCAGGATGGACTACTCCTATTTACTGGCCCTAGACTTGTTCTGAGGTTCATACAAACCATAAGAGGAATATGGGCTCAATTACTACTCTGTCCATGACTAAAGCAGGTCAGGCCCTTCCCGCTTTTTACGACAAAAATGACAGTGATGACAAAAGACCTGGCACCTGCAAGGATGACGATCTCTGGAACTTTGGATTTGTTTACTCTTGGTCTAATTTACCTTCTCTAGAAAAACAACCCTCAAATATAAACTATGAGAGACTGTGAGACCTTATATATCTAGGAACTGTTTTACAAAAGACTCCCCAAGACAATGGCTCTAAATCAGTACATACCAGTCTTCAAATGGGGATGTGTAGGTAAACGGTGAAGTACCTGAGGAAGCAGCGTGGAAAGGGGGTATGAAAAGAACACCTGCCGATTTCCTTAGACAGCATCTCCCTGTGAGCCCCCGCTTCATGGTCTCCAGCCTATTTTCTTTGTATGTGCTAGGTTTTCTCCCCCTCCTTCTCTTGATAACACAAGTTATCCTTTGAATACACACTTCCACTTGTACACATGCATGTGCGCACATGCACACAATCCAACCAAACAGAAATAGGAGTTAAACGCAAAGTCGTCTCAAATACAACGGTTCCCCAAGCAGCGAGAGTGCATGGAAACACGCGCGGAGAATGCTGGACCTCAGGCGCACATGTCCTGGCCACCGGTAGCCTCGCGCAGGGGCCAGCGAGAATGGCTGGGTCTCCAAGAGTTTTCAGGGATGGAGGACAAATTCCAGTTGACAGCTGGCCTGGACCCAGACACTCAGCCCATCAAACAGCACGGCAAATTGTTTTAGTTTAGTCCAAGTATGCCCTGGAACCTCCAGGTCCTGGGGCTCCTGCGCCCAGAGTCCATTTTCTAGGGGTGAAAGGGGTGAAATCAGGACTAAGGAAGAAAAGGATGACTCTTCCCTTTATAGACTCTTTGTCTCTCTCTCTCCTCCTCTGGTTTAGTTTAGTGCCTGTATATTTCTTCATGAAGAGGGTGCTCTCTCTCTCTCTCCCTCTCTCCTCGCTCGCTCTCTCTCTCCCTCCCTCCCTCTCTCCTCGTTCTCTCTCTCCTCTCTCCTCTCCCACTCTCTCCCCCATCTCTCCTCTCTCCTCTCTGTCTCCATCTCTCTCCCTCTCTCTCTCCACCCCCTCTCTCTCTCTTCTCTGTCTCTCTCCATTATAATCAGTACTTCATCTGCTACCAAATCCTAGAGCTTTGAAGAAAGAACACAAAGATTCACCTTTGATTAAAACATATCACATCTCACGGAAATACAGACACAATACCACAGGCAGCTAAGAGGAAACAGAATTCTAAACGAAATAAACCCAAAAAGCCAGACAGGCAAACCATACGTTTTCTGGGTCAGTCAAGATGCTGATTTGAATATTAATAACAGCCACATTTAGCCAATACTTAAAAGGCAAAGCAAAAAAAGCAAACTACAGCAATTCAACACAAAAGACTTGATTTTGACCCCATATGGCTTCCCCTTCCTGAGAGCTACAGGCAGTCAGACAGGCTGTAGTCTGTTCTTTCTTGTGGCTTCACTCTCACACAGGAGAAAACTGGCTTGGAAAAGACCCGTGAGAGAAATGACAAGGACTATATGTAGAGAACACAGTTTGGGTGATGCATTTGGGGTGTCCCATGATGGCCGTGTAGAAAGAAACAACACAACAAAGGTTTCATACGCTCTCATGTCAGAACGTAGTCCTGGCTAGTTGTTCACTTATTTGCTAATTTTTTTTATTCTTTTCTCACTTAGCTGGCCACATTCATCCAACAAATACCTATTAAGCTCTTTCCTGGGCGCTCTGACAGGTGTCAGAGACACAAGGAGGAGCAGAGCAGGGGGAGGCGGGTCACTCCAGCCACTATGGAACGGTGCCAGGAGACCGGGAGTTTTTCAAAGGTCTGTGAAAATATTTGGGACTTTGAAAAAATGAATTGTTTCCGAAGTGGAAAAAAAAAGGTATAAAATTGAAAAATAATAAATGTCTAATTAAATGCCCGTGAAAACCTATCAGACCGACCATTCACAACTCAACTCACATTGACAAAGACACCATCTATATTGCATATAGGTTATGAACATTTCTATTCATTTACTCACAATGTACGTAGATACACACACACATATTGCGCACATACATACTGTGGATGGGACTGCATATATTTAATTAGGTCTGAAATCTGGGGTGCGGCTTCCCAAAGTCAGATACCACAGAGGGATTAGACATCCCCAGGACAGCCCTGCTCTCATAGAGTTTACTGTCTTGGGACATCAGCAAACGACAACCACAGCCCTTTGTGAAATAGCTAAGAAAGTAACTTGTCTGAACCTCAATATCCTCAAGAAACAAAGAGACAAAAGAAAACCCAGAGCCTTTTAGTGTAATTTTGAAAAACGAATTGAAAAAAAGGATGGGCAAGTTTTCCGTCAGCTTAGAAAAACAAGAAGTAAACTGTTAACCCCGTAAGTCTTTGGGGGCTTCCTGTCTGACACTCCCCTTGCTGCCCACACAGAACTGGAACGCGGAACAGAAACCCATCTCACCACACCCCAAAATCTGGCTGCTCTGGTGCCCTTCTGCAGCCAACAGAAGTCCCTGATGGACAGACACCCATGACAGGACACATCGTGTATTGATAACACTTGGTCCGTATTCTAAGGCGCCAAAGAGACAGATTTAAGAGAAAAAAAGCTTATTTTGGTGAAAAAAAAAATGAAGCCATTTTTCCACCAGCCTCAGTCCTAAGCAGGCATCACCAGGCACCTGTCCTAAACACGAGAAGCTGTAGGTTGCTCCTGAATTCAATTTCGCTTCTCTACGTTGTGGACATTTCAGAAGCACCTTCACCCTCCCAGCTGGGGGCGGAAAGGGACTCCATCTGGAAGCAGGGATCATGTGGCATCAGCCAGAAATCCTTCTGGGAAGACAACTGGTGCTTTTTATCTGCCCCTTTTCTCTTTTCCCTGTTCCTCGGGGGCACCCTCACCAGGAGCGGGGCAGGAGGGGCGGAAATGACCAGGTGAGACGCTATCCCAGACACGAGAAGAAATGGAAGGGGCAAGCTGTCATAACTGGTGCAGGCAGAAACCGGCTGCTTTGAGTGAGCCAGCCTCGATGCTCCTTCTGGCTTCAAGATTTCCTTTGTTTCACCCCGGGACGTGTGTGAAGATGATATACGGTGTGTGTAAATAAAACAAACCAAGGAAAATTTAGCATGATGAAGGATAAAAATCAACTAAAAATACAGTGACTTCAAACATGAAATCACATTTACAGAATAACATTGCAGTGACTGAGGCTTAAGTGACGCAGGAACATATGGATTAAATTTCCTTCAAAATGCATATGGCTTCACAAATGGGGGGAGAGGCCGGCTTGGCAAAAAGCTTGGTTTCTAGAGCAGAGCTGCAGAAAAATAGAGCCTGTCAAACTGAACCCACGTTAGCATCCCTTTTCTGGGGCTTTCTTTGGTGACTGTGTCGATTGGCTACCCTGGCCGTTACCTAAGAAACCTGGAACAACTCTCTTGGAAATGGCTTAACATACTTTCCTTATTTAGGCAAAGTATTCAATAAGTTCATAATAAATGACTCCCCCTCACCCCCAATATTTCAAGCATCAAAAATAGAGATCTACTTCTATAAAAAACTGTTGAGCTGCTTTAGGCACAGAGCAAATGGTAACCGCATCTCTGCAGTAATCAAGGATGGCTGCTTACGTGGCGACATTTCTACTGCCTTTTAACCATGTGAAACTAAATTCAAAAGAGTATTACATTTTCTTTTCCAAATTAAAGATGCCAAGTTTAGACAAAGATTCAAACTCTGTTTTACCTGTCGAGTCATTTTTGTCTTCAGCAACTTCATCCACAAATACCACCATGGCTGCACAACGTCTAAGCACGCTCAGTGTTTACTGTTTCCCAAATGCATCCTCAAACCTCACCTCACTCCCTTCTGGAGTGTGGTCATGACATATATTCAACTCCTTTTCTCGATGAGGAATCTGAGAGCTGAGAGACGGAGAGAGGTCACATGGCACCAAGCAGACATTCTGCAAACAAACACCCATTGTACTTTCCTGCCTTGGCATCTTTTATTGATCATTGTGAATAATTTTTAGTATTGCATATTCTCCAGAAAGTCCTCTCCCTGTCTCTTCACCTACCAGAATATACAAAAAAATCTTCATGGACCGGAACAAAAGCCACACCTTTCTAGATCGGGCCCTTGAGGACTCAGTATCCAAGTGTGATGGTCCTTTGTTTATATGCCAGCTGGTCTGGGCAACCTCGTCCAGTTATTCGGACACAGCGGGATATTGATGTGAAGGTATGTGGCAGATGCATTACAGTCCATCATCAGCTGACTTTAAGGTAGATTATCTTAGATGATCTGGGTGGGGCAGATTGAAAGGTGAGGCTCCAGCCTGCCCCTCCTGAAGGCCTGCCCAGCAGACTTTGGACCTGTCTGTTCCGTTCCTCGTAGCATGGGCTGATGCCTCACAATGAATCTCTTAATACATATCTCCTACTGCTTCGGTTTCACTAGCTGAACTTGACGGATTCACCTGATAATGCTCCCCGTGTTTCCATTTATAGAATTCCTCAGTCATGTTGCGTGTACTGCTGGTACTGTAGTTTCTAGGCTGGTTCACATCTCCCACATATCTAACCATTTGTCTTGCATACAAATAAATATCGATGAGAAGGATTATGGTGCAAGAGCAGGACGGACGGTGCTCACCCTCTTGTGAGATGAATAAACCTGACACAAAGTGCTCATGAGGAAATAAGTCAAGGAGAGTCAGAGCCCTAGAGGTGATTTCCCCGAGGACATAGTGCTGTTTCGTTCCATTGCACGGGGAATTCCCTTGCATGTAGCCCATTTAACACACCTGGCCTGAGGCAATGGATGAAGGTTTTAATCCTTCTACCCGCTCCCTGTTCTTGGGATAACCCCAAAGTTTCCCCACATTCACAGTTCCCTGGGGGGCACACGACACCGATCCCTGATCAAGAATTGCTTCCACAGCATGGTGACAATTAAAATTCAGCAAGAGAGTAAAAAATAACTCCAACAATGGTTTCTCCTAAAAAAGTTGCAGAATTGCAGATCAGAAAAGTAGAAATCTACTAGCAGTGCCAGCAAGGCTTCACATGTAGAAAGTTACAGCTACAATGACAGTTCCTAACTTTAGACACTATCAAGCCCAACTCATATACATCTCTTTATTCATTCAACGAACACTTAGTAGGCGCACTTCTAGGAGCCAGGTACTATTTGCTACTGGAACATGAGAAAAAAATGAGAAAGATGTTCATGAGGTCACCAGGGCGCACTTGGGACACCTGACTGAATGGATTTGCGACGTGACATTTACGGTGTTGACTACTGGTGATCTGGGGGCACCTCACAAAGAGAAGGCCCATCTTTTATGTCAGGTTTTCAACCTGATTCGCAGCCAGCAGCAGAGCATCATCTGGATACTCGTGAGACCAGTAAATTCAAGACCTATCCCAGACCCTCACAATCAGGAACTCTGGAAGCAGGCTCAGTTCTGAACAAGGAAGGTTGCGTGTAACCCAACCGCCTGCAGAGCCTGTTCAAACAGGCTGGCCTTCACCCTCACGGTCTCTGGTCCAGCAGGTCTGGGGCAGGGCCCAAGAACTGGCATTTCTACCATGTTCCCAGGCCACACTTTGGGAACTCACATTCCAGATGTGCACTAGGGTGATGCCCATTAGCTACGCATGGCTAGACTTTGATTTAGTTTAATTCATTTTAAATAAATTAAAGTGAAGTCAAAGGAAATCTTCAGTTCCTTGGTTGTACCAACTATATTCCAAGTATTCAGCACATGTGGCTACTGGCTACCATACTGGACACTAAAGGTGCAGGCCATGTCCATCACTGCAGAAAGTTCTACTGGACAGACTGTCTAGGAAATAACTTCCACATATAGTTAGATACAACAGGCAAGAAAAGAGCTATTTCAAATGTCCTTTCACTGAGAAGCACCCGGCCAGCTGGTCCATGACAGAATCAGCTTTTTGAGTAAGTTGCTTCTTACATGTACCACTCTGTGAGGCTCCAGGATGAGTGGCATCACGGATTTATTTACTTAACATTAGAGAAAGCTGGGGAATCCAAGGGTAGTAACGCAGCCTAAGTGGCCACATCATTCCTTCTCTTTATTCTTGCACAGGGGCAGAGATAAGAGGGAGTGGGGATTAAGAAACTCAAAGCCTTTAAGAGCACGGGGCCTCAGTGTAACTATGGTGGAACCAGAGACAAAAGCAGAGTCTGCATTGAAGCAGCACCCACGCATTTGCTGAAAGAGCTCTTGGCAAGGTTACGCTGGCCTCCGCATTATTAAATCCATGGATCGCTTCTCAGCCCTCATCTTGGTAGGACCTTCTGGCACAGCTGAACAGTCTTTCCTTCTTGAAAAAAGACTTTAGACTTGTCTTTGAGGGCCCCATACACTCTTTCTCTGTCTTTCCACCTGCTTCCCTTTCCCTGCTCCCCCGTCCCCTTTGCTAGTCCCTTCTCTTCTCTCCAACCTCACAATGTTGGGACCTGCCACTCAGTCTTGGTCATCTTCTCCAGCTCTCCTCACTCCTTGGGGCTCCAGCACTTTCATGAGCTTGTATCACGTACACCACGCTGATGACTTCTATATGTGTTTCCGGACCATGTCATCATCTGGTCTATACTGAACCTCCTACTCATCCCCACAAGGCGTTCACGGAAGTCTCTCTCTCCGGGTTCCAGATGGAACTCCATTCCCCTGCAGACCTGCTCTACCTGCGTGATCGAGTGAAACAGCAATACCAACTCACCAGTGACCTTGTGCAGAAGCCTTCGTCAGCCTCTACCTCTTTCTCTCACAAGCCAACCATTATGTTGAAAATGCCTTCTACTCTAGCCTCAGAAAGTACCGCTTCCTCCACTGCTGGCCTCCGGTGGGAGCTGCAGAGCAGGACTTGTTTAGGGTTCAGGGTCTACCCTAATCCAGAATGATGTCACTTTGAGAACTTTTGCCTTAATTACCTCTGTGGAGACTTATTCCAAATAGAATCACATTCTGAGGGTGTCTTTCAGGGGTCACCATCCAACCCGGGTACAATCCACAGATTACTCTCAACGCAGCAGTCCCAGTGATCTTTTCAAATGTTAGATTAGAATATTAGCTGCTCAAAACCCTCTAATGACTCCCATCTCAGAGAGAAAGCAAAGTCCTCAGACTGGTCTGAAAGGCCCTCCTTTGGTTCTGGCTCTGGTTCTTACACCACTCCATCGTCACCTCCCAGTCCTAGATAACAAGGCTCAGACTGTGGACGTGGAGAGAGGAAGGATTTCAGACATGGTTTGAGTTGGCTTCAAGAAGACTTGCTTATTTACAACCTCTAGACGGTTAATACGCGACAAGGAACAAGCTGGGGATGGGGCAGCAGGGTGCGGAAAGGCATCGCACATTCAGTATTGTACATGCTGCATTTGAGATGTGCGTTGAGTCATCCTGTATATAATGTCAGAAGCTCATAAAGAGATCTGGGTCTAGGAGATAAATTCGGAAGTTCCTGGTATATTAACAGTAACTAAAGCCTTTGGAGAAGAGAGGACCTAGAGTGAAGCCATAAGGAAAACTGATGTTAGAAGACAGAATGGAGGGGTGAGACTGCAAAGGAGCCCAAAGAAAGAGGCCAGAGCAGAAGCAAGAAAACCAGGAGAGGGTGGAACGGAGGAAAGGAGAGGGTTTCAGGAAAGGGTGAGGAGTTCATTATGTTCAGTAAATCTCGGGAAGAAAAGTAATCCCAGGCCACCATGCATTCAGGTCACCGGGGAAGTTAGCAGAACTGTCTCCCTTCGAGGAACGCACCCAGCAACACGAACAAGGAGGTGGAGGCAGGACTCATTTGAAGAAGTGAAGACAAATGTTTCTTTGGAGAATGAAAAGAAGTGAAGGCAGCTGGGTTACTGGTCTCCTCCTCTCTCTTTTGGGGTGAAGGAAGAGAGACTAGAATATATTCAAATGTAGGGACCCAGCGAGAGTGAAAGGCTGAAGACAGAAGGGAGAGAGGGAAATCACTAACAAAAGATTGTTCTGAGAAGTGAGGAGAGGTGGCAGATGAGCTCTGGTAAGAGGAAGAAGACTTCCCAGCTCAGTGGTCAGAAGAGACAAGTTAAGTGGAGTTGGATAAGGTAAGTGCACAGGCTTCCCGAGGGGAGGTGGAAGGCATGCTCTACTACAGGTGGATTCTAGTTCCTCAGGGATGCCAAGGGCAGGCAGGTTGTTGGCGTGCGTTTATGATGAGTTCAGTCTACTCTGTGGGGTCATGTTCTCCAGGTGGGTCCAACTGGCAGACGCAGGGTCTGAGAAAACTAGTGCTGGGCTCATTCATGCCTGAGATTTTTCCAGAGAGATGGAAGGACTGAGCACCAGGGGTGTGGAAGTTACTGTGAGAGAGTAACTGAGACAAAGGAAGGATGCGAGAAAGTAAAGTAAGAGGAAAAGATTCAGTGAACTGGAAAGGGAGACAAAGAACACCCATAGCAGAGTGCAGAACTTTAAGGTCACCTCAAAGTGGCCAAAGTTCCGTTTCAGTGACTGCAAAAGCCCAGTGTATCTAACATGAGAGAAGGTTTCAGATACCGTAACTCTGCTACCAGCTGCGACGCTACTTTCCATCAAAGATGACCAGAGGGACCTTGACATTGGGACGTTAAGAAGGAGCCACTGTGATTCGAGGACTATCATTTCAAATCTGACTTCTTACCACTGAAATACTTTGAAATGATGTGCTTTACTGAACTGGCTTCAGCAGATTCTACGTAAGTGTCTTATACAGGAGTTTTACTTGGTGCTTTTCTTATCTCACGTTATTCTCAAGGGCAGAATTTCTCAATCAGGAATGATTTTGTGTCCCCACCCTGAGAAAACTGGCAATGCCTGGCCATATCTCTGGGCGTTGTGAGGCTTGAGTACTCTGGTAATTAGTGAGCAGGGCCAGATGCTTCTCAATATTCTCCAATATACTAGACGGTTCCACACTTAACCCTGGTAAAGAAAACCTATTCCAGAAGAAAAGCTCTTGAAAAAGTAGCCTTAGTTTTACATCAGAAGGAAAACAGCTCAACTTTGGACTTTAAATTTTCTGTACAATTAACATACCAAAAACCTTAGTTTTCGGAAAAGTCATAAAAACAGATACACAGAAAAAGGCACAGGGTTTAGACACATAACACACCATATGACACACTAGGTGGCTTCCTCTCTCCTTCCTTCCTGGCCAGTTTTCCCCCATCCTCTTGTTTACTTCTGTCCAGAGAGAACTCTGTTCTTCACTGATTGCTGCATAGCTGGGAAATTAAGTTCCAATGATAAATTAATTTTGACAAAATGCCTTTACCAGAAATAAATATGAAAGTCTGAAGAATTTAGTTAGATGGCCTTTTGCCCATATGCAAAAATGATTGAAGACGAGACTGCGATTAAATTCTGAGCAGAGAAACATAATTAGTGAATTTATGAATGGGTCTTCTTTGCACCGTTCTACTGTCAGGACTAATTACTTATATTAATTACAACTGTCAACACATGAATATGCTTGTTGAAGCTGCTTCCTATGGTAAAATATGAGACTTGTAAATATCAAGACACTTGGAAAGACGCAAAGACTTTCATTTATTAGCAACTCTAAATGATGTAGAAGCAAGGACTACAAAATGAGCCTTGGGGATTGACTGTAAATAGATTCCGAGTTAATGAATTTGCTATTCATTCTTCCTTGCTTAAGCATTAGTCTTAGCCTTTGGACAAAACATCCAGTATGTTACCACTCTAGGAGAACTGCAGGAAAGATCAGGAAAGAATTCCAGAAGTTACCAGAAGGTTGGGGAGAGTGGCCACAATGGTTAAGGAGGAGGAGTTCCTGTCTCTTCTTTGATTAGCCTGAGCTCCATTCAAAATAAGTTTTCAGAACTACTTAAGTAATGGGGCAAAGACTGATGGGGGAGTCGAAAAACCAGAGCTCCCACTCTGGGTATAAATGGATGTGACCTCGGGGAAGTGGGCAAGGCCTCTCTGTGTCTTGGTTTTCTCATCTGAAAATGGGGGTGGTAATAGAAATCCTGAAGGATGTGAAGAGCGTGAAATGAGTTAGCACACGTCAAGGGCCGAGGCCAGTGTCCAGCACAAAGTATGGACTAGCTGCTCCCGAACCATCATCTGGAACACGCGCAGAATGTAAAACTGGACATGCCTAGAAGACCCTTGGAGCAATATGCTCTGGAGTCAATAGGCCTTGGGTTCACAGCCCGAGTGGATCATATTTAAATCCAAGCCTCCATTGCCCCCGACCTCATGGGGTCTTGGAAAAGTCAAGGGAAAAAGAGACATGCGATGCCTTGCTGCGCCTGGCTCAGAAGAGGAGGCTGCTAAACGTCGGTGCTGAAGTTCTCGTTGCCATTCTTTTCTCTGTGGAGAAATGGCTGAAAATGATTGGAATGGACGCATGAGGGAAACGTGTTTGTGACCTGAGATGAGTGGAGAGAGAAAACACCTAGAAAAGGGGAAAGGGAAATGAAGAGGCAAAGAGGAACAAGAGAGGTATCTCTCACCTCCTCCTTGGGTGGCCATCACTGTGGCGTCAAGAGGAGGGCATCACTCCCTCGTCTCAAAATCCCCACCCATCCCTGAGTTACACTGTTCACCGGTGAAGGAGAGAGCTGTCCCCCAACTGGGACAGCCGGACTGCGAAGGTCACACCACGTCGAGAGGCCTGTAAAGCAGGCTGCAGAGGCCTCATCGCAGACGGAGGGTACACGGAGTCAAAGCTCTTCCTGCCCGCTCCCCCGCTTTCTTCCCTGTGCTGTGCTTCTAAATACACACGATCCAACTCTCAATAGTTCTGGCTGGTTGGCTAAGCTTTACCTGATAACTGCCATAAAACAATTTAAAATTAAGGTCAGTTAATCAAGTAATTTCCATTTTAATCTCCCTAAGTGCCCACTTGGCAAGAGTCCACAAGAGAATTCTTCTACTTCTACGTTCTATTTTATAGGGTCCTTCCCGACACTCCTGTTTCTGGCAGGATGAAGATGGTGGCTCCCACGGCGGCTGCAGGGAGCACTGCGGGGGATGAACAAACAGAGCATCTGCTAAGGTCCTCTCAATTTAAAAAAAAATTATATTTTTGAATGCTAACATTACAGTTGATTTCAATTGAAAATCCCTTTCTGTAGAAAGCCAGACAACTACTAAAATAGAAGTTGATGACCCCAAATTTTGTCCTAAAAATCATGCAAGAAATACCTTAAAAATCAATCTGGTCAACATTGCATAGCATTAAAACGATTGACAAGTTAAAAAAAATTCTGGTTGGGGGATGTTCCAGATCCTTCCACAGAATTCTAAGTTAAATAAAGAAAATCTACTGGCATTCCTAATGACATATAGCAGCTTCTCAAGTAATGTCGTTTTGTTCAATGCCATTTCATTACAAAATTGATGAGAAAAAAGAATCCTGGCGATGCTGAATGAAATGACATTACTTAAGGATCACTTTGTTTAAAGTCAAAGTTTCCAAGAACCATGAACTTGCTAAGTGAGGACTTATTGCATCAGAAAGCACTTTGATTAGAGAACCGAATCAGTTAAAAAGTCCTTCATATAAAGAGAAGGTTGGAAATAAAATAATGCCAAAGTAGCAATCGACGAAACATCAAGAAATTCGACATTCTATGTGATTAGTCATTAAGGAATTACAATCACAATGGGGTGGCAGCATGTCCCCACGTAATTGGCTGACATGAGAAGACGGATCACAGCAAGTGCCTGAGGACAGGAGCCCCTGGAACATGCACACACTGCTGGAGAGAATGGAAAAATGGTACAGCCACTCTGAACACCAAACTGACAATTTATTAACAAGTAAACATACAATTTCGCATGATTCACCTCTTCTATTCCTAGGTATTGACACGGCAGGAAGGAAAGCACATGTAGATGCAAATACTCGTAGATGGGTGTTCACAGCTGCTTTATCTGAAATCACACAAATCAGAAACTACGCTGATGTTCATCAGCAGGTGAGAGGCCACACTGGTTACTCACACAACGGAATACACTGCGTAGCCAAAAGGAACCAACTGTGGAGCCACAGCCCAACAACAGGGATATGTTCTGAGAAATTCATGAGGCAATTTCGTTGCTGGAAGAGCAGAGCATCAGGGCGCAGACAGAGCGGTGTACTGCGCGTCTAGGCTATTTGCTTCAGCCTATTGGGACCCCATTTGTACCTACAGTCATCGTGGACCGAGACCATTGAGCAGCACGTGACTCTACTGAGACAGATAAAGCCCCAAATAACCATGCTGAGTGGCGCGCATCAGGCAGCACAATTATATATGACATGTTCTATTCCATATGTTACATATTTTTGCTAAATATGAACTAACCCATAGTGATAGAAAGGAGATCAGTGACTGGCTGGGAATAAGAGTGGGCGAGAGGAGGGATAAATTATAAAGAGGCAGAGGAAACTGCTGGGGATGATGTATATGTTGACTAACTCTTGATGGCTTTTTATAATATGTCAAAGCACGTCAAAATGCACATTTAAGTGTGTAGTTTATCATATGCCCACCGTATCTCAATAAAGCTGTAAAAATGACTCTCTACAAATTCTTTAAGAAAAGAAAGGAATTCATTTAACATCAAAATTAGCACTCCACATTTAATTGCTCTTGGAGTTTCTATGCTCAGATTTAAGAAGTACAGAAATGTACAGATTACACAATGTAAAAAATTATAAAAAATGCGTAGTCAAGTACACATAATGCACATATTTCTAGTATTAACTTTCCAAAATCACAGGGATTTAATGCAGCTAAGATGTCACTCAGGGGACTTCTCTCTCTTGCGCACATGATTTTTTTTCCTCTGATTCCAGAAAATAAATTATGGATTACGTGTTCAAAAAAAAAACATTCACACTCTACACTTTGCAAGGTGCATGCATAAACATCATCTCATGTGATGCTCAGCAGAAGATAGTAATATTTCCAAATTCTGTCCCATCGCCCAGATTTCACAGAGGAGAAATTCAGGTTCTAGAGGACCCATAATTCCCTACTGCTTACCTGCAATTTACTGATTCTCTGTTTGAATCCTACACATGCCCCACAATCAACAGTTCCAAACCATGCCTCACACTTGCTTCTCCTTCTGACCTTGGAATTGGTGCTTAAAACGAGAATTGAACGTGGGGTGAATTTCACAGCACTCCTTTCCCTCCAGGGCTACAACAGTAAAATGAATATGAAACACTAATTTTGGAGATCCCCTGCAGAGGGGAAATTCTATAGGTTTCTATGACATCCACTGAGACTGTCCATCAAAAGAGGTTCTTCTCTTTCTCAACGCTGGTAGAGGAAAGAAGAGCATAGAAGCCAGGGTGGAAAACATACATAGACATGCAGTTGGTTGATTCAGCTCTGGGACATCACATCGCCGAAGAGCTGATCTAACCACCAGGGGCCAAACAGCCAGATGACCCCCTGGATGGCTGTGCCTGTGTGTCATGTTAGCACTACTGCAGTGTCCTTTCCCTTACCTCCTGCGGCAGCTTCCGGTCATTTGTCCTAGCATTTCTGAGCACCAGGAGAATGAAGTGGGGTGGGAAAGGCAGAAGATCTTGCTTCTCCTAGTCCACATACATTCCAAGGACCCACATACATCCCGGGGCCAGGGCAGAGGAACTAGGGGATCAACCAGGATGAACAAGTAAATAAAAGTATTCTTTCTCCTCTCTCCTCCTGTCTGCCTCTTCACCTTCGTTTCTAATTGCACCTTTCATAAAATGAGGTCTCGCTCTCTACCTCTGACTTCTAACAAAGGAGTGAAGGGATGAAAGATAAACAGCTCATGAACCAGCATTAGAACTGAGAGGAAAACAAGGTGGTTTCATCTCCGTAACAGAATTTCTGACCTACGGCCTGAAATTGAGGACAGGAGACCTCCGGACCCGGTGGTGGTAGGTGATGACACTCAGACCAGGCTGTGTGTCCCTTGAGAGTGAGGCAATGCCAACCAGCTGCTGCTGTCCCTCAGGGCGCCAGGAGATGCGGCCATCCGGTGAGGCCCAAGGTGATGACTGGCTGGGAGAGGGGACCACATGGATGCCACAATGTGGCTCCAAAGAGGCCTGATGGGACGGAGGACCCCAGAGTGCAGGGCCCTGCGGTGTGGGGTGCAGTGCTTTCTCAGAGGGCCGCCCGGAGGAATGGAGAGCAACGTAGGATTCGGATGGCATTGTGGTGGCAGAGAAGGGGGAACAGTCCACTCATCAAACAGGACAGTGCAGGTTATTTCATTGTTCTGTGCACTAATTTCCAAATCTCTGCAGTGGGGCTTCCTAGGGCTGTTACAGGGACTGCAGTGAAGTAACTGAGACAAGGACTGACTCGACAGATGCTGACTGTTAGGGACTAACCGTGTCTGCCCTCCCCTGTTCATAAGTGTGGCTCTGTGTGGGGGCAGGGCTTCTGAGGGAGTAATGAAGCTTAATGAAGTCATGAGGGTGAGGCCCGATCCAACAGGACAGGCGGGTGTCCTCACAAGGAGAAGAGACACCAGGTTTGCAGATGCAGGAAGGAAGGGTCACGTGAGGACAGATGAGAGGTAAGCCAAGAGAGGTGATGACCCCTTGAATTTGAACTGCCGGCCTCCACGCTGAGGGAAATGCACTTATATTGTCTAAGCCACTCCACAGGTGGTGCTTCAGCAATAACACCAGCACAGGAGAACATGTCTGGGATGAGTGACAATGTGGTCTTATTCTCACACACAGCTGGCCCCAGACTCCATCAAACTGCATACTGTGCTTCTAAATGAAGAGCAGTATCAAGACAACATGTAGAAAAACTCCTGGGCGGTAGGATGCTAGTGTTTATTTGACCTGCTCCAAAATCTTTAGCAAGTTTACTGAAAACACTACAAACGAAAAACTGTGGCTTCTCTCATTTCGGACTTGCTGTCTTACTGATTTCTGGGTCTTATGAGCTGAACACATGGATTCCCAAGACCAAGAGGGATAACTGAGAGGATTGTACAAAGAGGGATCCCGCCTCCCACCTTCCGATGCTCCTTCCAGTGACACCTCCTTGAAAGCTGTCCCCAGAGTGGAAAGCAGAGCAGGTGGGGGCATCCAAAAGAAGAGCTCACAGTCTTCTAGGGCCCCGTGACCCTCTGTGAGCCCAAAGGTCCTGCGGGTTCCTGGCCCCCGACTATCTGCCCAACTCATCTCCTGGTCTCTTCTGGCAGCTTTCTCCTCCCTCAAATACACCCATTTCTCTCACGATGCTGTTGGATGGCAATTTCCTCTGTGTGAACATGCCCCATTGTTTCTGCACCAACCCTGACACAGGCTACCACACAGGCTGACCGTGTGACAACACACCCTTTCCTTCTCCCACGTGTCTCTCTCCCCTCTGCCTCTCCTTTCAGGCTGCATCTTAAATACCACTTCCTCAGAAAGGCTTTTGGTGATCCTTAGATCCACCTAGTTCCTCCTCCCAATCTCATTTTTTCTAAGTGCTCTTTATTTACTTTCTTTACAGCATTGTCTAGTTTTAGTAATTATAGCCAATTACCCTTGTAATGTAATGTAAATTACCTTTATGTTCATTCGTCCATCCATCCATCCAATCATTCATCCACCTACTGACCATCTGTCCATCGTCATCCAGTCATCTGTCTATCCGTCCATCTTCTTTAATGTCTGGTTTCTCTAGGAGATCCCTCAGGACATGGATGTGTCTGATATCTTTACCATCACAGGTATTCGGTCGGTTCTTGACACAGGAACACAGCCACAAGCACCCAGCAGCGCAAGGAGGCTGCCTGCTTAGCCTCAGGCAGTGGGAGGAGGCCCTTCCTCCACGCCCGCACAGCAGAATAGCCAGAACCACCGAACACAGAGCGTCACATGCAGAGCTGTTCGTCTTCCAAGTCCTCGAATGCATCTCAGTCACCGACTTTCATAATGTTGAACTCAGGCTCACCTCTGTCACAAAGTGATCACTGGAACCTGCTAACTTATTTTAAAGGATGCTCCTCCCCACATCTGCTCTGCTGCTCCCTCGACATTCCTCAAAGCTAGTCTGATACCAAAAATGTCTACTGACAATCTTCTAAAGCAGTGAGGAAATCTTTAGCAATTGTCAGATGTACATTCTTGTTCTCTGAGGAGTTCTGTTTATTCTCTGATTGCATATGACGCTTAAAAATGAAGGGTGGTGACGGGGCAGAAAGAGCTCAGAACAGGGAGTATGATGAGGTGGACTCTAGAAGTTCAAGAATGGATGAGTCATGTGGGTCTAGCCCATAACAACTTTCCTCTCCAGGGCGCAGAGTGCCAAGGCCACTAGGATCGGGCCATTTCTGAGGTTCTGATAGTTACGATTCTAGGAACAACTGTTAACAAGAACTTGGTGTAATTCCTACAAGGCCAAGCCGTGGCCACAGGACTCTCTGACTAACGTTTTTGCAGTTTCTGGAAGTGTCAGGGGAGTTCTCCCCACAAGGCACAGCCATGCCGTGCCGTCAGGTTCTAATTGTCTCTAATGGGAGCTCTCATGAACTGCAATTCTCCTGACCACGAAAAGGCCAGGAAAAAATGTTCATTCCTCTCTAACAAGAAACATGTTAAAGAACTTTTTTTTTTTTCCCAAAAAAAAGCAGCACGGCAAACAATAACCATTAAAATTCACTGCATGATGTTAGCATTCCTCATCAGTACAGCCTATAAAAAAACAAAACATGTTATTTTACATTGTCTTAATTGCATGATTTTCAGTAAGAATTGGTATGTGCTATATGTTGATTTCAATTTCTTTTTTTTTGTGTCACCTTCCACACCATCTACCATCCTCCTTCCGTCTCTTCTTCCCTTCCTCCTGTCCATCCACCAATCCATCCATCCACCCACCCACCCACCCATTTCTAACATTTCCAACCATGAGCTGCCCTTTTGATCAGCATTAATTTGACATGTTTTTGTTGATGGCTAACTCAGCCCCTCCCTCCACCCTTCCTGCCTCTGTTCCACTAGACTAAGTTCCCTGAGGCAAAAAATGAGTCTTTGCTTATCTTCTGGTGGAGCTTTGCTTCTCTAGCTCACACCTGGTATAATATGGGTCATTATGTATATACACATACATATAAATTACATGAGTTTTGGAAATCTAGGTAACTATTAAAATGATGGCTACTATCTGGACCCTTAACTTGGAGGGGAAAGCAGCGCATCCCTTGCCTTCCTGCAGAATTTCCTGAGAACACCGGGAGACGTACACCCGGTGAGAGACACACCGGGACCTCTGCTCCTGATCCTCAGGAGTCGCCCCACATCAGGGAAAGGCCTGCCAGAAACACTCCGGCTCTACAGAGCAATCCCAGAGTGTGGGAGCCCGTCTCTACACACTCACCTCCCCAACCCCACTAAGGGGTCGGTTGTGGATTCTGCTTTATTGCGGGATCATTTTAAAAAGCTCCCCATTGATTCTAACAGGCAGTCAGGGTTCCCTGCCACGAAGTCTCTGAGTATCACCTCTAGTCACTTAAAAATACTAACTAATTCTTACATGGTTGGCGACCGCGCCATGGCGTCCACTGCCCCAGGATAACGAAGAAACCCTTAAATGGGGTGTTTTGCATCCTTTATAACCTGAGTCTCAGCCATCTGGACACCCTGGCCCCCACACTGAAAACAAACTGCAGTCACAACTAACTGAGTTGCTCTGCCAGCCAGCCCTCCTCTCAGGACCTTGACTGTTTTCTCTGTTCCTCTCACTCTTCTGGTCAAAACCTCTGCGAGCTTCTCGTCACATTCAGAGGGAAACCAAAATCTGTAGCAGGGCCATGGCCTGGAAGTTACTGGATCAAATTTAGGGTCAGTCTCCAGACTGCCTTCAACTTAACTTTTATTCATTCATTCATTCATTCATTCATTCATTCATAGGAGAAAGGATGTTCTCCTTAAATATTTTATCTTTTTTTTTTTTTCAAGGAAAGGTGCAGGCAGGAATGAAGGTAAGCAGAGAGAGGCCGGCAGAGAGAGGAGGAAGAAGCATTTCCATCTATTTTATTTAGTTGTTCATCTCGGTTTTCATCTCGGCTGCAAGTCTCGAACCTAGGTCCTTGCAATAGGCTGAAGGAAGCTGACTAATCTACTACTCCACCAGGCCGCTCCTCTGCCAACCTACAGTGAGAGCAGATTTTATAACATCCCCACAGCCAGTCAGCAGGAAAACTCCTAAAGTCAGGACCCTGTCTGTGTACCTCTGCCTTCTGTTTGCTGCAGACTTACTGTCATTAATTTGTAGGCATGTTAAGTGGTTTTTTCCTACTCGTGTAACTGCAAACAGCCCAGAAAGACAAGTTTTGTGGAAAATACAAGTCTGGATGTTTTCAAGGGCAGTGCTCATTTGAGCTCGTTATTCGGCCAGTTAATTGTCAGGAAAGAATGTCCTAATTACTCGTTACTCTGGAGATGGCCCCTGTCTGGTGGGCAGGCCTGAGAGACTCGGGGCGCAAGGCAGCCACACACCTGGCCGCTCCGGGCGGACTGAGCGCTAGTCCCACAGCGGACAAGCAGCAGAGGTTTCAACTGAGGTCTTTAAATCCCATCTGTGGTGGTGAGCTATTTTTGCCTCAGGCAAGAAAATATTTAGGGAGAGAACATCCTTTCTCCCATGAATGATGAAGTCTTTTTTCTTGGGCCACTAGGTTTTCCACAGCCACTGCTTATGGAAATCCTTCTGGGCTGGCTTGCAGCCTTACCGAAATGGCCACCGACCGCAAGGGCCCTTCACCCGCCCCTGTCCTGATGGGCAGGCCTGTGACGAGCAAACTTCTAAGACACACAGACCATCCACATTACTTTTCGACTGATGCTAATCACTCCTCAAAGTGTACAGAGAAATGCAGAGAAGGTCAGAATTCCCCTAAAGGAGATGCCCAGGTACTAAGAAGCATCGTCTACCTGCTTATCTACAGCATCTGAAACATTAAGATGATAATAATTAGCAAGCAGTTAGGGCCACCAACGTGCAGGAGACGTTGTCATAAGGTGACAAGTATCATAATCTTAATGGTGCGCCCAAAACAGGCTTCGCTGGAACTGAGTTTTCTGAGCAAAGGGCTGATTTCCCTCCTCACCCCCCACCCCCAACCCACACGTCTCACCAAAAAGCATCCGCTACCCAACAGTAAATTACTGAGGGTGGAAAATTTATCTCTGTCACAGCACGTGTGCTGAGAGAAGGGCGCGTCTAACCTCCAGAGACACAGCTTATTTAAAGCTATAATGAAGACAGCAGGTGTTCCACACAGATGTCACTTCCCCCAGAAGACACTTATTAAACACTTTATCTCCCTTCATGTCGCTGGGCGACATTGTATTTTATTGCAGCCCACCCGCCCCTTGCCAAAAGCAAACTGTTTCCTTTTAGTCTCACTGAGCTGAAAAATTACAAACCACTGGGCTTTGGGTGGTTTCGGTGGATTTGTAAAGACGCCTGAACGAAATGATTCAAGTGCAGCCCATCGAGTTTTCTAGTAGTGCTGAGTTGTATTTCGCAGTACAGAGCTGCTCTTCCAGAGACGGTGCCAGAGCCCTTCCTCCCTTAGAGACCCAGGCCCTGCGTCCCACCACATGTCACCTTTCCGCAAGATGGAGGGGACGGAGATGGAAGGACTGCCTTCGAGAACGTGCATGGAGCTTGACTCTTGCAGCGGCGCAGGAAGACGGACCTGCTCGGTGCCACGGCTCCTACACGCAGGGCTCAGGCTGCCTCACCTCGAGACAGCATCCAGCGTGTTTCTGGAGTCCTTGAGAAAGACTGGCCAGCCAGGAAGAGCAGGAGACTAACAAAAAGAGTCGGTGGTCTTCGTGCCTGAAAGCTTAGCTGGGAAGGTTCGGACGGAGACAAGAAGGGAAGGAATCAGCAAAACAGGAAAAAGGGAGAGAGATCTGGCTTCACCTGACCTGGGATACGGGGCTCCACTCAAGCTCCTTTATCGCTGGGATCGCCGCCAGCAGCTGCAGCAGCTGGAGGTGAGTGCAAGAGGTGCGAGCACCCTGAATTCTTGGGTGGGATAAGATTATGGAGAACATCAGAGAAGAGCAGAGCTCAGATTGACTATTTTTAACAATTCATGGGTTTATTGTAATAACTTTTACTTTTGTTCTGAAGGTTCTGCATGAGCTAGCAGAAACTCTAGAAAACGGAGTTAAGTCAAAACAAGACAAGTCACCACAATCAGACTGACAGAGCGGGATGACTGGTCTTTTGTTAAATATATTCCAACTCTTTTGCTAGCACATTGACTATGCCTTACACGAATAAATGAGCTTCCCCAATGAATACTGCTTGTATGCCACATCTCGTTTGACACACTGTGAACTTGCCCTTGTCTTTTTAGGGGCTGAGTATTATTCTCCATCACCACTTATCTAACTGGCCTCCTCGGCTGGCAACACTAAGCCACTTGTGATTTTTTTTCCTAAAGAGGACGATTACAACATAATTTAAATCAGCTTAATCTTTACAGTTATCGTCATGGCATGGCACAATTTCAGGGCTACAGCACCACAAAAGTAGATTTAAAAATCACAGATGTGACACAGGAAGATCTCAGGTCCCTAATTAAGATTTATGAAGATCTATAAATACATAGTAAGCATGACTTTCACATCTGGCTCTCCATAAGTAAGTACAACAGAATTATAAATAGTTCTGAATCTTTGGACAGCTGCCATGGGATGAAACTAGACCACTGTGAACACTATTTGTGATTCTGTCATAAATGGGAACCAACACATGACTTGGTAGCTCTCCCCAGCGACACTGCAGAGTGGATGAAAGGAGGAGGAGACTGCGTGAAGCTGCTTCCAGAGGCGGGGTGGACGACAGCAAGCCTTGTCACACGAATAATCCCTCTGATGTGCCGCTAACGTGTGAGGGCGCACGCTTAGTGCCAGCACGCGTGTTCGATCACTCCTTATCTTTTCTAAAAGGAAAACTACTGAAGAAAGAATGGAGTCCTATTTAACCATGCAAATCTCCTCAATTCAAATGGCACAAACGTGTCCATGGATTTTCAAACTCAGAAGCTATACATTTTGTAGAAAAAAAATGAAAGTCCAATAGATCAATATGACTGTCTACAATCACTGAGCATTTTGGGGGTGCATATCCTATGAGGGACCTCAGACACAGGCTTTTGTTTTTTTTCCTTAAAGGAAAGGTGCAGATAGGAATGAAGGTGAGCAGAGACAGGCAGGAAGAGAGAAGAGGAAGAGCATTTATTTATTTTATTTTATTGTTCATCTCGGTTGTTCTCCCCAGCCTGGGTCACAAACTCGGGTTGCTGGGAGTGCGCAGACTTAACCACTAAGCCTGCGGGCCTGCTGATGAGGCCTCTTAAGAGGGGCGTGCCTTCCTTAGACAAACTCTTTCACAAGATTTATTCGCTGTCAGGAATTTTGCTTAGGGAAACCAAAAATCGAACAGACTAAGGAACTAGCCGATCAGATAGGAACCGGTGAAGACAACTGTAAGAGAAGCACCATGGCTATTCTAAACGCAGCTCGGGCTGTGCTCAGTGGTCACACCAACCTGGGCGCTTCCACAGTCAATCCACATCCGGGACACATGCCCCCACCCTAGCCCAGTCAACACGGTGGGCGACTTCAGTCTTGGGGTCACGGGCTTCTCTCCTGGAATCTTGTGGGCTCTAAAGAGCCTGCCCTATGCGAGGTCACAATGATCTCGAGAGGAATAGAGAACTCTGGCCTTCTCATCTGGAATGTGCCACCTAGAAGGTGACCATGGCAAGACTTTCCCTGGGTCTCTGTTTCACAACCTAAAATGACCAAGATAATGACAGTGCTTATTCCCTTGGGCTCTGTGTAGGTCTATGAGCCTTCCAAGGAGAGGGACCACCCAGAGAAGAGGTATTTAATACGGGGAGAATGTCCAAACAAATGTTTGCAAGGGTTCTTCTGGCGGGGGCCTACAGGATGGATATTGAGTGGTGACCTGGCATCTCAAGTGCTGCTGATTTTCCTCTGAGAGGTGGGCTATGGATTACTTTCTGTCTTCTTTTTGCAGATTTGTATTTTCCACAGGGAATCTGTATTGCTTTTACAACAGAACAACAAATGCTAGCAAATTCTAAATGACCATAATAGAAATGCTCATGTAGCCATTATCACATGTCTCAGGCCCTCAGCATGGTCCATCTCAGGACATCTGGAATTCAGGTAGGATTTACAGAAAAGTGGAGACAAAGGCCTTGCATCCTGGAATGGTGAAAGGAACACTAATGCACAAGTCTTCTTTCTTGCAGATGCAGCTTGTTAATGAAAGTTATCACTGACGCAGAAACAACAGACTTCCAGAGCAGGCCTCCCCGAGCCCCATCAGCAGGCGGCAGGTGGGACCCAGCTGGCTGAAGAAAGCAGTGAGGCAAACTTGTTGATGGAGGACCCCTGCACTCCCCTCACTCTCCCCTTCACAGGGGGAGACTGTCTGAGATCAAGAGATGGCTTTGGGATGACCGTCTGCCATTGTCCCTGGGTGAGCAAGCCTGGAATGAAGCCTTTCTTCCCTACACCAGAACGACCGGGCCTTAGTATCAAAAAAACCAAACAAATGAGTGCTGCTCGATCCCATAGCAAGTAAAAGCGGACCAAACAGCAATCACAGCATGCAGGGGTCACCACACACTCATCTGAGCCACCCCTCACACTTCACTACCCGCCCCACTTCCCTTGGAGGGCCAGACAGACGCTGACCCGGGAAGCAGAAGAAAGCTGAGAGCTCATCTGCAGTCAAGGCCAGAAGGCAGATTGGAAAACTCATGCAGGGTTTGAGTTCTGCTCCAGAATAGACTCGGGGGCCCTAGGAAACAGGGGTCCCTTCTAGTACCCTCTGGGAAGTTCAGACTCTAGGTTCCTCACACTAGGGAAGCCGCACTAACTTCACACCTGCCTGCCCTGGGCAGGACACTATCAACAGTGACTGGGCACAAAGACATAAGGCTGTGATGGGATAAGTCTCTTCACTGCTGCGAGTCTATCTCCTCCTGGTGTCAAATCAAGGGTCCGCTATAAATGACTGTAAGGTCACATTCGGCACCAGCATTTAACTGTATCTGAAAATAGTACTGTCTGTTTTCATTCTCCATCATCTTCTTAAAATATAGTTTAAATAAATTAAGTAGAGGGTCACAGTAATGTGGGACACCCAAGCTTTAAACTACACTTATGTACTTAATATGCTCAACGGCATGGCTCTGTATGGACACGGAGACACAATTCACAGCTGACGATGAAATGTGTAGACACAGTCATGAGAAATGCTCTACGCGCTGTCGATGTGCACTGTCAATGCTTAGAAAGGAATTACAAAGGCTCAAATATAAAGAACATACGATTGCATTCACTGGAAATGTCAACTACTACATCTATGAAACATCCTCAGTTATTTGATCTAAGAATGTAAGCCCCACTGCCATTCTAAAGCACTATTTGATATCTCTCTTCCAAATTAATCTATTTTACAGAGAGAAGGTGCTATTCTGTAATAATGCAATCTAAGATTTCTCCAATTAAATCTGAGCTTTTGAAACACTGATTATATACATCAATCACTTCTGAGATTCAAAATGCATAGATAACTTGAATACCCAAATCACTCTAGTAAATAGACATTCCATAAAATGTTTCTATTACTGAGACAGTCGCTGAAACAGAGAACTTCATAGATGGGCAGGAAAAGTGATCGACTCACTTCAGAATTTACTTATCTGTTTCTTCAAACTTAGCTGAACTGAAGCCACTAAGATCCGTTGTTTGGCTGAAAGGAGAATAGTTTTGCTTTGACAGTAAAGAAGAGGATTTATTCATTGCTGCAACTTGCCAGGCTTAACAGTATCTGACATATAAAAGGTGCTCCAACAGGAATTTGCTGACTAACAGAATAAATGATGATCCTGATGAGCATAAAAGGTAACATTTCTGAAATATTTAGGATTTGATGGCCCAAAAGGAGTCTCCATGATGGGGTAGGAGAGGGGGAATGGGCTGGTCAAATTAATCGACTCAGAGTTCTGTTTATGCTCTCATTGTTATATCTACTCATTATCATCTGAATAATGCTTTTCAATAAATGGTGATTGTGGTGGAAGGTGGCAGAGAAAACATAAATTTACATGTTTAACTCCCCAAACATGCTTAAATGTCCTGTATCATTATTTTATTTTATTTTTTTTAGCAGGCTGGGATACCATTTATATTTTAAAATATAGAACTGAAATAGAAGCCTCCCCTTCCCAGTATGGATCTAAACAGAACTGTGGCCCACTCATTTTATTATTTCTCTTCTGGGCTGAAATAGTTCTATTATTTCACAGATCTGAAAAGATACGTAATGTTATTTCTTTACATGCACAATTTCACATCTGTACACAGTCTCGAATATCAGACTTTACCCATGAAACAAATATCTCCAACAGAGAGTAGCAAGTAAGGACCAGTAATCCAAAGGAAATATTTGCCTTTTAAACAACCTGGCAGATAGTACTATTTTTTATTACATAGAATGTTTTCCTGGGGGAAAACACACCAAATTACTTATGTGAGAAAAAAAAAAAGTACGTGGCCACACAGAGTTCGCTGCACATCTCTGTGCTGACCAGCAATGCTCCAAGCAGGCCAGTCAGGAGCACTTTGTATCTGTTAAAACTGTCAACAGCACTAAGCCTGCACTGGAGCAATGAAGGTTCATGGACTCTTGTCACTGAAGAACATACTGCCATCCAATGCCTGTATTTACTGATTTAAGTCTGCCTTAGATAGCGGTGTGAATTTTCCTTCCAGAAATGATCTCTCACCTGCAGCCTCTCAGATTTTGCAAATACTTCGACATTTCTCAGTATCCCGACCACCTTAGCGATGTTTCCTGCTTGTCCAGTTGCCACCAAATAACAGGCCAGGAAAAGACTTTGAAGAGCACACATGAAACTCTTTTATTATCCCTCAACAGAGGTCTGATCAGAGTGAGTGGTTCACAGCTCAAGTCAAAAATCACTTCATCGGTATGCCAGCCTTGGAATCGGGGCTCCTCAAGCTTCCATCTCCTCCTCTTTGAACTACACCATGAAAGATTAAAAGAATATGAAGGTGATTTATTCCATTTTCTCCAAAAATGCCCAAACAATAATAATGAAACGTGCTGCTTTTATACACCTTGGTGTAGCATCAGTAAAAAGAAAAATGCACGACACACAACTTAGTTCGAATCTTTTACTAATGGCTCTCTGTTGATTCCTATGAACCCATGAGGCTTGTTAGAAGCAGTGTTTGAAGATACTGTCAAACGATCTGTTAACCACAAAAATGCTAGACATCAATTTGGAACCTAAATGTCTTCCCCATTATGGCTTCCCTGGTAATTTTATCTCCAAAAAAACCTCACAAAACTACAAGACATAGCAGCAACCAGTTTCATTGTGAAGCCAAGACATTTGTCATATATCCCACCATGGCTCACATATGGCTAACCAGGAGGATGACAACCCTGCCTGGTTTTCGCAGGAGAGCCAGAGTGGGATCGGGGCCATTTGCCTTTCAGAAGCGACTGAAAGAAAGCAGCCCGAGGTACCCGTCATGTCAAGAAGGATTTCCAGCTTCACCGGCCCACGTGCTCCCGGCTGGCATACACAAGTTGAAAAGGACTCAGCTTTGTACCCTGCCACCAGCTGAACTTGGAGGCAGGCTATTAAAAAAAAAAAAAAAAAAAAGGGCACAAATTATACATGGAGGGGTGCAAGGAGGGGGTAATGAGCTAATGTGCCCAGTTGGCATCTGCCTTTTGACTCAAAGGAAGAGATGGCTCTTTTCCAAAATGTTTCTATTACTGTGGTCTCAGCTGCCTCTTGGAGTGGTTTATAAAAGCTGAGACTGCCAACAGAACAAGACACGATTTCTGTTAATGGCAGTAAATGTGAAGGCCCCAGGAAATAGGAGGGATTTTGATATTTCTGCTACAAAGGCTAGTCTGGCATTATTATTCCTGACGTGAGCATTCAGACTTGTTACATGGCCAGGTACTATTAAGAAATAGGAAAATTAGCCAATTTGGAGGTGGAAAAAGTGGCTACCTCAATTCTCTCTTCTAACATGTTGAACTAAAGACCAGTTAGAAATGAATTGGTCCCGGGTGTTTCTTGCTGGAAAGTCTACCAAATGAATTTCTATTAGTTGGCCCTGTCAGAACTCAGTGTTGTAGGCGACTATTACACTAACTTCTTACTCTGAACATGGAAACTCAATGGGAAAGAAAGAAGCATTTGCCAGGATTTCTAGGAAGGAAGATAAAATTTCTATCTACTGTATGAAGAAAGATCTGTAATAGAAAGACGAGCGAGAACTAGGAAATAAATGTACTCCAAAGTTAGCCAAACCCCCAGGAAGCATAAAGAGCGCTTCCTGTTTCCACTTCGGGTCTAGAAAACCGAAGAGGGGTGTCTCCTGCCTTTGCAATAAACATAAATGCTGGACGAGCTGCAGATTAATGTCTTTTTTTCTTCTCTTTTTGGAAATTGCATCAATGTTTATTGTAGTAACTTACTCTACACATTAAAATAACCTCGTATGCATGGGTTCGCCATTCCTCGGATATAGGTCCACACACCCTGCCCTCCACCATGTCACCAAGTGTCTTCACCAGTGTCTAGTGGCCAACTAATAACTTTTCCTGAACCCATCAGAGAGCAGAGGGAGCAGGGCACCAACTGAAGAGATATCTAACACGGCCCCAAGTCACCTGCTTATCTAGGACTGACACCACTGGACACTAATTAAAAAACTTCAGCCCAGACTGTTAGACAGAGAAAGGCTGCATGATGAGTAGCAGGAAAGATTCACAGGCTAGTTTGGTGGCTGCAAAGAAAGAGAGTTCACCCGTAATTTCGGGTTCGTCCCAGGCCCTCACAAAAGAAATAGGTGAGAGTCCAGAAAAAGTGTCCTTTGTTATTCCTGGTACAGTCCTGGAGGATAGGACAGCAGCCGCTGCAGGAAAGGTTTGTATGACAGCAGGCACAGGTCCTTCTTCCCTATCACCATGAAGGAACAAAGGCCGGGAGAAAGGCAACACTCCGTCCCTAGGGAGAGGGTGGAAACCTACAGTCATAGAGAAAAGAAGAGAGAAAAAAACATTTCTAAACCCAGGCAAGGGCAGAGATACTGAGAAGAACACATTCCCAAGCCCGCGGACGCTGTGACTGCCTGAGACTGAGGCTTAATCAGACGCAGCCCCCATATGCCTCCCGCCACCAGACTAAGAAGCGCAGGATACCAAGTAACAGCAGAATACCTCTAGCTGATGCCAAAGGGCAGATGAGAACCCACCCAAGCGAGAGCGACAGCATAGCGGGAAGACCCCAAGTTGAAGTTCAAGCAGAGAAAACCTCTCTGGCAAGTCAGCCTCTACTCCACAAACAAAGCTCTACTAGAGAACTCTGAAGCCTTCTGTTTTCCAAGGGTGACCAGGGCAACAATATGCATTCAACATTAATCTATAACTCAAAATAGTGTTCATGGAACAAACAGACAAATAATCAGCAGTGATACTGAAGACCTGAGAACACTATCAACTAAGTGAAACTCACAAATGCCTGGAGAGCACAGCTCAACTCAGAATGCACGTTCTTTCTAGGTACACACGCCATGTCCACCAGGATGGACCATAAAACATCACCTGTAGGTGAGATGAACCCTGAGAAGTCCAACTCACTTTAGTTTGAAAATCAAAAGAGTATGTCAATAGACCAAAGAAAAGGTACATCACTGTCTCAACAAAAGAATTTTAAGTACTTTTTATAAATGCACATGTCTCTTCTTAAAAAAAAAGGTGCAGGCATAAAACTAAGAAAACATAGAGAAGATCCATATGTTCAAAATTATAAAACACTGACCCAAGAACTTAAGAACCACCTAAATATATGGAGAAATATATTGTTATTTGTGGGTTGAAAACTCATTATTAAGATATCATTTCTCTCAAAGTGATTCTACAGAGTCAAAATCCTAGCAGGAATTTTAGCAGATATCGCTAAGCTTCTCCTAAAACTCATGTGGAAAGTCAAAGGAACTAGAATAGCCAAAACAATTTTGAAAAAGAAAAGCTGGAGGATTCATGCTACCTGATTTCAAGACTTATAAAGCTAACGAGATCGAACAGGGAAGCATTCTTGAAGAAACAGACACATAAATCAGCAAGAACAGAGAGAGTCCAGAAATAAGTCCAAAGAGAGTCTACTGATATTTAATAAAAATACCAAGACAATTCAATGGAGAAACGATAATCTGTTTAACAAATGGTGCTGGAATATTTGGAAGTTCATAGGCAAAAAATGAATCTGGACTCATTCATTACATCTAATATAAAAACGAACTCAAGATAAGCTGTTGATCTAACGGTAATTTGTAAATACAAATTTTCTCTTAGAGAAAATA
This sequence comes from Solenodon paradoxus, assembly GCA_004363575.1. NCBI lineage: Eukaryota > Metazoa > Chordata > Mammalia > Eulipotyphla > Solenodontidae > Solenodon > Solenodon paradoxus. The sequence continues at coordinate 61,020 of RJWH01001575.1, forward strand.
TTCATTGTCTTGGGTTAAGAAAAGACTCTTAGGTACAATATAAAAGACTGATCCATTAAAAAAAAAAAAAAGGTACATCAACGTGTGTTGTTAAAGATACTGTTAAGAGAATGAAAAGAGAAGCCAGAAATTAGGAGAAATTATTTGCAAATCATATATCTGGTAGAGGACTTATATCCAAAATACATAAAGCATCTTGAAAAAATTAATCATAAGGAAACAAACCAATATATATTAAGGCAAAGTCATGGAACAGAGACTTCACCAAAAAGATACAAAAATAAACACATGAAAACAATATCCTGCATTAGACAAACTAGGAACTGCAAAGTAAAACCACAACCTGATACCACTGTACATCAGGCGATAAGGGGAATTCAGCACAACCAGAACGCTCACACATTGCTGCTGGGGAAGAGAAACAGTACAACCATTCTAGAAATAAGTTGACTTTCCTGTAAGAGAAACATACCCTTCCCATGTGACCCAGCAACCCATCCTAAGGTAGTTACCCAAATGAAGTGAAAATGTACATCATAGCTGCATGTGCACTTTTACAGCAGCTTCATTCACACATACCTAAGCCTAGAAACAACCCAAAGATCACTTAACTGGTGAAAGGATTGAAAAACAACAAACTGTGGTATGTCCCTCCAGCTGAAGAGGATTTACTAGGGACAGAGTTCCTATGTCGAAACCCCAATGCCAATGTGATGATATGAGGAGGTGGGGCCTTCGGGAGATAATATGGACAAGGGGATAGAAGCCCTCAAGAGTGGGATTCCTGCCCTTCGAAAAGAGATAACACAGAGTTTTCTGGCCCTCCTTTTCTCTTGTGAGAGTTAACATAACTGTGAGAAATAAACGTCTGCTGTTATAAATCACAAAGTGGGCAGTCCTCTCCTGTGGCATCCTGAACGGAGACATGACTCGACTGAAAGAGAACAAATTATCAGCACATTTAACTAACAGGGATGAATTAGAAATGCACATTGCTAAGGGAAAGAAGTTGGACCCAAGAAGTGAGAGGCAGGCTTCCAGATGAATGGCGTTCTGGGAGCGGTGAGATGACGGAGAAGGATGGCAGACGAACGATTATCAAGAATTCGGGGCAGGAGGGGGAACACTGACAATAAAGGGACAATAAGGGAGTCTTCTTGGCATGATGGAACTTTTATGTACATTGATTGTTGAAGTGGATATACACAACTCTGCATTTGTCAAAACCTACAGAACTAACCACCACAGAAAGTAGATTTTACTCTAAAGACATTTAAAATAGAAGTCAATAGAAATTAACAAAAAAACCAAATAAAGATAATCAAAGACCACAATAGCCATTAGTTAGGAGGTCACTGAGAAAGGACAGTCACACAGTAATAGCCTATCACCTCATAGAAGCCACGCCAATAGCAAGAGGGAAAATGGTGCCTTTCAACAGAGAGAATGGACAGTCACCACTGAAGCCAGCGCTCAAACTGAGCAGCATTCTTAATGGGGTGACCTGACACTGTGTCTTCTAATTTTATCAAGCAATACGAAGAATGCAATATCATCTATAACACAGTCTTGCTAAAAATACTCACCCTTATTCTAATTAAGTCTTCAGTGTAAGAGTCTATGCACAGAAAATACATGGACTAGGGGAATAAGTTGAGTAACAGAGACATAATCAAACGAAACTGGGCACTATCCAATTCACTGAGACAGGACTTTAGAAAAAAAAAATCCTACAAATGAAAACAGGAAGTGGTTTTATATGAAAAGGAAATAATTTTATTAGTAGCTGGATCATATTCCATTAAGTAAAATATCCCATTTCTTTATTCAATCATCTGTCAATGGACATTCAGGATGATTTCATGTACTGCTATTGTGAATTATACTGCTATGACACAAAGGTGTATATGTCTTTTGAATTAGTGGTTCTACGTTCTTCAGATACATGCCAAGCAGTGGAATTGATGGATCAAATGGTGCTTCTATTTTTAACTTCTAGAGGCCTCTCCACACTGTTCTCCTAGAAGCTGGACTAACTCACATTCCTACAATTACGCACCCTCTCCAACACCTATAGTTTCCAGTATTTTTGGAACTTTGCCTTTTGCAGCGCTCAGTGAAGTCAGAAAGAAAAAGAAAAATACTAGATGATTTCACTCAAATGTGGACTATAAAGAAATGAGACAAATGAATTAACAAAACCCCACACAAATTCTCTGAGAGTCTGAAATCAAGACCGGTCACCGGGTGGGCAGCGGGGAGGCTGGGGTGAGGGGTAAACCAGGGAAGGGCACGGCACGAGAACTCAGGTCTGGGCGACGTGACAGGCACGCTGACCGAGGTTCGAGCATAGTCTGAAAATGACAGAGTACTGTAAACCACCTGTTTGTTAATTTAAAAACAAAAAGAAGAAAGAAATAACAAGCAAACACGAACTGAGAACTTGAAAACCTGACTATAAGGTGACACTATCTGATAAGTGCTTAGTGTTGGACCTGGATATTAGAGCTTGTTAGGCAAATGCTGCTTTCTTTGAGACCTTAGCTGGGACTAAGTAGCAGAATGTCCCTTATTCTCGGGAGAGATGGACTCAAGTATTCAGAAGCAAAATAATGTGTCTACAATCGTCTCTCAAAGCGTCAGACAATACAACTCTCTTTGTCCCTTTTTCGCTCCCTCTTGCTCCCTGACGACAAGTTCTACACTCACACAAACTGGGGAAACACAGAAAGGACAGCCCTTTGAAGATACAGAGTGACATGGTATACGGATGACTCTAATTAGTTCTGCAATCAAGAAACCAATTTATTAAGTTAATGTTTTCCAAATTTGCTGGACCACAGAACTTCATTTTTAATGAATGATTTTTTAAGAGCATATGGAACTAGATCCAAGGAAACTGATCTAAAGAAACTTCTTGATATGCATCACCCACTAACGGGTGATAGCAAATGAAGTAGCTTTACAATTTGTTTATATCAATTTAAAATTTATTTTTCTTAAAACACCGCATGATTGTCTTATTAAGTATGAGGAAGGAGACTTTTTTTAAAGGGCCTTTATTATTTTTTAGTTTTTCTTTTCCTGTGGAAAAGTATTTGCTTTGAGTTTGTTTAAAAAGATTCTGAGCATAGGGTACATGGTATTTTTTTTACCTAATTTCCCATTCAAATATTATGTTGTGATCATATTTTAACATTGCTCAATTTTTCAAAAGTATTTTTAATAGAGCCCAGCATTCCTGTTTTACAATGAAACTGTAACTGACTGAACCTCTATTGATACTGCTGTGCAAATTTCAGTCTACTTAAGTTCTTTTTGTTTCTATATCTAATTATGGGATAAATAACTTGAACACAAATTTTGAACCACATCTCTATCATTCCCTTAGGCTACATACTTAGTCAAGGACTCACTGAGGATGAGCCTCTAGTCAGACATTTCCAGTGAGTTTTCAGAAAGGTATACCAGCTTACAGGGTCCTCCATGAACAGAAGTACCTTACTCTGCCATCATTAAGTGCAGTGACATAAGAAAGCCCTGCTACTATGTAACGGATTCACAGATATACGTTGTTTATAAGTCAGTTTTTGAAATTTATGCTCAAATTCTCTTCTATTTTCCTAATAAGAGTGTCTATTATGAGTACTTTACATATTAATTCTTTGTCAACAGTTTTGTTGGAGAACAAATTACTCTTTATTCTTCTATTATTTTTCTATTTAAAATGCCCTGTACCCCCGAATCAACAGCCAATTAACTATTCTCCTGTATTTGGTCTTTTTAATGATGCCTTTTTCTTTTAAAAAATATTTGATTTTGCAATTAATTCAATTCAATTCGTTTAGAATTTACTGGGGTGTACAGTGTGGTCAGCTTCTAACCTGATTTTCGCTTCATTAATAATTAACAAGTAATAATTAAAGTTTACTTAATTTTCCCAACATACAGTATTCAATAAGCAATCTTTCTGTAAGTTTTATGCTCCATAAAAGAAAAAGCACTAGATATGCTGGTTGTGGAATAGATTTGCTATGACACAGGAGGCTGACAAAAGCCACTGTATTCAGAAGTACCAGGAGGCCATCTGAGTGACAAATGTCAAGTACTGGGTGCTTTGGTGACTTTCTGTGAATGGAAAAAAGAAAATGCTTTTCATTCTGATGCATCTGTAGAAGAAGGGGAAAAGGGGAAAAAATGTCCATGACTTTGTTAAAATAAAAGGTCAGCTGTTGAAAATAACTTGGTACAAACTCCAGATTTCTTAGTTACAGCAATTTTACTCTGCAGAGGATGAGAGTTAACTCCATACTCCAAAGAGAAGCCAAACCTTTCAGATTAAACAACTAGTTAAGCAGAGAGAGAATCAAAACTGTTGGCTTCAAAATATTGCAGAAACATTCTTCTTATCAAGTCAGTCTTATATAATCCCTACTGTCTAAAAGCATTTTTAAGAGGGAGGGAGAGAAGAGCAGGGGAAGGAAAGGGAGAAAGAAGCATTTTAATTCATTTGTGGTTGGTTTGGGTCCCCCCAACCCGTCCCCACCCACCACCACCAGAAACCCAGGTCCTTGAGCTTCACATGGGCCACACTCGAGCCCGCTCACTTGCCTGAGTCACAAGGGTATATCTAAATCAAAATTTTTAACTTCCCTTAAATGTTTTGAGGATAAGATAAAAAAAAAAAATTTTTAATGTTCTGAAATAAAGGGGATAGAAATTTTATCTCTTCAACTATTTAGAATACTGTTGTGAGTTATTTTTATAAGAATTTTTTTAAAGAACACATTTAATTTATGAAATGTTAATGCTATTCTATCAGGTAACCTGCAGAAATTGCTCACAGCAGTATAAATCTGACTTTTTTTTTTACCTGTTACTAAATTCCATTTATTGTTAAGAAGGAAAAATTAATATTAATAATTTTTATTAACCTAATAATAAGCATCTCTTTATATATCTCTTTAAAGTTTCAAAAATCTATTCTAACTTCTTTCTGATCTACAAAAATGTAAGATCCTTGCTTTGTGACTATATTCAAAATTTTCTAAAAATCATCAGGCCCATCAGAGGACACTGTCCTAGACAGACCTACACTCATGTCTCAGAGAACTATGAAGAGAACAAATTATTTGGGGAAATCATATTTTCCTTCTCCTCTGCGAGCTGTATTGCCAACGATCTCTGCAGCACTGATTTGGGTGGCATCTAACAGAACGGCCCATGTTCAAATATTCTGACTCAGGCGACTCAATTTATCCCTCTGTCTTTTCATTATTTTGAATCCTTGCTACTTGACGCTACACATTTCCTTAACAGAAGGTGGTAACTAGATATTGGTCCCCCCAATACAAGCCTAAACCTTGTCCAGTGGGCACGTTTCCCGGCTCTGGAGACTTGATTTGCATCAGCCTGGAAGGGCATGGCGGCCCCAACAGGGCAGCTCTGCTCTGACCTTCTTGGTCTGTGTTTCTCTTCTCGCCCACTCCTGCTTCTGCCACACGCCCCCAGGAACTGACCAGGTACCACCTTCCCTCCTGCACCTTCTCGGGGAACGTGGCGCTGAGGCCCTGTGAGCGAGCCTGCTGCAGGAGGAGTCACGGCCGTCCCCACCATCACCGCAGGCTCCAGACAAGGCATTCAGGATGTCACTGAGGCTGCAGGAGAGCGGCAACCCCATCGGCCCCCACTCTGGAGCTAGAAGGGCTGTGGCTGCTGTCAGCCATGCGTGTCAGCATGGCCAGTGACATGGTGAGAGCTGGCTGACCGACCCCAGTTCTGATGTGCTGTACCTGAGACACACGATTCGCCTCTTCCTCTCCACTTCCCCGCCACCTTCCTCACACAGGCTTTCGGTTCTGTGTTCTGACCACAGTCACCGTCTTCCCACGCAGGTCCCCTCTTGGTGTCATCCCCTACCCACGCACAAGGCTGCAGCCGAGACTGCATTTCCTAAACTCAGAAACCAGGCATCGCCTCCCTCACCCAGCATGGTGCCCACGCCCTCGCAGCGCTGCCATATCTTCTGATCACCTCCCATCCATGCAGCGCATCACCGCCACTCACCCCGGGTACCGGGGCACTTCCACTGCGCTCCAGGGACAGCTGTGTCCAGGCCCCAGCCTCACTTCTGCACTCCTTCCCCATTACGTAATGCTCCATTTGAAACCGGTTCCTGGGAAGACCCTGGCTCCTGCTTGAAAGGACCTTCCACAGCTCTGCAAACTCCACACATTCTTTCTCTTTTTTGGTATTTCATGGCAGCAACTTTGTTTTACAAATGAAAGTAAACTCACATGTGCAGGTTCCTCATTCCTCAGATACATGACAACACAGCCTGCCCTCCACCATATCACCAAGGTTCTTCCCCATTGTCCGGTGGGCTCTGCCACCACTTACCCCCACCCCCAACATGGTCCCACCCCTGTCGGTAATCTCAGTTCTACCGCAAGTGTCCAAGGGTTGGTTTTGTTTCATCTGCTCACATTCCACCCATGAGTGAGGTCATCCGGTCTCTCTCTCATGCATTTGGAAAGTCCAACTCTCGATCCCTTGGCCACCTCCTCTGAGAAACTACCAGCTCCCGTTAAGAAAAGCTCACTCCTCCCACTGTCTCTGGCACTCAGCCTGAGCCTCTCAGGTACCTGATATTATGGTTTCTTTGGTGACGTGACACCTTGCCGACATCTCTTTTACCAGTGATTATCAACTTCCTGAAGGCAAAGTCCCTCCTTCGTCTTCTCTGTATTCCCTCTTGTACCCTAACATGTACATGAAACATACTACGACCTTAACAAGTGCTTCTTGAATGCACGGATGTTTTCTAACCACTCCTAAAATGTCTAAAATGACATTTTCTAGTACCTAAACTCATGAGCCAAATTCAGAACAAAGACAGCAAAATAAATACGGATTTATCAGTCTGCAAAGGAATCTTCTGGAAGGCCAACTAAAAACACAAATGCCTTGGCTCTGCTCCCAGAGAGTGGTTCCCTAGGTCTAGGGCTCAGATTCTTAGCAAGAAAGATTCTTACCATTTGACCAGCAGGACATTTTGAGGGCACTGCTTTGATAAGACAGTGACAGAAGGCAGTCTGAGGCACATGAAATCCATAGTCAGCCCTTTACCTGCACCTAAGAATTGTGTCAAGTGTCTTGAGTTGGATGCTACAGATGAGGCAAGCAAACCTATAAAAAGAACCGCTTTAACAATACACACGGAGTCTGGCACCTTATCCGCTCAGGTCGCTGGAGGACGGCTTCACACTCTATTCTCTGCAATTACAAACTGCACACATTTTCCATCTACCTGCCCTTTTTAGAAAATACCTAGAGTTTAATTTGCTACAAATAGTCCTTTCTCAGGCCACCACGCCATGTGAGGGATGCATTAAAATAAGTGAAGGGCACAAACTTCCTACCTTGGTCCCAGAGGCTGGCGTGCAAGGCTCTCTCCAGCTGCTCCTCCTCACTCAGCCCCGCCGTGTACGCGTCGTAGTTCCGGGGCGCGTCTTCATAGGGAGCCGGCCTGCCATTCGGATGATGCTGGTATCCGGAGTAGCCTGCAGGCCCCAGGAAAGGTTATAGAACACTGGCATGGATCCCTCTTAGTTTTTCTAAGCAGAAACACGGAAATAATTTAGTCACTGAGCGTCGTGATAATCCTCAAAGTAGGATGACAAGGAGAAAATGCCAGGAAGGTGGGGAATGACCATCTCATCACTGTGGATCCACGGTGCCCAGCAAGGGGTGGGACGTAAGTGAGTTCTTCTGCGAGGAAGAAGAAGATATTGGTGTGGAAGGCAGGGAGCCATACTGGAGAAGGGGCTGGCCTGGGCTACTGACACATGGAGGGGGTTCCTGCAGCTCAGAGCTATTTAATACTCGGAGCATGCTCAGTGGATCCTTACTGTCGGGCGGGGGGCCCCGCACATGGGAGGCAGGAGAATGTTTGATACGTATGCCACAAGCTCCTGTGCTGGGCGTGATACTTCAGACGGTAAAAGTATGTGAGATGGAGAGGTCACATGTAATACACACACACACACACACACACACACACATATATGCCAATGACTCTGTAATTATAATCTATGTCAGACATCATAGTTTCTGTTAATAGCACTTTCAAGAAATTACTTGCCAGATAAAATGAAAGGAGATGACCTAGTCATTAAATAATGCTTTAAGTATCAAGCTCAGAGACTCCATTAGTAAAGGTCATTTACAGGACAAAGTTCACTTTTCCAAGGTATTTCCACCCATCTTTCAAGTCACTTTGAGTTTACTTCTTACATTTTTCTTAACTGCATACTACTATTATGGGATTTGTTTGGAAGAGATGTTTTTTCCCCAGAGAAGATGATCACTCTAATTCTGGTGTATAGGAAAGAAGTTTGCCCATTGTCTCCCCTTCCTTCCTTCCATTATCATATCCTTTGAAGACAATGTTTCCAATGTTTAATCAGTGTGCTTTTTATTGTTAACAGAAATTTCCCCCATTTACTAATAAGTCTTATGTCATCTGTCTCCATATCACCCAACATAGTACATGCCTAAGTTTAAGCTTCTCATGGTTTTATTAAAATCACAGAGGGAAAGAAATGTACAACTGAACCAAGAAGAACACTGTAGGGTAAGCCTAGTTAACTGAAATTCCATATAAAAAATTGTTCATAATTGATCTGGTAGCTATTTTAAAATCTATTTTTGGTTTGGTTATAAATAAAATACTTCTCTAAAATACACAATTAAAAGGGAAGCACCGCCCAGAAAAATTTCAGGCACTCTGAAAAATCCTTATTTTCACATAAACAATGAAATAACAATAAAACACTCTAATCTAGTTTTAGCTGATAGTGCAGTGCAATTGTATGTGTTTAGATAAACATGTCATGTAAAGTATGTGTGGCTACTAGCTATGTTTTATAGCAGCTTTATTGAGATAAAGTTGACATGCTATACAATTCAATAATTTAAAGTGTATATAATTCAGTGTTCTTCAGTACATGCATAGAGGTGTACATTTATCACCATAATTTTAGAATATTTTCATCACCCCAGAAAAGAAAGCTGTACCCTTTAGCCAGAACCCCTATCTTTCTCAGCCCTACCTACTTATCTGCTTTCCACCTCTATAACTATGTCTACTGTGGACAATTATATAAATAGAATCATATAATATGTGGTGTGAGTCTGGCTTATTTCATTTAACAAAATGTTTTCAAGGCTTATCCAGTTGCAACACAAGTCAGTGTTTCTTTTATTTAAATGGCTAAACCATATTCCACTGTATGGAATCCCATTTTGTTTGTTCATTCACTGGTCAATAGACACTTGAGTTATTTCCACCTGCTATAAAAATTCATGAACAAGTTTTTGTATGGGCAAATGCTTTCATTTCTTTTGGTACCTATCCAAGAGTGTAAAGGCTGGGTCATATGGCAATTTTATATCTAACCATTTGAAGAACTGCCAAAATACTTTCCAAAGAGGTTGCACCATTTTACATTCACACAAGCAATGAAAATGGGTTCATATTTCTCCATATTCTCTCTAGCACTTATTATTATGTCTTTTTAATATCCATCCTAGTGGTGGAATGGGATCTCACTATGGTTTTGAAGACCAATGATGCTGACGATCTTTGCATGTGCTTACTGGTCATCTGTATCTCTTCTTTAGAAAACTCTATTCAGCCTCTACCCACTCTTACTGATGGTTACAATGCTCTTCTATCTTGGTATTATTTTACTGAAAGTCCTTGAAAGTCATGAAAATGAGTGATTTAAATAAAGACTAAGTCAAATGATTCAGGATGTTGGTACTCATTCTGACTTGTTCCTAGTCAGTAAAAATTAGAGGGGACTTACTGCCAACATTCATATTATCCCTCAAATGTTCCCCATGTTAGAATAAGAACATGATGATACTTAAAACAGGAAAGGGGTATAGGAAACTTCTCAAATCCTCACAATGGTTCAGGACTGAAGTGGGATCTGGATACAATTTAAATACGGACACCCTTCATGGAGTCTACTCACTGAAGATTTCAGAAAAATTCAGCTCCTAATTCTCTGCTGGGAAACACCCACCAGCAAGTTCCGTACCCTCTGCATAAAAGCGACTAACTACAGCATTGCTACCAATCTTGCTTTATGTATTTGTCACCCACAATTTTAAAAAGAAAGAAAACCTTTTTGATAAGGGCAAATGGCCAAATTACAATCAATATATATATACTTCAACAAAGAACCAAAGAAAGGGGCTACCATCCCAAAACGTAATAGAATATTTATGGATGAGTCACTGAATACCACGGGATGCTTCAGTAAACCCTGAATAGAGAGGCTGCCCAGTTCCCTAAGAGGGCCAATTACTTTATTGCTATACAAAAAGCATATTGGGCATTTTCCCATATGGCTCATTACCGCTTTCAAACCCCTGTGGAAAGCCATTCTGTTAGAGAAGGTCTAAGTAATATTCCTACCCATCTATCCTTGAAAATATTGAGAGAATTCAAAATCCAAAATAACCCCAAAGCACCGAATACCCATCTTATGTGGATACTAGAACCACTACATCCATCTGCAGAGTTTTAATAGCTATATACATTTGCTACAATTTGAGGCAACATTTTCTTGATACAGAAAACATTTTTCTTCATGTTATTTCTCATTTTCAGAGACGAGACAACAACAAAAAAAAACCCAGCACTGTTTTAATGAAATAAAGCCAACATCTCTAAACATCTGAATATTATAAAATCTAATTTGGTACTTGTCAGACAAAACAGAGGGAGAGAGAAAAGGAAAGTTTTAATGCCTTAAGTCAAAAAGACGAGTGTGGTCAAAGGTTCTATATCATCAGTCATAAATCATGAAAAAAATCCCCCAAATCCCATCAATATCTATTATAATGAGAACAGGTCTCCCAAGACCAAAAATTTTCTACAGCTGTTCCACTGGCTGAATCACATATTTTTAAGTCTTCATAATAAACATGGCTAGAAAAACCTAACAATCAAATACTTAAAATAAATAAGTTTAAATTATATCCTGCAACGAATACCAGCTTAATATTCTTTTGTAGTTATATACTTTGGCTCTGTAGTAAAAGGAATTCTGGTTACCATTATTCTATTAACTACTCCATCTGTTCCTTATACACATACCAGGATTTCATGGTAAAAGAGATCAAGAAACACCACCAAGATTAGAAAAATTGGTAACAGCTTTTTAAACATTCATGAGGTTCTCTGACCTATAAAGACTTTTCCAGCTAAAGACAGCCATATTAAGAATAAATCATTACTTGTAAGAGATAGATATGCTTTCATAAAAGTTCCCTAGCTGACCATTAACATGGCCACCTGGCCTTATGGAGCTCTGCCTTTGAAGAAATCCAATCACTTTAGAGGAAGAACTATAAATATGGCATTCTTACGGGGCATAAGAAAGAAAAGTAAAAGGGACTTTTATTTTACCCTTTAATTTTCTAGTCTATGTGTCTGCTATGCTTATGTCTCTGCCATATGAAGGAGGAAAGAAGCAGGTTCCCCTTTTGTCTTTTGGTTTTGTTTTGGTTTTTTTTAAGTGCAAAATAAAAGACAACAAAACAAGCAAAACTGCCCCATTTTGTAAGGTTAAATCAGCAGAAGGCTCATATTCCTGTAGAATAACAAAAACGGGTTAAATGTGGTGACTTGCATTGTTAGTTGTCGGTTCTATCACCAACTACTTGTATGACTTTAGATGACTTAACATTTCTAAGTTTCGATTTTCCAGCTGCCACCCAAGATGTCTGGACTATGGGATTTATGACAGTTGAAGCCCTGCCCGGGCACAAGAATGGTCTTATTCTCTTTTTCCAGAGGGAGTTTCCTGCTTCTTTGGGGGATTTTAAAAAATAAGCCAGGAGAGAAGTCCTTTTTCCTCTAACAACGGCAAAGTGTTAGGGTCATCTTCCCTGCCTAGTGGAGAAAACAGTGTCAGGAGAAAGAGAAATCACAGTGCACGGCAGAAGCAAGGTAATCTCCTTGTCCAGCCCAGCTCCTGCTACTCACATAGGCCTATAAAACCTCTCTTGTACTCAAGTCAGCGAGAACCAGTCTCCAGAACCAACAGCTAAAAGTACCGAATACTCTTCCAAAGGAGTATGTATCAGCTTTGTTGATAACGACTCATCACACTTCCTCTCTTCAGGTGACCCCACAGATTGCTGCAGGTGAGCAGGCATTGTCCCAGCACCTGTTCCTCTACGGCACCAAAACCCTGTGTCTAGCACTTCGAGCATCCAGATGAGCTGAAGTCAGAGACTCAGCAGTGCAGTCTCCTCTTCGAGCAGCAAGAGGGTTCACTTCCACCACCCCTGAGATTAGGTAACAAACATCTAAATGTCTGATTTTGTTCCTGATTCCATTATAACCACCTGGGATGCTTAAAAAAAAAAAAAAAAGTCAAGTCTTGTCTCTATTCCAATTCTGGTTTAATTGATCTGGGGTGGAGTCAAGGCCTGGATATGTCGTAAAGACCCCTCAAAAGATTCATATATACGACCAGGATTGATCAATGTGGTCCATCTGTTTAGAACTACATCAAAAACAGCTTGAAGTTAACTCAAATAGTATCACTCTACTGACTAAATCCTCCAGTGACATTCCAGCACATTCTGGGTAATCCCAAACAGGCCTTTCATAAAGGTCTGAAAAGCCTTTTCCTCCCAGTGCTTTCCTTAACTTCTACTGATTCACCAAAACCCAGCACTACTTCCTCTCGATAACCTCTAGTGGCCGCAGCCCTCCCACTCCCTCCCGGCGAAGCACTGAATGCATGGTGTTAATATTGCTGGGTTGGACTCCGACTTCTGCCAGGAAGGGGTAACTGGGACTAATTGAGCCCCCCTTGCTATTATTAAGCAGAAAGTTAGAAGAACTATATGAAACAAATTGTTTTCAGACACTGTATTAGAGGCACTACAGATTTGGAATCTTGAGAGAACAGATATGAAAGCACTGAGCCTGGAGGTGCATTCCGACTGTGATGCAGGGAGGGGGACACACGCAGGCACGGCAGGCTCCCTGAAATGAGCTGGAATTTGCAGGGAAGGATGCAGTAAACAGGGAAAATACGTGCCCAGACAATCTTACAGAAATCTGCATGGGGTCCACCGGAGATTTTTCTGAATATTAAGTCGTGAATGCGTAGGTGAAATTCCATGAGATCAAGCAAGGAATGACCAAATGCTATAAGCTGAGCAATTCTCAGAGTCCAGGAACAGCTGGCAGATCTTTGTCGCCCAACCAGACTAGAGTTCTTGCTGAACAAAGATATTCAGGACAGAGTCCAGAAAAGGAACACCGCAGTGTAGAATAGAATCACCCTAGAGCAAAAGTGATTGTGGATCCACCCTACAGAACTGGAAAACAGGCATGGCCCTGGTTGCCTAGTGGATTAAACTGGGCGCAGTCAATATATGTCCCAAGGCCCCTGCTTCAAGACCCAGGACCAGGAAAACAAGCAATGATCAACAACTAAATAAAATAAAGTGCTTTTTCCACTTCTCTCTTCCTACCTGCCTACTCGCCTTCATGCCTGCCTGTACCTTTTCTTAAAAAAAAAAAAAGGAAGAAAAAAACTTTTAAAGCATTTTGAGCATTTATAAAACAACAAAATTTTTTTTTTTAATTTTTGAAACATTAAAATTCCAGAAGCAGGAAACTTAACTGTGTGCCAGAATAAAGTCCAGTCTTCTTCAAAAGAAGACAAATGTGATATAAAATACCCACATACTGAGGTGCGATTTCAATATCCTAAATATAATAATGTAAACAAAAGAAATAACAAAATTATTAATAAAAAAAGAGACAAATTCTAAACCTTAACATTACAAAATAGGCACTGTCTAGGATTCAACTTACTAGATAACAAAAATTTTGAGCCACAACCAGGACAAAAATCAGTCTAGTGAAGCAATATATTAAAAAAAAAAAAAAAAGAATTAGCAGTTGACTTTAAGATAGATATGACAACTGTGTTCACAGTTTAAAGAAGAACATGAATATAATGAGGCTATAAATAGAGGCTGTGAAAGAAAACTGAATGGAATTTCTAGATCTTAAAAAATATATGTAAGAGTAAAAAAATCACAAGATGGAACCAAAAGCATATTGAACATTGTGGAAGATCCATGAACTTGAAAACATATTAACAGAAGCAACTTACATGGCCCCTATCCACACCAAATAACACACACTAGCCTCAGAGACCTGTGGGCAACCAGAAACAATCTAACACTGGTGTCACTGGAAATCAGTAAAGGGCAGGGGTATTACTCATCAGTTCTTCAGTAAGACAAAAACTGAAAAATTGATTAACAAAAGATCTGCACTAGAGGAATTATTTAAAGGGAAAAATGGAAATGCAGCTTTCCACAGAAAGGAATCGCCTGTTTCTGCACATTCCCTGACACGAGATCTGGGATAATCCCTGAACTCTGTGTTTGAGGAACACACACAAGGCGAAGAGTGGGAAGCAAAGGTGTTGAAAACTGAACACAACATAACCCACATCACGAGGACCGCACGAACCCGTGAGCGATACAGGCATGGCTTAGGTCCGAACAGCACAGGAAAGTCTTCGGAAACTGAGCTGACACTGGAATGCAACACCCACAGATGGAGAGACCGGATCTTAAGTCTAACTTACCCAGGGTGACTGCTGCTACAACAAAGCCAACATTCTTTGGAGACTTTTAACAGGGCTTAGAAACTCACAGCTCAAAATATTCAGATATAAGACGAACATATTGGACATATAAAACCAAAAAATAAAGCAGAGTAACGGAATTCTTGGAAAAAGAAGATAATCAACAGATGTCAATCACATAAGAGAACTCAGATGTTGAAATTATCATACTATTTTGTTTCTATTACTTTTCTAATTCTTTTAAAATGTACTTTACTGAAGGACCATTACATCAACACTTTATAATAGAAAGGTGTACATTGCTTTATAGACAGACTTTAAGGAAGTATAATAACCATGGACCATGAGCTAAAAGTGAGTACTCTTGCAATGAGTGGAGTCAGGGTTTTCAGCAGAGAAACAGAAATGATAGGAAAAAAGAAACAAACGAAAGCTCCCTCTGTAACTCAGGAGGCTAAGGAATAGGTTATGAATGCTGTGGACCCAGGTTTAAGACCCAGGCGCAGGCCAAAAAACGGAACCAAATGGAAATTTTTGAACTGCAAAAAAACTAAGCAAACAAGCAAACAAAAAAACACAAGATTTTTTTAAAAGTCTCTAGATGGGTTCAAGAGGAGAATGGAGAGGACAGAGGCAGGAGACAGCAAACTTGAAGACAGACCGCTAATAATAACTTAGTAAGTATCATTCCACGTTAGCTGCAGCACCCTGCTCCACAATTCAGGATTCTGCTTTCCATACCCTCATTAGTTCTACTCGTTTCTGTTGTTTCCTCTTTTCAAATACAGTTCTGATAAACCCACTCCTGGCTCATGAACTCTGAAACATGGACTGCAGCTTTTTCTTTCCTTTCTGCAGTGGCATTCTGCCCAACACGGCCACTCAGAGCCCTGCTGAGTAAAACCAGTCTGTGACTAAGAGCAATCTACGGGAAGACAAAGTACGACCTACTACCTACCTTGTTGCAAAAATTCTTTTGTCTGTGTTACTGAAGCCAGGGTTCGAAGACCCACAACTTGTGGTTGAAATCTGACCCAGGCCCTGCTAATAAGGCGTTATTGCGACAGCTACACCTATTTATTTGGCTATGACAGACTGACACAGAGAACATCTGGTCGACAAAGCCCTTTAAACTCTAACACTTTAGCTACCTGGCCCTGGACAGAAAAGGTCACAGACCCCAGGTCTAAGCGACAGCAGTTCTCTAGGAGTGCCCCACTAACGTAGGGCTTCTTTAAGCCTGTCTGCTGGTGCTGGGTACCATAGGGCAGGCTTCCCACGCAGGGATGAAAAGGTCTTAGCCTCAGCAGGCCATATCCTTTCACAGGGAGTTCTACGTATTTACACAGATATCACAACTACAACAAAATCGACACTCTTCTTTAAGCGGCATGGCATTAACTATTAGAAGAATGTCCACCTTAGTCTCTTAGGCTTACGAGTAAGCCTGATTCTTCCTGAGCGAGTAGCAGGGTGGACTGTGGAGAAGGGTATATCCGAAACTACCTTCTAGCACTTAGCTAGCACTATGGTGTCTTAGGCTGAGAATCAAGGGACCTGGGTCTAGTATTAATCTTAACATGTCCCACAGCCCTCATACCAATCACACAGTATGTTCATGCCAGAGTTAACTCTTCCTTGGTTTTCTTAACAATTCACCCAACAATGTTCCCTGGGCTTCCCCTTTATCTAGTTTTCAGATATATTAGAGGCAAGAGTACATAATGTGTGTGACCTACTCTACAGCAGTATAATCTAGTATTGCCTTAATGTAGCTCTACAGTGGTGATGACTACAACCTTTAAAGAGAAGTCAAAATCTATTAAATGAAATAAGGTACTTACCTGAATTACTAAAGTGATATTGCTGTCCTGGGTAGCCAATATCCCAGGGGAAAATGCCTAAACATAAAGGAAACATTTTAGTTACAGTCATCAGGCTTCTACCCACCCCCAGCTTTACTGAAGTATCATTAACAAATGGAAACTGTGTAAAGATTGTACTTGTGATGTTTTTAAAGGCACACAATGTGATGATGGTGCATACATTGTAAAATGACACCACAAGCAAGCTAATACATATCATCCCCTGGCAGTTAGCAGTTACCGCTGTATGTTTCCAAACACTTAGGATCTACTCTCTTTGCAAATGTTTAGTAAATAACAGTATTTGCACACCCTGCCCCTAGAATGTATTCATCTTCTAACTGGAAGTTTGTACACTTTGACCTATACTCCCCCCCCTCCACCCCCCCACCGCTACCCCTCAGTCCCTGGCTGCTCTACTCCCTGGTTCTAGGATTCCAACATTTTTAGATTCCACACAATTGAGATCACACAGTATTTAGCTTTCTCTCTCTGGCTTATTTTACTTAATATAATGTCCTCCAGGTTTAGTCCATCCTTTTTGTCACAAATGGCAGGATTTCTTTCTTTCTTTTTTTCTGGCTGAATAACGTTCCTTTGTAAATGATTGATAAATACATTCCATGTGCACTCAATCATCTGCAGACACTTGAGCTGTTTCTATAGTAGGGCTCCTATATATAATACTCTATAATGGGCGGAAGAATGTAGCTTTCTCTCTGAGATACTGGTTTCTTTTCCTTTGGATACATACTCAGAAGCAGGACTACTACACAGTATGGTAGCTCCATTTTCAGTGTTCTGAGGAACGCCTAGATTGCTTCCATGATGGCTATGCCACTGCCCATTCCCACCAACAGTGTGCCAGCTCCCCTTCCCTACATCCTCACCAACGCTTGCTACCGCACGTACTTGCGGTGATAGCCATCCTCACACTTCCTGACTGCAATCTATGTTACCGCCTTATAGAAATCAACACAACATGGTTCAGACATAGAAACAGACACATGGACCAATGGAAGAGAATAACCATAACACTTTGCTAGCCTTTCCCCCAGTCTTTCCAGGAGGTTCATGAAGAAGCCCAAGCCCAAGGTCATTTCAAATTATTTCTAAGCAATTATTTAAATAAACTCCCATTTTGGGGGGGAGGCGCAGTCCTACAGGGAACAGAATGCATGGGGGACAGTAAAATTGTAATTCAGACTCTGATGTTCCTTGAAGGTTCCTGTTGACTTAAGACAGATGAAGTTTGACCCCCAAGGGACCAGGCTGGGGCTTTAGGCCTCCGTACAAGTAGAAATGCTCTGGTTCTACAGTGAGCCTGACCCCCCCGCAATGGTGCTAGGAAACCTACACTCTTTATCCTTCCTGAAAGACTCTCCCCTTCTTGTCCCTAGAAAGACAACTGAGCACTGTTGAAGAAAGGAATGAGGGAAGAGTAACAGGACACACCTTCAGGGTGACCCTTCTCTTCCAGGGTGATCAGGCCACAGCCTTCAAGGGCTGGCTTATTTTCCACAGGGTTCCTCTGTCACCTCTATTCTCAGATCACTCTAGAGCTTTCTCTGGTTTCACGAGGAAAAAGGCAAGAGAGGTTGTGGACTATTTGCAGACAACACCAAATGTTTTATTGAGGCTTTTATATTTAATGTTATATCGTATTACTTTGAACACAGAAGGAGATAAAATGAAGTCTCCATAAAAATCAGGAATGGTTTTAAGGAAACTTGAGAATTAAAGTGTCATAATGTGTGTGGGGGGGGGTGTTAAAAACAAAATACTTGCCTAACTTTCATAATATGTCCTCAGAAAGCTCCATGAACTACTTATCCTCAGACATACATAGGAAAATGAAACAAAACATGAAACTTTCCAGAGATGTTCCTTTTCCTTTATCAGGTCTGAGAACAGCTGGGCCACAAAGCCCATGACAGGGCGTCCATGAGTAAGTTGCATCAGAAATATAATAAAATTGGACGTTTTTAATAAATGAAGTTCTCCTCCAAGCACACACGCTGGAAACACAATAACAAGTAAATGCAGGAAAATGGGAATCTGCTTAAACGCAACACAGCCTGTAAAAATCATTCAAAAGTGAACACAACCTGCTAATAAAGGCGACAGCGCAGGGCCTGGAAAGCTTTCTAATATCATGAATATTACATGGTTCTCCGGAATACTAGTCATCGCCACAAACTGTGAAAACAAATTATTTATGGGTCAAGAAAAGGTAAAATAGTCTCAGAAGATTTCCCATGAATAAAAGATGAAATATTGGAACTCATATGGTCTATAAAACAAGTGTTTGCAAAATAGTTTCCTTGTAAGTCAAAACCTATATACTATTTTAGATTAAGAGGCCTAAAATATTCATATATTTCTAAATAAAATGAAGTGTTTTCACTGAGCATCAATGTGAAGGGAAAAAGAAGCAAAAATAATTTTTTTTTTTTTTTTAATGAAATGCAGAAGCCAAGCTGCACGCAGTTACATTGGTCTGGCCAGGCATAAATAAATGACTCGCCTGCCAAGGAGCTAGAGGTCATCCTGAATTCTTTAAAATACTGGGCCTTGCTCCTGAGTACAGATTTATTTTTCCTTTTTAACTCTGCCATGGACATGGATTCATTCAGGGAATATTAGAGAACGCATTATTTTAAACCCACTTCAGTTCCCTGCATTTTCAAGGAAGCCACGGACCTGTCTGTGAGGAGCATTAATGCTGAAAGCATATATATGTGCATCTATCCATTCCTTCTGAGAGTCTTGGGTTTAAAATCGGGGTTTTGAAGCCCCTCCAGTGGAGCAGTGTGAGGAAATGAACTGCTTTCAACTCCTGATTTTAAAAGGATTAAAGGACCCCTGATCGGAACCACCAGAGATGGACTCGCAGCCATTAAGACAGGTGCACTCCCAGCGTCATGTTCTACCAGAGGTGCTGTTTGTACCTGTGCATGTCCCCAAGATTCTCTTCAGAGGCCCGTGCGTGTACAGCAGCCCGACGAGAATTCCCGCCAGATGCCCCACGAGGGAAGTCCTAGGAGACAAGCGACCTTTGGTGACTGTTTGCTCGGCCACTGATGAGATGCATTCTGTCTTCCCATCAGCCCAGTGCATGTCAGTTCGTCACAGGCTGCAGCCTTTGTTCCACATCACGTCTTCGTGCTGAGCAGCACTTAACTCAGGCCGAAGGACAACATCCGCTACCTTACAGAAAGGAAGAAACAGTGCCACGGCCAGCCAGCGCCATGTGTTCAGAGGCAGGATCGCTCCTCGACCAAGAGATGTGGGCCGAGTCCGTCAGAGGAGGGGAAACCTGCCGTCTGGAGAACCTATTCTCTCTTCCAGTTTTCTCCCTGTGGCTCTTTATGATAAAACGGAAATGAAATCAGTTTTCTCTGAATTAAATCCTGACGTATCCAGTCACTATGAGGGACGCTCTACCTCCGTGTTCTCTGCAGAGCAGATGGCTGCATTCCTAGACACCACTGACTAGTGAAGCAGAGAGCAAGAGAATCTCACAGAAGAGACTGAGGCGTCCACGCCCCGCCCCCCAAAGTGTCTTCAAACAGTGACACTTCAGTGGCTCAGTGAAAAGACACACAAATGTAAACTTCAAGCTTGAAGGATGCATTGGGGCATTAAATTGGTTCTACTTAAAATAGCAGCTAAGACTGGCAGTCACTTAGCAACTTAAATACAAGGCAAAGTCCAGCTAAGGACAGTTGTGCTCATGTGACGGTGTCTAATGGCTACAACATTCAGGTTTACGTATGTTCACTCTGATGTTTGCAGAAAGATGGAAATGCCCAACCACATGTCTCATAATGTGCCCTTGACATTGAGAAATGTGTGACTGTATGTTAAATAAGTAAAAGAATAAACCAAAGAATATCATCCAGTGGATTTTCCTGCCACCGAGGTCTGCTCTCAATGCCTCCCATGCCTGCCATCAGTTATCCTCCTGAAACAGGGGTAAACATGACTGCCATCGTGTGAAACTCACTGACCCCTCTTCTTCCAGAACATTCTAGCATCAAATCAAGGCCACTCAACCCTCGGCCTTGTTCGTCCTCCCTCCATCTTTTTCAACTGCTAAGCCCACCCCCATAGTCCACTGCCAAACACCCCAAGTGCTCAGTTGGACAGCACTGCTGATCACCAAAGTCACGTGCCAGGTGAAGTCGCTCTTTCCTACCAAGACCTTTCCTCAGTGCTGCTGCTTCTGTCTCTATACCAGCACCCACCCGGCCTGCAGCACATGTTTACATGTCGGTCTGTCTGTCTCTTCACAAGCTCCCTGAGGGCCCCGATGTGTCTCACTCACCTGTACGGTGAAAACAGAAGCTAAAAATAAACATCCACAAAAGTCAAGTAAATGAATAGCTTCCAGGCTGGGGGAAGTGACGCCCACCTCTGCAAGGGGCACCTGATAGTTTTCAAGGAGTCAAATGCAAACTCCACGCGCAACAATTCTGTGGCTTTCACATATGTGTTACACACAGATCTGGGCCTGGCAGGGGCAGACGCTCCAATGAGGGTTGGATGAATGATTTGAGGGCACAGGAGGCAAGTGCAAACCACCTGAATTCAACTCAAAGTGCTCAAGGAGTCATGACAGCAGTAACTCCCTAGGAGACCTGAACCCAAACCAGCATGCGTCTCTGAGCACTACAGCAACTGCCAGGGAAGAGGCCGTCACCCCATGCAAGTCAGCTACTGGTAACTTATTTATTTATTTTTTTAAGAAAAGGAGTAGAAAGAAATGAAGGCAAGCAGGCAGGAAGCCAGGGGAAGAAGAAGGATTTGTTTACTTATTTAGTTGTTTTTCCTCTCATCCCCCGCCCCCTGGTCCTCGGGCTTCACTAGACTAGGCCAGAGAGGAGACACAGCGCCTGCCTGAGATGGCAGTAATCTTCACTGTCTCTGGGCCAGGCCTGCTGGCTCTCAGGAAAAGAACAGGCAATGGATCATTTCAGAGAAAAAGATGCAAGGAAGCCGTCTGTAGCCAGGATGCAGCATGGCCCTGGAATCCATCAGTCAGCAGATACACGCACAGGCACTCTGACACACACCGCCATTCCTGCAGGGGCGCGCTAGCCATCAAACACCCTCAAAATACCAGCTCAGGCACTTCGTTTCTCATTTTCAAGGAAGAACTGATTGAACTTAGAAAAAACTTAGAAAAAAAAATTCCAAAATACAAAACTGTTACTTTCATTCTATTTTTAAGGCTAAATGACAATGCTCCAACCAGTCCTAGGAATGGCAAAGACCGCGGTAGTTTGAGGGATACAAAGAAAACAGGCCAGAGTCGATTAAAAAAAAAAAAAATCTGTTTAACTTAAAGAATAAAATAACATCAATATTTTTGAAACTTCTAAAACCAGTCTTTATGGTGAATCATATAAATGTAAAATAACATGGCAGAAAATTTCAGTTGAAAACCCCAACCTATTAAACAATCAATCTGGAATCTCATTTGCAATTTAAAGCACAATGCAGTGAAAGGGATTCTTTCTCTCTCTAAATGGTTTTCAGAAGTCTGAGTTATAATCTAATTGCCCTGATATAATTGCAAAGAACGATCAGAAGGGAGGACAGCAAACCAGACCATTTAGCACCATCTTCCAACCCTCTGCATTTTCCACAAAAGTCCCATCTCCAAAATTCAGCTCTTTTTATCTTGTCATTCAAGTTCTATAAAGAGATTCTTTTTAAAATAAAGCAATTGTGATCTCAGTCAACCAAAACCGAGAATTCCTCAACATTACATACAAGAAGGGACCACAGCAATGAAAAGGAACAATATGGTCATTTTGCAGAGATATCAATGTCCTCCATGCCACTGATAACATTTGACAACTACCTCCTTTGCTCTCCGAGATGCTCACGACTTGTAAAGGGTGAGACGGACCAGAGGTCACCTTCCCAGGAGGACAGAGGGAAGGCACTTGACCCCTGCCCCTGGAGGTGCTGTCACAAGGCGGCCCTGGGCTTCCCAGTGTCCTGACCAGCGACTGGGAATTATTTTTAAATGTAACACCTTTAGAAACAGCCTGTGTTGTGATCACAATGACACAGCCTTCTGTCCGAGGAAGCCTATGGCTTCAGGGCAGCTCTCCTGCTCCTGGTTGAACCTGCAGGCTGATACCCAAGTGGAAGCCATGGACAGTGCTCTTCGGAGCAGCTTCCTTGTGACTTACAAGTCTAGGACCAAGGATTTGTTGACCTGCCACCCTGGATCCTAACGCAAAGTGGCGCTTCAGGGACAGGACCACCACTGTCACCTCTACACCCATGGCCACACCTAGCACTGCACGAGGATGGACCCTAGGTTCAGCGAATGCTGAAGGAGTGGAGGAGTGGAGTTAAAGTGACATACAGAATGCACTTACCTAACATGCGCTCCAATTGCTTCGTAAAAACAGAGGTCACACGAGTCAATCACTGAAAGAGATACGATCAAACTCCCCACCACCCCTGCTACACAAGACATGTGCTCAATTAACAAAACAGCTCCTATTAACAAAACCTATCAATACACCCTAAAAGTGGCCCCTTAGAGCTTAATTTCTTCTCATAACTACAGTGACTCCAGAAAATCCTAAGTGCCATCATCAAAAACTGACTATAATGGTGAGCTCACCACAGGGGCCAGGGTCTCGACAGCTCTGCAAAGTAACCGATGGGCCGCATACTCAAATTCAGATCGCCTGAGCTCAACTCCAGAGCACGTACTGATGTCGTTTCACTTTAACAGGGGACAATACCTGAATTCAGGAGTCCAGGTCCTAAGTGCCCTTAAATGTCTAGTGAAAGCCATAAATCCCTTCTTCCAGAAAAAGCAACAACATATCCACAAAACACATCACCCACAATTTGAGGAAGTTCCTAGACGGCTTGCATTCCATCCATGAACCTCTTGTTAAAAATCCTGGCCTAGGTACAAAGAATTCATCACAAAGACCGAAGAATTTCAGACATCAGCACCAAGTCTCAATACAGTCATGGGCCACTGAACTGCAGGGTCCTGTTCTGAGAAATGCCGTTGTCATCATAAGAAAGCAATCAACACGGTGGAGTCTATACACTTAGGGGCCGCGATGAAGATGCACAAGAGACTGAAGCAGGCACACGGGGAAATGACGTGATCCAGACAAGGTAAACACACGCTATGAAGCTGCTGCCACGGAAAATCTTACCGTGATGCGTGATGGCTAGGAAATGACCAGGCAAAGTAACAACTGGGGCTGCTATCTTAGAAGTGGTCCACTGGGTACTGAAATCAGCTGGAAAAATATTTTGTGCCTAAGTCCTAATACTGTGATGACCATTTCATTAGATAGCTGGAGTTTTATTCACCTGTCCAGTTTCTTTGTTGGATCATTCCCCTCTAACGGTGCCACCTATTTCTTGCTAAAATCCAGCCTCCGGCTCAAAGTGTGGGGGTGCAAAATGCTGCTTGGCTTTGTACGCCCAAAATGGGCTTTATTTTAGCATGCTGTTTTGATAATAAATGTGGTCTCTACCGCTCAGAAATGCCAACCAGACATTCTACAATTCTGAAAGACCTTCAGGGTTTTTTTTGTGTGTGTTTTTAGACTTCTTGTCTAGATATGTAGTACTTTCACAAGCCCTGATGCAGAGCAAGGGCTCAATACATATTTATAGAAAATTAATAAAAAGTTAAAATTAAATCACTATCGCAACGCTTTACTTACAAGAGATAGTGATGGTGAAAAGGGAATTGGGGAACAAAACTAAGATGAAGGTATTATTGCCAGCTATATGTTAATTATACCTCCATAAAGCTGGGGAAAAGATTTTATTGAGAATATAGGTTATGCGAACTCTGCGTAGATATCAGCAGTAACACATAGTATTCTTCCCAGCCTGCCAGCATAAACTGATCCTCACTCTGGTAAGAGGCTATTTGTAAGGCTGAGCTAAATGGTTATGCAAAACGTTCCTGCTCTCAGGGGCCACGATTAAAAAATCAGAAACGAAAGCTATGATTGAAAGCTATGACAAGCTATAAAGGGCCTCCTCTTTAAAATGGCAAATTCTTTCCACAGTTGAAAAGGCTGCCTTCTCAGGCATAGCTTGGAAAGCAGAAAATGTAATACTCCAAGACATAATCTCACAGTGTATGCAGAGCAAATGATCTCATTAAGGGTGTAACTTGATGGAGACACAGGGCTGCACAAAGTAACAGAGCAAGGTGAGGCAGGGGGCAGTCAGCGAGAAGTGACCTATTGCCTTCTACCTTCCGGTGTGTCCTCCCGTAAAAGCAGTTAATGCCAGATTGGTAGAGAGCAAACCATCAGCTCTGGGGCTTGGGGAGCTTAACAAATGGTCCCAGACTGGTATTACAGTTAACAAGATTTCGTGAGAATTTTTCAGGTTTTTGAACATTAATGCCAGCAGGAAAGAGTTTAAGAAGAGTGTTACTGCCCAAGATGAACTGTCTGGTGTCTGTCCTTGGTGTTTTTATCAACCCCTCTACCAGTCTCTGTCTTTGGCAGTGACAATTTGGGAGGGACCTGGTCTATTTGTTCTCTTTACCACCACTCACTGGTGTCCCCTCTTGCTATCTTTGACCACAAAAGTAAAAACTAGCCCCTTTCCAATAGTAGAGCCCCCCAGGGGTAGCTATATTGGCATTGCAACCTTTACAATCTGAATTAGTTTATTAAACATGGCAACCACCTCAGATAGGACCTGTGACTGTTACATGACATGGAAAAACACCAGGTATGACAAGGTAGGGAAAGCCACTTTCACAAAAGAACTTTCAAGATAGGAGAAGATGGGTGAAATTTCTCATCTCTGAATTCCATGTCCCTCCACCTGGCAGGAAGATAATTCCATGAATTAGTTCAAGGAGGAAGTACTCTTCATTCACTCATCAAAGAGTCACAGACTAAACTCCTCACCACTGAGCTCATGGAACTGACCCTCTAGTGAAGAAACAGGCATACAGGCACACACACGTGCATACACTGCACATACACAATAACTTTGGTCTGAGAGAGCTCCTTAAGGAGGGGAGTTTAAAGTGACATCCACAGGATTGGGAGCTGTCATGCCCAGAAGTGAGGGCAGTGGTGTGTGGCAGGGAAAAACACATACCTTCAGAGCTGTGAGACAGGGAAGAATGTGGTGTTTTAAAAACACTGAGATGGCTCAAGTGGCTTCAGTGTAGTGAACAAGAAACAAGGAACTCAGAAATACCGGCAAAAGTCAGATCCTTACGTGCCTTATATACTATAGGAAAGAATTTGGGTTGCATTCTAAGTACATCAGATGAGCAACAGAGAATTGTTTTATGAGAAAAATAACAGAAAGAAGTTGTTTTGTTTTGTTTTTTCTGGTGCACCAATTTATTAACTTTAGAGGAAAAAAAAAGGTTTCATTCGTAAAATACTTCAAAATCACCAAAATGTTGCATTTCAATTTAGAAGTAGGAATACTTTTAAAGGCATGCTTTAGTTTTTATTCACATTTTAACCTAAAAATATAACTATATTATTACCTCAATTATACTTTTAAATAAATTAACTTTCTATAAAGTATATTAATACGGAAAACTGCAGGTGATCAACAATTATTTTTACTTTCCATTTTTTTAAAAAATAGTAATATCTATTATTTCTTAGTTCTAAATTTCTTTAAATTCTAAATTTCTTTAGTTCACGGTGCTAAATTGCATTTAGGACAATGAAGTTGCATCTTAATCCATATTTCACATCACAGAATGGAGTTTAATAGCATGTTTACCTCCTCTGTACACATGAGAAATCCACGCGGTTTTCCTTTCTAGCTTAAATACCTTCATACAGCTCTATACCACCTCATGGTCACCGCAGCCCCTGGGGCAATGGAGGGAAGTGGACTCTCCCAGATGCCAGGAGGCCTTGGTTCATGTCCCTCCTGGGCTTGCTCAGCTTTGTCCTGCCCTGACTCACATGCACCAAGGGGACGGGCATGTTTCTTGAACCAACAAGGCTGGTCCCGATCTTTAAGTCCATGGGTAGCTTCAGAGGGTCTCTAGAATAAAATGCACGCTAGTATGGTTACACTTCAAGCACCTCTGAGTCTTCTCTCTCTCCCTGCTGCCACCCCCACACCTGAACCCACGGGAACAGCGCTTTGGCACTGGGGGGGACGGCTCCTGCCTCCTGCGCCAAGTTTCTGCAGCATCCTGGACCTGCTCAGTGTGCTGCCCGGTCTGCCTCTGTCTGCTGTTTAACCTGGCAGCTCTCAACCCGATTGCACTCAAGGCCCCTGACAACCCAAACGTTTCGTAACGCTCCCACTATTTTTCTGAAGTAGAATTTATAGACAGCAGACCTGGAAACATAGTTTGAAAAACACAGATAACATACAATCTCAACTCAACACAATCCCTTAGAGGTAAGAGTAAGGGGGAAAATAAGCTAAGCAACGTAATACAATGCTAGGAGTAATAAATGCGCAGGCACACCACTGCCAGAAGATATAGAGTGGGCCTTCGCATCCGCTTACATGGGATGCGCGTGAAGATGAAAGCAGCAGAGGCAGGCTGATGCAGATGTGGTTTTGTGACCCAGTGCCACATGCGGGGTCCCATCGCAAGATCTTACGTGAGGGCAAACAACTTTCGACTCCCAAGAAAGCCAAGTTTCATTTCCCCTTAAGTTATATGTACAATTCAAGTTATAATTTTCCTGGAAAAGTCACTGTATATTAAACTCATGTCAGAAGAAAACAGATTTCTGTTCCCATGAAAAGCCCAATTAGGGTTTGGGGCTCAGATGTGCCTAACCTGCTTTGTCACCTACATAAATGTCCTTCCCACAGACTTCTCATGTGTGCAGGACCTATTCTTGCTACAGGGGACTGTCTTGCAGAGGGAGGTCCTCGGTCCTTACACTCCAAATGCCAGTGGACTCCTGCTAATCCTCAGACAACCTTGCAGATTCCTAAAATCCTTCCTGGAGACCAAGCTGCCGCTCCTAGTGGAGAACCACTGGCTTAGCCTGTAGCAATTGTTTAATAAATGTTGGTTGAATTGATGACCTTTAATCAGTGGGCCTCAAAAAATATTTCTTCTCAAAGTACCTCTCATGTGACTAGAGTCTGTGCAAATTCCAAGGAATCCAAGTAAATCTACAACATATTGAATTGATATGCAAAAAACTTCCCACCACGACTGAATTGCACATGGGGAGTTAGAATATTTGAAAGCGGCCGTGATCACTTCCACATTGCACTGTGGTAGAATAAAATGCAACTTGGCACGTGAAAAATGCTCTGCCATCTGCTATTACTATAGACAAAAATATTTCTGGATACCACATGAATGATGATTTGCACATCACCTCCTGAAAGTAAATATAAAATGAAAGAGAAGTTGGGTTGTTTATAGCCTGATGCTCACATGTGCTACTGTTATGAAGCAAATAGACGTTCCTGTGAGCGCAGCCTTTTAGGGGTATTTTCAGAAGCGGTGTCGTAACTGGAGAACCATAGCCCGCTGGGAGCTGGGCTCTCTGAGTCGGCGGGAAGAGACTGGCTTAGGTGACCTCCATGGATAGGGGCTCATCCTAGCAGCCCACAGGGGAGAAAGGGTGATGGAGAACAGTCTCAACTGTGGAAAATGACTTCTGCACTTCCCATGTACACGTGTCACGGAGGTGAATGAGCTACCCTTCTCAGGCAGGAGTCTAGATCCATTATTTTTCAACCCTGGCTGCACATCAGTCTCTTAAAGAGGTTTTAGAAATTACAGCCCCTGGTACACCACTCCCAGTAATTCTGCAAAATTGCTCTGGAGTGGGTCTCTGACATAGTTTCATTGGCTGGGTTATTTTTTGGTTTTGCTGGTTCTAATTCTCCAGATGATTTTGTTGTGTTAAGGGGACCATGATTTTTAGCTAATTTTCTAATTCTAATGGTAAGATTGCAGCTACCATGTTAGGCTGACAAGAAAGAAAAGAGACTGAACGCAGGTGAGACTCTTCATTTACAAATCACCCCATGGAAGTGACATCCGTTTCCCTTCTTGGTAAGTTGGTCTTAATAGATTCTACTGCAATGCTGCAGAAGCATGCGTAAAACTTTGCAAATTCATGCAGGGAAACATATGAACTTACTTCAAAAGATTTATGAGTTCTTTGGATTTATAAAGACCTGATAATTCAGCTAGTGTACCCACGTAACCAAGACAGTCATACATCCATGGTCAGTGATAATGATAATAAAGAGTTAAAGTAAGTCTTTCATCCCCTAGATTTAACACAAAGACTCAGGGGTAAAACCTGAGTCATAAAATTAGCCTATAATTTCAGAAAAAGTACACTCTTCTTATGGTTAAAGATGGTCTGAATCTAAATTCTTACTACGCATGTCCCACCTAACACAGACTCGAGAGACTGGGCGTGCCTTTGACATCACTTTGGTCTGCTTTGGTAGCAGCTCTGTCGGTGTGCCTGGAAGGCACAGTTCATGTTAAACGGGAACACAGAACCACCAGCCACACAGCTCTGGAAAGGTCCAGCCAGAGTGAATTCTGTTTATCCAATGCAACCTGCTCAGCTGAACATTGTGGACAAAGTAACTAGTTACTGGGCCATGAGGCCCAGATGGGCTGATCTCAGAGCCTTACCACAGTCCCACCCGCAAAGGAGGCCCGAGAGAGGCAGATGCTCCCTCATCTCCTTCACAGCGGCTCGCGCTCAGGCATGGAACCCACTCTGGGTCTTGTATCTAATCTTGCCAGTCCAGTGACAAGAGTCCCAGGAAGCAGTGCCCATGGCAATAGGTATCCACCTAGTTCTCACAGCACTTTTCAGCCCAGGACTTCAGTGCTCTCAAAATTTCTGGAAGCTACCTGATCTCCTTCCAGTAAGTCCTTTTATGGTTTTATTTCTGCTGTTTAAACCAGGAATTCTGACTGTAGGGTAGAGGATGCCAAGGAGATAGTGGCTCTAGTTTCTCTAGAACTGGTAGCCTTAGGGTGACTGAAGACAGGAATTTTTGGTCAATGCTGTCACCACATGGAGAGTGCTTTCCTGAGAATGAAGCCTCAGTGAACACATTCTAAGATGGGTCCTGATCATTCCTGGCTCCTGGTATTCAGAACCATCGTGATCCTTTCTTCCTGAGCATGAGTGAAACCTGTGACTTGTTTCTAACCCAAAGAATATATTATGTGACAGGAGACTGTCATTTCTGCCTTGTTAGCAAGCTCTTCCTTGCTGGCTTTGAAGGAAGCTCTCATACAGAGACATTCAAGTGGCAAGGAGTAAGGAGGACACCTGCCATCTAATAGTTGGGATCTTAGTCCAATAACCCGTGGGTAATTGAGTTCTTTTAAAAGCACCTCCTTTCCCGGTCAGGCCTTCAGATGAGACTCAGTGCTGAGCGACGCCTTTTTTGCCGTCTGGTGAGTGAACAGGAAGCCCAGATCCAGATAAGCCGTGCTCAGCCTCCTGACCCACAAACACCATGCGGTAATACATGCATGCTGTTTGAAGTCACTTCATTTGATATAATTGTTACCCAGTAATGGGTACTCGCACAGAAATCAACACAAGAAAGGGAAAAAAAGAGCCAGGAGACATGGAAGCCTAGGCACATTGCTGAAGTCTCTGAATCCCACCACATCTGATGCCTCTGAAACGGAAATGCACCACTGGAAATTTGAAGTATGTACTCGAGAGAGGACCTTTTCTTTCACCAGGCAAGTGGGAGCTGGATTACTTTAAACTATAAAGAGAAGACTATCAATGACAATGGTCAAAGATGAGGCAATGTGAAACCAACAGATCTCAGTGTCTTATAGGGAATCCTACTATACACTATTTCTTCTACAGTGCAGAGTAGGACACCGGATGAAATAGAGGACTCAGTGACGCCAACAGAAGACTAAAAATGAATGTCAGCACACTGAAGAAATATCCAACGTTCAAGTCACTGAATGATTTCCCAGAACTGACACCATTATCTTAGATACAGCTCTGTTCCTCATGTGTGGGAGATAATAAAAATAATAGTGTCAGAATTAAAAGAGAAAATACACACACAAGTGTTCCAGGTAATGCCTGACACATAGTAGGTGTTAAATAAAATGTGAGTCAAAATGCAGAATCTTTTTTTTTTTTTTTTAACTGAGCAACACTCCTTTTAATCTTTTTTAAAGAGCTCTTTGGAATCTACTTTCTCTAGCTAGTGTGTTGTTACCAAACATTCTAAGGGGACGCAGGACTGATGTCCTTCTGAAAGACTCCGCTACTCCCGGACTGGGTCTCATCAGCCACTCATTCTTCCTGACCCACAGAGACCAGACTCAGAGGCCCCGAAGTGGTGGTAGCTGCTCTTCCAGTGAACCAAACACCGATTCCGGGATTTCCTCTGCTAGCTTTTGAATTTTAAGCCCATGAGGTGGCTATTTTTATTGGTCCCATTTTACAGATGAGAAACTGAGGAACTGAGACATAGAGAAGGAAAGCGGTCAGGTTTACGAAGTGGAGAGCTAAGAGAAAGCTGGTGTAGCACTCGACAGTGTGTTGAAGATAGGAGAATGAGACAATGAAAGCAATCCGTGGCACTCTCACTGCTGGATACACCGCCTGCCTGCCTCAATCTCTGTGTACCTGGGAAAGCGTAATTCAGACGTATCATCGGTAAATGAGAAACCGAAGAATAAGACTCCAAAAGTATGACGAGGAGTCATATAATTACTCATGTAGCCCAAGTCTAATAATATTGTAGACCACGTTTTGACCCACCAAATACTTCCGAAATGAGTCTACTTTTGATTTCTAATTTGCATTTTTCAAAAAGATTTTTCAGAAGACAGTAAGTAGCGTCTTCAAATAGACTGAAAGATTTGTTTTACCAGGTGGATTTACTCCTTTACTCATTCTGAGATCTTCTGCTACCTGCTCCCCATCCAGTTCTTTACTTGCTGTTGATTCTGAGCTGAACCTTCAGAAAACGGAATTGAAACTAACACATAAAAACCCATGAAATCCACATCGAAAGGTAACCCTCGAGCCACCATGAGAAATGAAGACCTCTGAGGAGGGTCTCCGAATAACACAGAGCAACTGCAGATTCTCACGTGTGCTGGCGGCCCAGCTGCGCCGAGGGGAGCAACAGCTCTGCAGTCTCCCACTGAACATGCAGTCAGTTCTGCAGCACCTGAAGTTCCATGACAAGGTGTGCCAAGCAGTGCATATTCAGCACTACTCAAAACACCCAACAGCAAGAATACTCAGTGTATGCAGACACACACGAGTGGAAATGATAAATTTTTTAATGAACTACCATTTCTTAGGGAAAGGTTTTAAAATTCCAACTATAATGCAAAATGCTTTAATAGCCCCCAAACAGGTATTTTCACCCTTTCTGTGTCTGTTGTCAAAGGCCAACCCACCAACCTCTGCGGCTGTGACTTCAGACATTTCCCAATCCCGCCCAGACCCTACATCTTTTGCCAGGAAAATGATTTAATCCCTAACCCTAACCTCACCTAGAGGTTTGAGAACTCGGGATCATGACGAAGACCACTCTTGTTAGTACAAAAGAACTTGACCAGAAACGAAACCAAGTAATGATCATAATGATGAGGAGGAGGAAGCAGACAATTTTTCTGCCCTTGGAAAACCACAGTTCTTTATGAGCAAGAGTAAGAACTGTATACAGTATGATACATTCCATTCGGCCTTTTCAAGTACCTGTGTTTTCCTCTGTCACTCCTTAAAGAAGGAAACTGAGGGCAAGAAGATCAAGAGAAAACTCAGTCGTGAGTAATTCAGCAATGAGAGAGTGACTGAAACTCATGATAATCTATGTGCCTTACTTTTTACCCCCAATACGGTTCTTGCAACAGAGAAGGGATTTACAGTATTCCCACAATATGCTCACCAACTTCAGCGGGCTAATCACGCTCTGAGGAATGTAACTCTTATCTGCAGTGAGTTATCTTCCTTGTCTACACACATCTTCACGTTCCTTCTGCGGACACACAGGAGGGAGGGAGGCCACCGTGAGTCACCATGGAGTTAGACAGACCAGCCACGACTTGCCACTAGGAACCTATTTTACCATAAGTGCGCATGTAGTATCTATGTTGGAATGACTATAAGGTGATTCTCTAAAGGGAACATGAGGAGGAAAAAAAAAACCCAAAAACCACCCACACACATTATTAACAGTGAATTTCCATCAACTCTACACAGGTTATTAGTAAAAAGATGGATCAGAGAGTGTTCATTTTTAATTCATAAACTCTACTTGTATATTCAGTACAAAAGAGCACCGCAAGTTTATAAAGTCATTTTTTTCTGCTGCCTGCATAGTACTGAATTATTTAAAACTCATCTGAAAAACACACACACCTGACAGTTTTTAAAATACTGTTTGACAACAGCATTTTCAACATCTATAAAAATATGTGCTAGAAAAGCAGTTTCTGTACACACTGTCTTTCATTAGCAAGTCCCAAAGTATTTTTACCCACTGGTGCATCGACTTCACAAAATCACTTGAGAGAAGGAGCAGGAAATGTGACCCTCTGTTCAGAGTTCAAATTACTGGGTCTGTCTCATACCGTGAACTGATGACACCTTCAAAGTAAAATTCACCGGTTCATCAACATCTGTACAAAGTCAGGAACAGTGAGAAACCCTCCCTCAAGAAAGAATTCTCCAGAATTTTACACAATTGAGTGTCTCCTAGGTAGGAACTGATGGAAGAAAGTCTAAACTTCTGATGCAGCAGTTACACAGCAGTTAGAATACTTCAGGAACAGTTGAAAGTCTAAAAAAAAACTATATACTAACTATCTGGATCATGAATCCACCATAGTATCTTCTTTTAAAAAGGAAACGCATTTTAAAAACAATTGTCCAAAGCATTAATAAAACAAAAACCAAAAACCAGTGACATCTTAAAACAGAAAAAGATATTCCCCTTCAAAATATACCTCCTTCTAAAGGTTGATGTAGCTTTTTCCCCAGATCTATGGTGGCATCTCTTTATTCATATATACTGTTTCAACTTTTCTTTATAATTTTCTTAATTAAACCTACTGCAGACCTGCCTACTGATTTGTTCTTTCAAAGAAACAGCTCCCTAGTTTTTCGTTCTATCATATTTTCTTTTTTAGTTAAGAAAATGGAGCTTTTGTCATCAATTCCATTTGCTCTAATCTTTTATTTGTTCCTTTTCTAGCCTCCTAAATAGGAAGCTTCAGTTATTGACTCATTAAACTGCTTGCTATATTATAAAACGTACTTAAAAGTTTGCCATCATCCAGAGGTTGATGTGGAGTGTTCCCTGCTGTTCATTTCTAGTTTTTTTGTTTTTTTCCTATTAGTCAGGAGGTTATTTAAATTTCCAAGCAGTTATGATTATTGTGGTTGTTTTTAACTTGTATTCATCTTTGGTTTTATTATTCTTTACTATTACTTTGTGGTCAAAGCCCTGCAGAATCTCTTTTCTAAGGTGGTTGAAGCAGCCTTTGGAGCCTAACACCAGCCCGTGCTTAGCTCATCTAGGGACGCGCGGTCTCCACTGGGCGGGCCGGGCCCGCAGCTGTGTGCCATGCAAGGCAGAGACGGGGCTTGAAACTTCTTCACCACTGAGATGTCTTTTCAAGGCCTCTCAGTGCTGTCTGCCCTTTCTCCTGTGACCCCCATACTCTGCTCATTCTCCACTCAAGACTCTGAATCTGATTCTTTCTGGACAGCCCACTCTACTCATCTAGACATGGGTCAACAGGCATTTACACTTTGCCCTTTCTCTCTGGAAGGAATGTGGGCCAGCGACTCCAAACTCTGCCTTCGTTCAGCCAAGGGACACCCGTTGAGTACCTATGAAGTATTATTCTACACACTGAAGGAAGCAGCAACCAAGACAAAGAGATATCTCTGCCCTCCCGGAGAAACTAGATTCCTGAAAATACTCCTCTCTGTACTTATATCTCAGTAACTCAATTTCCCGAGTCTAGATTTGACAAAAAAAATTGTAAGTGATAATTCTATAACATAACAGTGTTTTTAGGGGTGCACCCTGGTGGAGCAGCAATTGAATCAATCGCATCTAAAGGACACAGGTCACATACCCCCGGGGTTCTAGTCCTGGGCCCGGGGCCAAAAACTGCCTACATCTTTTCTTTAAAAAAACAAAAAATTTGAAACAAAAAATTGTATGCACTTCTCTCTGGTCCTTTTTGTGACTGTCCTTACTTTGGGAAAAATAAACAAACAAACAAACACATTATATGCTTTGTAGTCTACTCCCTATTCTTAAGGATATTCTAATTCCATCAAAATAATCTCTAGGAATACTATTTAAATGGCGTGGAAGAGTCTATTGTGTCAGGATTTAGTAAATCGTTTACCAACTACTGGAGACCTATATGATTTCTAATTTTCTAATACCTAAGAATAAATACACTTATTTTAATCTTTTGGTGGATTTCTGCTTATTTGTAATTTGGATAGTTATCCAGAAAGTTAATTACTGAATTCAAGGATCTAAACTTTTTAATAGCTCTTGATACAAGTCATCAAGTTACCTTTCAGAAAGTTTGTACCAACAGACAGTACCATCAAAATTTACATAAAGTTCCACTTCACCAAACCCTCAACAATAATGATAACTTTTACCCTTGTTAGTTTGAGGAGAAAAAGTTTATTATTCTAATTTTCCCCTTTTTTGGTTAAAATGGACTTTTGTATTACACATTTATTAGCCACTGGTTTGATTTTTTTTCTATAGTGTTCTATTGATAGATTTTCCTGATTTTCTCATTGATATTTTTCCTGTATTTAATACTGTTTATCACAAAGAAGCGACCCCCTTTTTCCTGATTTGTTTGCCTTTTGTTTTTAAAAAGTATTTGGATCTGAAAAAAAATATGTGTTACTTCTGCCTTCAGTTGAGATTATGGTTATTGGTTTTATACTTAGAAATTTCCCTCACATATTCTCAGACATTTTTCAGATGTTGCTTTTTAAAGCTTCTAAACATAATCTATAATTAATTTATTGTGGAGTTTAGTGAAGTAAAGATCTAACTTTAGTTATTTCCAAATGACTGAAAATTCTTCATGGACCATTGGCTAAAAGGCCCTTATTTTCCCTACTGATTTTGGATGGTATCTTTATTATGTTTATGGCCTGTTTTAGCCTTTAAAAAAAAAACTGTGCGTGTGTAGGGCGAGCATGTCTTAGTATCAAGAAACGATGGTACTATAAATAATGGAAGAGGCATAATATTGTTAGAAATAAAACTTGTTATTTATTTGACCTGTGCGCTATAAATGGCTATAAAATTAAAATGCTCTCCTCTTGAATTCAGAGGGGAACAATGTCCATTTAAAGATAGATAAATTAGAATCAAATTATTTTATCTCTTATATAAGCTAATGAGAAGCCAACTTTAAATGGAAGGAAGCTTCATGTATTCTACAGCCTGTTCTCAGCTGGTTATCACAGAATAATTGATGGACTAATGATTTCAATTCATACCACCGACTGTCTTCATTTTGCATAATTTGAACCAAACCTGAATGTAAATGGAAAACAGTTCTCTTGCCTATTAACTCCCATGACTTTTAACTAAAAATCACTCAATAGTGCAGAAGATGGAGAAATCAGCAAATGTAAAGAACTGAGGATTTAAAAACACTCTTATACTGAAATGAAAATGAAGTAAATACATCAGAAATCTCCAGAGATATGATTTATCATCTTATTAGTTGAGAGTGACTATTTAATTATGTAGCATTTATCTCCAATAGTGTCTCCTGAAAAAAAAAATTCAAAATAGGCCAAAGTGCATATTCTAAATACTCCAAAGGGAAATAAATGTGTTTCACAGGGTTCATTATTTTTTTAATAAAAAGATATTCATAAAAAAAAGTCAAGCCAAAATAATTGCCACATTTTACAATTAACTTTTCTGATTTAAAAAAAACTCTCTCCATAAAACACATTTCACGGGCTCTTCGATTTAATAAGATGCACTAATTTTTTTAATAACATGCACTTACTGGTAACACCTTTTAACCCAGGACATGTGACCTTTCTTTGATTTTGTAAAAACTTTCTTTCGGAAATAACCTTCGGTCATCATTAACTGAGATACCCAATACAGCACACCCAAGTCTCACGCCAGTCACCAAACCACCAGAAGTGATCACTGATCGTTAACAAGCCTAGTTAGTTAAGTACAGATTAGCTGGGTGCTGTCATCTGCACACTCACAATTACATCACAGCATGATGACCAATTAGTTTCAACCTGGGAAGTGAACCTTAATGCAGGCACCTCTGTGTTCAACTGGAAAAACAGCTGCTTCCTTATTTCTACCTACAGCTCTTCTCCATCCTTCGGAGCCAGCCAGTTGGGTACAGCAGGCCGTAAAGCAGGTCTGGCTTATTTCTCGACAGCAGGAGACCTCCATGCTGGTGCGCTCTGGCTGGATGGAAGCTTTTTATAAAAACCTCTGTGTATGACATACACGGTTTAAAATGGAACCATAGCAGGACAGTCCAATTACCAGAGATAATATATGTTCATTCATCTTAAATTAAAACTTGCCTAGAAATCATGCAACATGGCTAAGTGAACATGACTCCTCAATCAGATGAGGGCAAGTGAAAGGAAGTTAAAGCTTTACATTTACAGACACTCGGGAATGATACCTTACAGTTCTTTGTTAAAAATAAAACTCACTGTCAAAAGACAAGAGGTGCTGCTATGGATTGAATTTTGTACCCACCTGATTTCCTATGATGAAGCCCTAGGGCCCCGTGAGGTGATTTGGGGGGAGGAGACGCAGGGAGATAATCAGGTTTACGTGAGGTCATGATGGTGGGACCACACACTGGTTACCGCCCTGTGAGAAGAGACACCAGAGGCCTCGTTCTGTCTCCCTCTCTCCCTGTCTCTGTCTCTTTCTCTGCCAAGTAGGACGCAGTGAGGAGGCAGCTTTCTGGAAAACAGACAAGTTCTTACAGAGACTGACCATGACGGCATGCTCATCTTGAACTTCTGGCCTCTAGAATTTGGAGAAAAGACATCTCTGTTGTTTAAGCCTGAGTCTACGGCAAAAGACTAAATGCTGTATGGTATTCCAGATGAGATCCCAGATGTGAGGCAAAAACCTGGAAAATCTAATATGGTATGAACTCTAGTTAATAATGCTATATCAATATTGGCCAATTAATTGTATTAAGTATACTATATTAATGTTATGATGTTAAAATCAGGTGAAATGTGGTGAGAGTACACAGAAGCTTTCTGCTTACCTTCACCATTTTCTCTACAATTCTAACATAATTGTAAAAAATTAAAATTTAAAATAAACCCTACACCTTCCCCCCAAACAAACTATCATATTCATGTCTTTATTTTCAATGTACAAAACTTTCTGTTCTTAGCTGTATGTTAGAATAAATCTGTTATCCATTAACATCAGCAAAAGAGAAATTTCCAGAAGCATCATCTAAGGTATTATTATAGACCATACAAATAAGGGTATGGTGCCTCTTGAGTGTAGATAATTTAATAAGAACCCCCTGGTACTTAAATTAATACCACTACTTACTAACACTGAACAATTAGTGCTTTTCAAATATTCAGAGAACACAGACAACTCACAGACAAGGAAATATAACTTACTAACAAGGAAATGAAAAGGTGCCCTATTTCACTAATAAAAGCACTGTAAACAGCAATGGGATAATTTTTGTTAGACATCAAACCTCAAAAACACTTCCAGAAAGCAAGCTGCTCAGATGGACAGAGAACTATGAAAATAGTGCCAACCTGTAACTGAAGTGATTCTGTTTCAGGAAGTCGGGTCCAAAGACACTTGTTTTCTTCATCTTCATCATAACGTTTCTATAGGCTCAACTTTCCTACAATGAGTATGTTGTTCATTCCTTTAGCAGCTAAGAAATTAGGTTAAAAGTTCATTTAGCTATTGTCTTGTTTTGTTTTTTAGCTCATGTCATTTAAGCAACGTTTTAAAGAAACCGTAGACTAAATCTCTAATAAAGTGAGTGGTCAGGGATGGGTCTGACCCCTGGCCAGCCGTCCTGGGCAGGCGGGGGACAGGCAGGGTCTCCCCTCTTTCCACAGGCTGACTCGAGAGCCAGAGAGGGGACTTACATACTCCCTCACCTCAGAGAGTTCCAATTCTAGGGGGAGAGAAATAGTTCCCGGCCTCAAAATTTCTCATTTTCCTCTCATAAAATCTAATTCAAGGACATCATTGCTCTGCTGAAATCTACTCCTCTCACCTTGAGTTCTGATCAACTAGATGCCCTCCTGGGAGGCAGACAAATTAACAAATTCTTTCAATGATGCCTAACTTTCCTTGATGGGAGCCTGTGAAGAAGAGAGGGAGGGGACGCATCATGGGCATCCTCAGAGTAGAAAGAGCAATTTTCGCAAACTGCGGCGGGCAGTCCTGGAATGTAGATTCAGCTGAAACCTTTAACAGGCTGCTTTCTATTTCCACGAAAAAGACAGGGACTGAGTCGCCATTCTCACCCAAGAACGAGTATACATTTTCACCCAAGCTTATTAGAAAAACACAACAGTCCCGTAGACACAAAGGCAGAGATGTGATTGTGCAATTTAAATAGAAAACCAGTGCCTCAGAAATCAGTCACACATGCGTCGTGCACGCCTGTCTACACAAACACGCACACGCACGCATGTGCACCAAATGTGGGCTACACCGTGCTACTTCTGCTAGAGAAGCTGCTTTTTGACCGACGACATCCAACACAGGCCAGTCCTCTCTCCTCTCAGTGAGCAGCCCCCTCACTGCCCAGCCCTGAAAAGACCAAACTTCCTCTTAGGCTCTCATCCAATGGATTTAAAAAAAGAAGAAGGAAAGGAAACGTGCAGGCAGGGAAGAGGGCAAGTAGGCAGGCAGGAAGAGAGAGGAGGAAAAAGCACTTTTATTTCTATTTAGCTGTTCACACGGGTGCTTCCCCGCAGATCTGAGACTCAAACCCAGAGTCTGTGGCTTGAGCCCATCAGAGGCGACTGATCCAACCGCTGCTTCACCTGCGCATGCCCAATGGGACAATTTTATTTTTTTAAAAAAAAAGGAGAAGTAAGTTCTCTCCCAAGCATGACTGACTTAAGTATCATTGGGTTTACATCTCTGTCACTTGCTTGTTTATACAAATTCCCAGTACATATTGTAACCCTCGCTCCATTTGGTTTTGTTTTATGTTCTATTAAGCTCTTGGAAATACTTCTACATTTACAAAGTTTAAAAAGGAATGTTCTACTTTCATTTGGAAAACTGTGTGAACTTTTACACCTCAGCTGCTCCTTTGCTCAAGATAACCTCTTCTTGAATTTTCAAGGGATTGTATTCATGTGTTTCTAACAGAACAACTGTTGCTAGCATTTTGGAGTTACGTGAATCTGTTAGCACACATTTCTGTACACAGACAGTTATCTTGAGAACTGGCACGGTCGTGAGTAAGCCTCATGAACACACAATACTTGTTCTAACGATGATAAATTAGTACAAACCTGTGATGACAGCCTGTTCTTCTCTTTGCCACCACAGTCCCAGGCTTCCAATTCTCTGCCACTGACGGCCATCAGCGACACTGGTTTTATATGCACCCTTAACTCTAGGGTGAGCAAGCAGTAGTTGCTTTAAAACAGCTACTCTGAAAATCTTTGTACTGTGTGCCACAAGGAAACTTCCATTTTAAACCTGACCCACCAAGCACACGCCAGAACTAAAACAAAAGGCCCTTGAAATAATACTCTTCCTACACTTTACATTGCATTTTTTCTTTCTTTCCCTGAATGCTAGTTGTTACCCACGGAACTGGTTTCAGGACGTTTTAAAGGGGTAGAACCCACAGCTAAAAACCATCGCTGTAAAGCCCTGTTAATGCTGTCACAGCCCCCAGCACCACAGCACCTGAATGTGGATTTGTCCCCAAGCCACTCTCCATTCTCTTTAGCTTTCATGTCAGTCTCTCCCCCAAACACTGTCCTTTGTAATCTGCTTTTCCTTCTACTCTGCCCCTTTTCTTTTCATTCAGCTCATTGCTGTCATTACTGCTTCTGCGGAACAAGTCCCAGACGGAGTGGCCGAACACAAGTGGGCAACTCTGCGCCACACATTTTGCTGGGCTGATGACGGCTGCATACAGCGCCGTCATTCACACGGGTCTGGTGCTCACGCCCTGTGGCTGGGTCTCTTCGTCAGAGCAGGTGGAACGGGGAAGATGGCCTTGTCAGATGGCTTCAGGGGCCAGAGCTGCAAGGTCACGAGGAACTTCTTGCAGCAGAAGTGAAGTGGCACTTCTGCTGCCATCCACTGACCCTAGCAAGTGACAAGTCCATCCGACTCAGGGAGGTGAAGTGCACTGAGTTCTGGATGGCAGAGTGGGAAGTTCTAGAACCATCTGTGGGACAGGGACAGGTGGGTCTGTCATCTTTAAACATACCCCCCAACGGCACTCCTAATTCCTGGGGCAAAGACACAACTGTCCACTCTGAAGCCACATGCACACGGGTGTCAGCCAGCACTTGAAACGGAATGTAGCCAAGCTGGACTCACAGTCCTCTTCTCTGGCGCCCCCGTCTCAGCACTACTGGGGAAGAAGAAAGGACGATGCTGCACTGAAGACAAATATGCCAGAGGCACTTTATCCCAAGATGGAGCAGATGCAAGGAGAGCACTCCAAGTCGCATGCAGTCCAAGGACATGTGTCCCAGTGTAACAAGAGACAAACAGCCATTCTCTTCGGAACCAAGACCAAATAGCTCACATGGGCAGTTGCTCACTAGCCATGTCAGTGGTGACATACAGTTGCATGTACCCTTTCTCTTCTTCCATCACTGACTGCAGTTACCGTTGGTACCCTTGGTAACGTTCAACTCACGCAGATTCCATATCAACAGCTTCCCTTTCAGACAAGCTAAGAAATCATCAAGTGGCTACCGAGATGCCCTGGGGGTTTAGAGCCGGGATTCTCAGCGTGTGGACTGCAGGTCCCAGAGAGCCCCCAGAGGTCTGTGAGGTCAAAAACACTTTCATAACAGCATCAAGCCAGTCTCTGCCTCTGGGCTGTGTGCACATCTGCACTAACATTACGCAAACACCGATGGGCATACCTGCTGATGCCGGAACCTGAAGCAGATGAGACAAGGCAGGAGCCCTGAAGCCACCATATTCTGACAAAGGTACATGGCTTTAAAAATATAAAGAGAATTCTTAGCTTTAAAAATATTAGGAAACATTTTTAGTACACTGTGTGACGAAATGGGAACATGCGCGAAGCACCTGGGCTGTTTATCAAAGAAAGAAAGACAGATGTCGGTCTTCAGAAACAGTGCTTGTGTGGCTGTTTCCTCTAACTTCTGTGTTCAAGGGCCCCCGGCCCCCACCTCATCGGGAAGATAAGCTGACAGAATGTGGTTAAATACACGGAAAATTACATACAGTTTCTCAAAATTGAACAAAGTAAGCCTTAAAAAACAGCCCTGATATTTACTGTCAATGATAACCTTTGTGTTTTCAAGTGAAAACTAGAAATTTGGAAAACTTTTGTGCACACCAGACGCAGGGCAGCTTCCCAGGCAGGACGTCCCC
Organism: Solenodon paradoxus; assembly: GCA_004363575.1. Lineage (NCBI taxonomy): Eukaryota > Metazoa > Chordata > Mammalia > Eulipotyphla > Solenodontidae > Solenodon > Solenodon paradoxus. The sequence continues at coordinate 103,243 of RJWH01001575.1, forward strand.
AGGACACGCGAGTGACTGTGACCCGAGGGCTATGAAATGGGCTTTGGGAACCTCTTTCCCATCAACTCACCCGTCTGTTCCCTCACTCACTGTGCCGGTTCCAGTCTTCAGTTTCTTCTCCAGTCTGTGTCAACAGGTCAACAGGCCCTCGTCATTCAGTCTCAAATATTTACAGCCCTTCTGGCCTCCTCTCCTAAATCATACCACAGTTCATGGCAGTTCCTCCTCGGAAACCAAAGCTGTGTGTCCATTCAACTAAAAGGAAAAGTCTAAATTCATTAACCTGCTACACAAGGCCCTCTAAGACATGGCCCCATGGTACCTCTGCAGCCCGATATTCACAGCCATGTCTCACAGGGCACCTGCTCTGCAGAGCTGTGTTCACATGGAAGGGTGCCCATGCCACGCTCGTGTGCCCTGCGGCCATTAGAGTGGAACACACACACACGAGCAGGGAGCCTCGCTGCCAGCAGCGTCTTGGGGAGCCCGTGTTTGAGAGAAGACATCTGCGAAACCCGCTAGCTTTACCCAGCAGCACATGAGGGCAGAGGCTGGCTGCTCTGGGAACTTGCTGGGTGGCCCAGTTTAAGTTGATACACAAAACTAACCATCACACTGGTGTTCTTGAACTTCAGTTCACTCAACCAAGTGTGTACCATGTGTCAGGTAGATGATTAAGATACGGGGATGAATAAGAAACAATCTCTTGTCTCAAGAGGCTCCCAGCCTAGAGAGGAAGTAAAACACATATATTATGATAGAGAAAGTGTTTATGGTAGAGAAATCGACAAACTATTGGTGCAAAGACGAAGAAGTCATTAACTGTGCCTGAGGAATCAGGGCAAGTAACACGAAATAGATACTAGTTGATTCTCTGGGTTTGAAAGGATAACCAGGAATTCACAAGGAGCAAAGAATAAAGGGCATACCATGAAGACGAAAGATGGGCACACCCCCGAAGTTCCAGACACCCGTCGATGCTACTTCGAGCTCAGTCGACACCATCTTCCACCCACTGGTTGTGCGGTAGGCTGAATAACAAGGACTCCTTGCCCCAAAGACACCACGAACTGGCAGATCTACAGAACTGGTGAATTCAAATATCATGCAAAGGCATGATATTGCGAGTGCGGTTGAGTGACGGATGCTCAGTTGGGGCAATTTTTCCTAGCTTACCAGAATGAATCTTAAATGCAATCGCAAGTGATTTTTATAAGAAATGAGACATCAGTGTGATCCGGGAGGCCTTGGAGTGATGCAGTCACAAGGCAAGTCATGCTGGAGGAGGCCAGGAATAGTCTCCCCTGAGCTTCTAGAGGGGTCACAACCCTGTAAACACTTTGACTACAACCCACTGATTTAAGACCTTTGGCTTCCAAAATGATGACAGGATAGATTGCCAAATGTGTGGTCATTCTCACAGCAGCCAGTAAGAAACTAACACTGACGCTATCTGCTCTCTGCCTCCAGTATCATTTCCCTGCACCCATGGGGAACTGTCCCTCCCTTCATCTCTACGGCCTCCTATAACCATGCGAGGTCTCTTCACCGCCCATGAAGATAATCTATCCACTAGCTTAAACCCACAACCCCTTACCTCCACTCCAGTGACCTTCCCTCCCACCATGCCTCACACGCATACCAGCCCAGAGGTGCTGAGGACCATGTCACCAATAAAGCAAACTCCAGCATCCTGATCTTTGAAACCAATTCCCACACAGCTCCCTCGGTTTTCAAACTTGACAAAACCTCCTATTGCATGACGCCTCCACCTGCCCAGAGTCTACACGTCTCTCCAGTTTCATTTCTTTCCCTTCCCCATAGACATGACTGGAACAGCCCGCAGAGCGCGCTCTGGTCAAAACCTACACGTCCATTTGCCAAGAAGTCCACGCTGTTAGGCCCAGAGGGACAAAACGGCGGCCATACCCGGGAAAAAGGTGGCTGACGTCAGACTGAGGCACTGAAGCCCACACCTGGAATCCCAGGACCAATCCCCAATCGCGACCTAAGAAGCCCGCGAAATTCTTTTGCTTAAAGAGCGCGCTTCCCTTTGTTCGGGCGCGACTTCCCCAGCTCCCGTTCTGCGGACCGGAGAACCTCGCCCGGGTGCGCGAACCCCGATAAAGCCCTGGCTATTCGACTGTTTGTTTGATCGGCTTTCTTTCCTCGTGGAGCCCAGAGAAAACCTTTCACACAAAACATCAGGTTTCACTTCAGAGCTCTGGGAGGAGTCCCAGCGACGAGTTCACAGGGTCACATGTCTCTGCAAAGTTTGTGAAGGTGCGGTAGCTTAACCACGATCAGCTAAAACCGCTGTTTCCACTCCAACTTCCCCTCTCACACTTCCTCCCACGGCAGGTGGCTTTAGAGTGGCCACAGACATTTGGGGGCCTCAGTGAAAGAGAAGTTGAGTTGAAGATTCATTTAGTTTGGGTTCGCAGGGGTCTGTTTGTGTGGTTCTTGGTTGGCTGAGTGCATGAAGTCACTGTTAGTCATTACACTCTAGAAAGAGCTTCCAGAAATACTCGAGACCCACTGTCCTTTACCAGAATTGTAGCAGGAGGCACGGAAGTCCTAAATCTCTTGGTTGTCTGAAAACTGCCAGCACTGGCTGTATGGCGCTGGTACTGAAACCAGAACCCCATGCCTGGAAAATTCTCCCAACCACTACGCATGTAAAGCCGTAAGTGGAAGATTCAGGTCCCAATAATACACGGCTAAAAGAAAAATGAAGCAGAAGTTCTTCTCTATCAGAAACACACTTGATAACACAGAGCACGTAATTGTCAGTGCACCACCTTCCTTTTGTTTTTTTTAGAATCATGCAACATAAATATTATCAGAATTTCTGATAAAAGAAAAAATACTTTCAAAATACACGAAAAGTTGTAAACGAAGTAATGAATTCGTTCTTGGATTTCTGGTAATCCAATTAATGAAACTGAGTGAATTATAAGAATTATAAGAATTAATGCAGTATTAAAATACCTAGCTGACTCAGCACGAAGTATTGATACCAATGAAGAAAACATAAACCTCACATGAAGCCACAAAAGGTCACTGATGACACTCAAATCAATTCAGAGAACATGTGCAATGGTCACTGAACAGAGGAACCTGCACAGCCTTGACCTTGTACCGCTCACACAGAAAAGCATCTTGATAGAGGTTTCCCCAAACTGGACGCCAACTGCAAACATATACATGACGGACTGTGAGAGGTCTCCCAAACTCTCAACAATAAAAACTTCATTTTGATGCCCATGAAGTTCTCACCACAAAAATGTTGAGACATGTCCTGTGAAAAGGAGCTCCAGAGGAATGCAGCGAGGCCTGTGTGCCAGGGCGTCCATATTACATTATGCTTATTAATTTCTGCCATGTTATAGTATGGGCCAGTTAAAACTATGTAAATGGATGTGCTTCCTATTCTCATTTCAAAGTGTCACTTTTGTTGCTAATTTTATTTTACTGTTTTCTTTAAAAGGACCCACAAAATTAAAATAAGCTTCAAGCCCACAAAACTAAAATCTGCCCAGAAGAGAACACTCATCTGCTTCAATTCCTTGGTGTTGAGTCATAACCCATAACCCTGGATGAAGGCCATGTAATAATGAAGAAGGAATGGTAGAGTCTGAAAAATCAGCCTTCACAACTGCTGATGTAGCTATTTCATACAAGGATCTTCAGGGACATACACTAAACCATGACGAACAAGGCTCCTGGGGACAGGTTCTCTGCAGGATGCCCAAATATCACCCCTGGGTCACCTGCCAACTGCAAAGAGACAGGCGTCCTCTTACAATGGCGACTGAAGTGAATTCACAATTCCTCACAGAGACCACCTGGCCCTGTACCCTTTCTGATACAACGCATATGGCGTCAATGGCATTAGCCCCCAAAATTTTCTTGCCAAAACAAACCAAAAAACCCCTGTTGGATCTAAATGCAATGAAGCTTTTAGACCCAGACTCCAGTTTACAGCAACACAGGAGCTAGAGGAACAACTTAAATAACCCCACAAGTAAATAAGCAGACCAATCTAAAACAAGGGACATTCTACCAAACGAAACCTCAGCTCTTCAAAATTCTGCCGTGATACTTATATTCCAATCTCATGGAAAAATAAAAAAGGTCAAAGGACAGCCTTAGAGTAAAAAGGGAACAAAAAATATAATAAATCTGATACGGTGTGCAGACCCTGACTGGTCTCATCCTCTCTCACTCACTCCCCGCACCCCAAAAATGTGATAAAAGACAGTCTGAAAACTGGGGAAAGTGCAAAATAGACCAATTACCAGACCACAGAGGGAACTTGCTACCTTCTTCAGCGTGGCAACAGGGATGTGCGGATGTAAGAGGATGTTTAGGAGACACTTGAGAAGGGATTTAGGGTGAAATTATCATTGATGTTTGCAACTTACTTATACCTGACTCAGCAATTTTTCTTTCTGTCTGAAAAATTTTTTAATTAAAAAACTGGAACCAGTAAAAAAATAAATAAATAAAGTAAGTCTACTTTTCTCTCATTTGGCTGATGTAACTAAGAAAATTTTAGCAGGGTCAAAATCACTACTCCCCTCAAAAGCTAGCCCTGCAGCAGTACACAAAGTCAGGAGGCTAATGTTTCTAGAACTGCCACATTATAAAGAACTTTCTAGGGTCCAAATGCAGCCCAGACCTGCCTCATTTGTGTTTAAAAGCAGGGAATTTTCAGACTTCTGTCACTCAGGATGCAAAAGTCAAGTAGGAACAAGGGGCAGGGCTTGGGGAGTGAGAACTCAAACAGCTGATTTCTCTCATTCACTTTAGGGAGAAAAAGAAATCAAGTAGGATACCTTCAGAGGACTGCACACATCCTCACTCTATCTCATCATAAAAATGGTGAGGTCTGCACTTTATGGTTCAGAAATCACTCATGCAGCTTCTATCTTTAACTTCTGGAAACTGACCTAGGAAAGGGAGGAGGTTTCCCCTTTCACGGAGGGAAAATGAAGCTCCGGAAGGCCACACTATTTGCCTGAGGCCCCAGGGCCTCTGGATGCTGTCCTGTCACCGGGTGGTTCTGGGACTAAGAGTAGAACTCCACTTCTCTGAGCTCCCTTTTCAGACAGGAGGTCTAAAGCTCCTATGAGAAAGTGCAGAGGTTCCCAATTTGGGCTAGAAAGTGATCCCCAAGATAGCACCCCTTTCCTTCTCTCTGCAGAACCTTGGAGGGGTGGCAGGGTGTGAGGGGTGGAGCCCAGGTGTGAGGAGGCTGCCCCCAGGGAAGGAACCACATGCCTCCCTTCCTGTACACCTGGGGTGACAGGGACACTTCTTCAAACCCAGTCACCCACCAGGCTCCCTGAACAGGAAGGGAGACCAAAAGGCCCTGGGAGCAAAGCAATCAGGGCGGACAGAAAGGGGAGGACTGTGAAAAGCACCAGCGCAGCCAGTGGGTGTGGCTTGAGCTGGCCACACCCTCCCAACACCGACAGGGAGGCTTCCCTCCGTAAAACTCCCTGAGGGAAACTAATCCTTTTTCATGAAACAGAGGGTTACCAAAAGATTGCTTCTGCAAATTTTCTTTTCCTACCCAAAGGCAGCCTATTACCTCCGACATTAAAGCAGGCTTTGTTCTGAAGATTTACAGTTTTCCCCATGAAAACTCTAGTTGACACCGGCCAGGAGAATTACAAAGCAGAGCCAGGAGAGCCCTCGTTCCAAGAGCCACCTCAGAGCACTTGCTGCTTAGATTTCCCCGACTCGTGCATGCTTCAGTCTTTATCGGGACACCAGCATAAGCAGATGCTTGAATATTGGAAGTTTATCATTCAAAGTAGTCAAATCTTTAAAGACCAAGAGATTCATCCCTTCATACTTCAAAGATAAGGAATTTCCCTTTCACGCCCAGGCTCAGAATATCAGGTTAGCATAAGTATAAGCAAGTTACTTAAAAATGCAAGCAGCTCTTTTCTATATAAAGGAAGGGCCCTAAAAAGAAATAAAATGCATGATGAGAGGCTTCAGGAATAGTTGCATGAGAATATCAAAGGCACAGCTATTCAATGGACTCTGTATGGAATAAAAGTTCAAGTATCAGAGGGAATCATTTTCATATGAATGTTGGTGACGCTGGTCACATACAAGAGATCTCCTCTCAACACAGAGAACAAGTCACATCAAGCAAGTCAGGGAGCAGTGAGTGACAAGGTATAGACGGGGCTGTTCAGATAAGGGACAGACATTACTGGACCCCTTTTTCAAAGAAAACTTTGAAGATTTTGTTAGGCTTTCTTCTGGAAACTGTCACAAGATAACAATGCAGTTGCAAATGAGGGGTGCACAGCGGCCAGATCCCTGCCTGGCCTCTGGTGGACCAGCTGGTACAGGCAGGCCTTGATGGGAAATTAGCATTAAAGAAGGACTGGAGGTGACTGGGCTGACATACAGCCCAAGAAGAATATTCTCAGATCAAGTTCAGTCCTGCTCACAGTCACACAAGCCAAAAGCGAATCGCCTGCCTGACAACAGCACAAGCAGACCTTCCTTCCTTCTTCCTGAATCTTCTTGAGTCTCCCCTTCTCCAAAAAGTGCCCAGGCTATCACAGTAAAAAAATCAACAAGCAAATCACATGCTTCCTGCTGCATTACACAGATGAGGCGAAGCGGAGCGATCCACTCTAGTTGTTTTCTGAACAGAAAGCAGAGGCGGGAATCGGGGTGACGCACAGCGCCCGGGCAGGGCAGCAGCCCAGGAGGCAGGGAGGCCCGAAGCCTAACTGGTGTAGTGGACCACGAGCGGTCAGGTGTCCCGACCCTCCACACTCTCCTTGGCCTCATTTGGATGAGTGGTGCTCAGGCTGTGTCCCCTGGAGCCTGAGGGTGGTGCGGGTCTCACAGCACAGGGACATGGGACACGGGGGAAGGGGCCTCATGCTGCCTCTCCAGCCACAAGAGTTCACACCTGATGCAATTGCCTGTTGAGGCTTTGAGTAAATCCTTTTGTTTCAAGAACTCTATTACAGGTGCACTGTGGTGGCCGACTGGGCTAACCCACTGCAGCCATCACAAGGTCCCCAGTTCAGAATCCGGGGCATGGGGGAGGAACAACCAAGAAGAACTCAATAAAATAAAGTGCTTCTTCCTTCTCTGTCTCCCTGCCTTCCAACTCACCTTCATACCTACTTACACCTTTAAAAAAAAATTTACTATCAAGATAAGTCGCAGTTGAAATGACTTAAAAGTATTGGATCAAGGTACCTTGTGACATTTTTTATCTTTATATGTTCTTATGTGGCTCTTTGGATTATTGTGATTGGAACTATAACTGACAGATTCGTTAATACTGATTCTCAAATATGAATATTAGGTTCTCTTCTTCCTACCTGAAAGGTGAGCATGGAAACTCAGGTAAGACAAATACACCAAAATGAGAGCACAGCTTGGTAGCTGATAAGACTCACACTGGGAAAGTCTGAGGTAAAGCCACTAAGCTTGAGTCTGTTGTTATCATTAAAGAATAAATTTCACTGGAAGAAAAAAACAAACAATAGGCTGCTTCAATATTAATTCTCTCTCCAGGGAACATCAGGTTCCACATTTGACGTCTCTGCGAGTAAACACTTACCCTGGCGAGAAGAAATAAATTGCCAAAAGTTCTGCCCAGCAAGCGAATCTGTTGGGCACAGGGAAGCCTAAAACGTTGACAAAGCCTCCAGGGCAATAATGGTTGTTAAGAACTTTCAGAGCAAACAACACTCCTGAAACAGAAGAAGAACATAAAATATCAACAATCCAATGCAAAGATAATCATCATTTGCAAAACAACAAAAACAACAAAAAACTAATAAAGTGGAAAAATTATTCAGCAACATCCAACTTTGGGCTTTAAAACAAACTCAATTCTTTACTAGTTAAGCCAGCATCTGTAGGAAGAGGGGATTCAAGGCAGTCATTCCTTGGATGTTTCTTAATACTTGGATGTTTCTTAATACTGACTTTGCTTCTAAGTAGAGAATACATGATGTGGGTATAAAATGTCAGTAGTAGTTCTACATGCCAGGGAAATCATACTCTGTAAAATGCTAACTCGATGCTATATTGTTTCTAACTCAATTTTTTAAAAAATAGTAGTCATGTGTATGTTTTTCTACCCTCCATGGAGAGATATGTTGAAGACAGGGCTATTTTCACTCTTCTTCCACAGTGAGAAACTTGAGGATGTATTTGAGAAGGAAGAGGGAAGGGTGGCAGGGAAAGTCGAGGGAAGGATTAGATGTCCTTCTATTTCAGAACTATCTCCCCACTCCTTCTGCGTCTCATTTTTTAAACACCTATTTAACGCCCGATAAGAATTTCAGCCCTATGAGGGGTGTGTGTGTGTGTAAATATGCAAAATGCATGTGTATGCATTTTATATATGTTTTCTTACATCTGTAAATAATAACGAGGAAGGGGAAAAGTGAGAGGCAATGCAAATAGAGTGAAAGTTACGTAGACTCGGTTCAAATCGCAGTTCCACCACTTACTAGGTATGTAACAGAACAAATCACTTGACTTCTCTAGGATTTAGCTTCCTTATCTCCAAAATCCTCACTGTCACCCACCGAAAGTCAGCTCATGTGATCAAAACAGCATGCATGATACAGAATACTGTCATGGCTCTTAAAATACGGTGCACTGCCAGGGTAGGGTGTGGGAATTTATTTCAGTAAAATCATTGAGAGGCACACTCAATGTTTTCAGAGAACTCCCTGTCATAAATATAACAGTGAGTGTCTCCCTATGCATATTTCCAGTACTATAATCCCAACAAAATTACGGCTGAGCACACCCTCATCCAAGTTGCTCAAGAGGGCTGTTCAAGATACAGCACAAGTAGCAAAATCTACGCCCTTTCTGTGCTCTCAACAGCCTCCTCTCCAAAATCAAACCCCCAGAGCACCCCCAGCACTCAGAAAGAATTCAGTTCCCACACCGACGAAGGATCCCTGCTTCAGAAAATGACAGCTTCACACAAGCTCCTTTGGAAATCTTTCCACCTTACCAGAGAACCCTACCGCGCAGTTCTCTTTGAAGCCAGGGTCATTCATAAATTCTGCAAAAGCAAATTCCAGCAACAAGTATACCAGCCCAGTGAGTAGTGAGAATATGGTGATGATACAGGCAAACTGTCTACTTCCTAGTCTTCTCTCCAGCTTTATGCCTTTCCATAGCATGGACACCATATTGAAGTACAAATGCCAATCACTGGCATGGTGAAAGGGGGAGAGCAGGAGACGCTGCCAGTCTCCATCGTGGTAACACTTCTTCACACTGAGGCAGGAGTAATACAGTGGTTTCAGAGGATTCAAGAAGAACCAGATGTTGACAGCCAAAGTTGCTAGGGTGACAGGTGGAATATTGTTGATCCCAACGTGGAAGATCTGAGAAACGAGCAGAAGCAGCCCAGTATTGATCCCTCTTGATCTCCGCTGCATGGTTAGGTATCAGCCCGGTGATGGGAAATGCAGTCACGTTTCAGGAATCCAAGGGGGTATGCAGACAGCTGAACCTAAAACATAAAATAGATACACATGAAAATCCATCCATTAGAATGAATACATTAGCACACACTGGTGGAGCAGGGGTTAGGTCAGTCTCCTCTGAAGAAAGGAGCCACATACCCCTGGGTTCAAGTCTGGGCTTGGGAGGGAAGTAACCAGTGTGAACAACTAAATAAAAATTAAGAGAAAAAAAAATACTAACATTGGTAAGACACACTCACTTAAAGATGAGTTTATATTATCTAGCCTACCTCCCATCTAACACAAGTATTCATTTCAATGTCTTCCAAAATAATAGCCAGGACAGTGGCTCATGCCTTTTCTTCATTTTACACTGTGAAATAGAAATTTAATTCCAAATCACAATAGACCAGTTAATAGAAGGGTTTGCTTTCCCTGACAGACATACCAAGAAGATATGATTCATCTTCTTTATAACCAAATTTATAACCCGATAACAAACCTTGAAGATAGTGTGAAAATATTCAATGATGATTTTTACTAAGAATAATGGTCAGGAATTTTTAGCCCCTTCATTTTTTTTTTTAAGAGGAAGGCAAGCAGGCAGGAATGAAGGCAGGCAGTAGGCAGTAGGCAGACACGCAGCAAGAGTAGGAAGAAGTATTTATTTATTTAGTTGTTCATCTTAGTCGTGTCTCCTCCCACCACACCATATTGGGCCAAGAACCCAGGTCCTTGGGTTCCCTGTGGACTGCATAGCACCCCAGATATGGGCTTAACCCCTGAGCCACCAGTGTGCCTATTCCCTTCATTTTCAGAAAGAAATAATTTTGATGAGAGTTTGCTCCAAAGTTCTTATACCTGTGAGCTTTAAAGTATAAGCATATACTATTTTCAACTCTATGTCACCAGTTATCAACTGCTGGATACTTTATTTTCACAAAACACGGTCCCTGTGTTTAAGAAGCTCTCTCTCCAAGACATAAATCAACAATTGCCACACAATATTCTTAACACAGTGAGAAGGGAGTTCAGATACCAAGAACCACCCTGGGCGGTGACATGACTTAGGTCTTAAAGATGCAACAAAGATGAGATGTATGGTCTCAGTGTCTGATTCTCCACTCCCTAAACCTGGTGTCCTTGCAACTTGCACTGGCTCCAGAATGAGAAAGAAGGTAACAAGTTCCAAATCACAGCGTCCAATTGCTTTGCAGGCTCCCGCTCTCTCCTGAAGCCGGCCCAACCAGCTGGGCAGGCGAGGCCAAGCTAGCCCGCTGGGTGATGAGAGGCTGCATTCACCCTGGTGGTCCTGGTCGCCAGACAGCTAATGCCCCAGAAGCAAAACTGGCTAGTGATCGGAAGCTGACTGCAGATGCATGAGTCCACTCATGTGCTGCCCCATACCACACTGATGGCATAAACACGCCCTTGGAAGTGCTGTGCTTTGCAGGATTCACTAAGCAGTATGGAAGGTACGTATCTGGTGAGGGACTAGGCAATGCTTATGGGAAGAAGCTAGCAAACAGAGGAAGAAGAGCATAGCTGAAGATACAAGAGATAAACCAGAAGAATCAAGTCCTTAGAGGGAAGAGCCTTGTTTGTCAGAACAGGAAAAAAAAAAAAAAAAAAGAAACATGTCAGTGCTGGTACGGTGACCAGACAGATTTGGGGACAGGATGAGAAATGGTTCTCATACAGTGGTTCTGCTTTCTCAGTGGAGAGTTCTTGGTTCCAACCACATCAGACACTTCCTCCGAGGATCCTCATTCAGATGGCCCCTCTGAAAGTGCATGGGCTTTGCGGAAAGATGGGCAGGTTCCCCCGCCACAAGCCCTGTGACCGGGGCCTGAACTCTGAACTGCAGCTTCCTCATTTTAAATCCGGAATATTCACCATTTTAGAGAGAGATCTCACATGTATGAAAATTCCCCTAAAAGGGGTCAAATCTACTCCACAATCTTCCATATGGATTCTTGCCAACATCACACCCAACAGAAATGCCCCCAAAATGATATGTACATATATATACGCATGTGCATATATACACATATTATTATAAGCATGACCCAAGTTTCATTGAGGCCCTGGGTTTGTTATTATAGCATTCTCATGAACTAGAGAATTTAATAAAATTTCAACTGAAAAGATCCCAAATAATTCTGAAGAAATGATGTATATTCTGAAGAAATATATACATTTACATATACATGTTTCACGTAAACATTCAATTTTCAATTCTCCAATTCTGACTTTTTCAGTTCCCCTAATTTTATATATATATATATATATGCATGTATCAAAATAATTACCTTTAATAGCAATGAAAAAATACAGCCTTGGTCATTAAAGAATCAGCTTATAAGAAATCACAAAATAAACCCTTTGGTATCAGTACGAACATCCTCCTATGGATGCCCACCCATGAATAGGAGAAAATCAAAACTCTGTCTTTGCTTGAGAAGAAAAAACCCTCAACTGGACTCAATGATAAAGTTTACAAACAAAAGGAAAGTGGAATTTCCCTGGTCTGACTTCCTACTGTGCACCCAGTTTCATCTTACACCTGCCAGACTTCTGGGCAAATTCGAAGGTATCTGACCCTTCCCTTCCCTGACCCTTTCCTCCTCTGGCTCTCTCCCACTGCTGATGGCCCCTTCCCTGGGAAAAGTGCACCATCCCTCCCCTCCCAATTTCGGCTCTGCTTTTCACTGGTTTTCAACCTTACTCTCTTCTGCCCTCACCCATGGAATTCCAATCTCAGGTTCCTATAATTCATTTTATCAGAATGACCCCAAAATTTACACTTTTCAGCCATCTCAGGGATATAATCTTTTAAGAATACTGTCTGCCTGATCCCTTCATTTCTTTTTTACTTTTTTAGTTATTTTATTGCGGTAACTTTGTTTTACATATTAAAATAAATTCGTATGCGTAGGTTCCCCACATGTGCAGTTTCCCCATTCCTCAGATATATGTCCACACACCCTGCCCTCGACCACATCACCAAGTGTTCTTCACCAGTGTCCAGTGGGTTCTGCCATCACTTGCCCCATCTCCCATTCCCTATTGGTCATATCACTTCTATTCCAAGTGGCCAGCCCTTGATCTCTTGGTTTCTGAGCATTAAATTATCCCTCCCTTTCATTCATTCCTTCTTTCACACTTACTTCTTTAGCAAACATCAAGTGCCAAATGCACACCAACTCCCACACCAGCCACTGGCTCTGGCAAAGCACAGAACACAATCCAGACCTGAAATGGTCAATTCCTGTTTATTGAAGGAAATATAAATATTGGCTAGAAAAAAGCAAAAGATGACTACACCGACATGGGTCATGCTCTCAACAAGCGTCCAGTCATTGTGAAGGCAGACAGAACTACAGCCGAGGGGAGAAGAGCATGCTGTATTCTGGGCTTCACTTCACCAGCGAAGGCTGCTAGGGTGTCAGCGTAGGTAAGAATAAGTTTTGAGTTTGAAGTAAGAGAGAGAAATGGGCACTGCATCATACCAACTCTAAAGCCCAGTTCCTTCCCAGTTTTCACCTCAGCCATTCAAGGTGGAAGATGCAGGCTGGAACAGGTAATGGAAAATTCTGCTGGTCCACAGAAGCTCGGATCTGTTACTTGACCCGTGGGCCAGGCAGGCAGAGCTGGAAGGCTGACGTGCTCCGAATACTATGATCTGTTCATCTCTAACATACTCTTCCTGCAATTATAGTGCCCTTCCCTAAAGCACAACTCAGATCACTTCATCAACTGTAGTTCTAGAACAGTGTCTATAAGACTCATCTCAATTTTACAGAAATAAACCTTTGATGAATTTAAAATATAGTAACAGGTTGCTTTGCGAGAATGATTTGATTTTTAAAAGATGACATTTTAATTACGTAGTAATACACACTAGACAACATTCTATCAAGTTGTGACAGAAAGGGAAGACTTTTTGAAATATTGATAGGAAAATTAGCCATATTGACTTTTAATGAGAAATTAAAAATTAAACTGGTATGCAGTAAGAAAAACTAAGTGACTAGAACAAACAAAAGAAACAGAATCCATAACCTGAGGAGTCAATGTGTCTCAAGGGGAAGAAAAAGGAGTTTTATAAGAAGGAAAAAACTATTTATGGTGATTTTCTATTCTACTTACAAAGCAGAAAATATTTCACTACCATTTATCAAGGTGGTATATATGTACGTGTACATAAATTTTCATTTTTAATGCTCATTTAAACCATTAAATTGTAAGTATACCAGATACAAGTTATATTCCCAATCTGGCATCTGGTGGCACCAAATAAATTTCACAGGAAAGAAAACTATGGAGGCTTAATGGGAGTAAGCAAATGCTCTTCTGAAAACAGCTTCCATGTCATCTAAAGGACAACAAATCTTGAAATTACTCATTGAGATCTTTTAAAACTGTTTGGTTTTCCTTTAAGACTCAAGAAAAGGTTTACTGCTACATATCTGAGCTAGATTAATGCATGTCATTAACATCATGTTCATGGCTTTGGTATGTTTCATTTAATATTTCCATATATTTTAAGTATATTCTCTAAAAAATCATAGGGGAAATGTAGGTTTGTTCATTGGACAAGTTCTGTCAAAGGCTGACCATCGCTCAAGCTCAGTCCTTTGCTAATTAACCAGATGCTTAAACTTTGGTTTTTATAAATTGAAATATAACTCATCTCGTAAAACTCAACATGTATAACTGAATGATCCTTACTACACGCACAAGGTTGTGAAATCACCATTATCTAGTCCTTAACGTTTAATCACCCCCAAATGAACCCCTGAAACCCATTGGTAGACACACACAGCCTCCCCCACATCCCTCTGTGTCTGGGAGTCATTCACTGACATCCCCTCTAAGGATTTGCCAGTCTGAATGTTTCCATACATGGAATCATACATGTGGCCTTGTGTGTCTGGTTTCTTTCACAGATCATGATGCTTTTAGGGTGCATCCATGTTAGAGCAAGTATCAGTACTTGTTCCTTTTCAGGGCTGAATGGTATTCCATTATACAGACACGTCTCCGCGTTTTTCTCCACTCATGAACTGATGAACATTTGGATTGTTTCCACTTGTTGGCTATAATAAATAATGCTATCACATTCATGTACAATTTTTTTAGATCATAAGTTTTCTGTTCTTTTTGGCACATACCTAAGAGAAGAATTGCTGGGTAATTCAGTAACTCCATGTTTAACTTTTTGAGAAACCGCCAAACTGTTTTCCCATCCCTCCAAGCAATGTATGCAGGTGGTAATATCTCAATATCTTGAGCAAGACTTTTTTTAATCCATATTTTTACTACAGTCATCCTAGTGGGTGTGAAGTGTCATTAATTTGCATTTCCCTAAAGCATGACTACTGATGTGGAGCTAATGTTTAAACTTTCCTTGCTTACAACGTAGCACTAGCACACACATTCACAGGAACACACACTCGTGCAGACAAGCACGCACGTGCACGGACACACACACACTCTCTCTACAAGGAGGAGTTCAACAAGCTCTGCTCAAAAGGTTTCAGAAGGAAAAATGAAACCACAAAGAAATGGACTTGGGTAAACAGCAGGGATTTTTAGCACCATCACCCCCTCATATATGATGTGTTGAAAGGGAATCTGAGTGCACTTCAATAGCAGGGCATGTCTTGGGCCAACATTCCACCATGAATACTAGAAAATCATTCTGCAAGAAGCTGAGGACTAGTATTTTCTTATTTCAAACAAAGCAAAAAATGCTACAGAAATAGAAGACTGCTTATCCTAAATATAAAAACTTCTCTTTTTTGAATTACAAGCGCTAGACAACAAATTAGTACACAATAAATTCTACACTAACTTGATCAAACTGCACACAAAACGCTAGATGGATTTTTTTTCTCTTACTTGGTTTTAGTAGTCTACTTTCTCTAGGAATATACTGAACTGGATCATTTCTTCTAACGCCTGTAACTCAGAATCTTATCACTCATTCTAATCCGAAAACTATTTTCTCTCCTCATGGCAATAATTTTCTTTACTTATTACTCCCAATAGAGTACCTTTTGCTCTGACACAACAAAAATAAAATTCTTTGTTCTGCCAGGAAAACTCTTTAGCATAATTTTATTTTCCCTTAAAGTCATCATGTTCCTTAGGCCCCAAGAGAATTCAATGACAAAATGCAGATTTTCAAGTTTATTCCTACAAATAAGAAAATAACACAGTATAATATGTATTTTCATTTAGGGAAAAACAAGAATTATATGAATATCTGCAAAATACTTTGTTTCCCCCCTTTTCAAACACATGAATGCTTTAGGAAAATTTATCATGCATACATAGATGTTAAATACAAACATATAGTTGTGTGAACAACATGAAGATTATGATTTTAAAACAATATTTGAATTAAATGCAATGGCAGATGGTGTGGCTTCACATCATTACACCATGTTCAATTTACCAGAATGCACTCTCTACCTGAGTTGACTTCTAAATGGGGAGTCTGGGGGTACAGTGTGGAATCTTCATTGGAGTACCATCATCATTTACTGACAAGTCATGCATAAATGACAAAGTTTTCTGGTCATCTAAATCTGCAAAATGACTCTATGAGCACCATTAATGCTGAACCAAAGAGAATCAGAGTAAGGCTGTTTTCATATTTCACATTAGAAGCAGAGAGATACAAAGAAATGAAGACAGTCGAATGAAAATGGACTTCATGAATAAAAAATTTGAACAGAAATAAAATTATATTAAGTAGTAATGGGGATTTGGTGTTTATGAATATTGTGACATTCTCAGTAATAGATATTCCAGTATCTAGTTATGGAAGTATCTACAGCTTAGACTCTGTTTCAGAAGAAATTGGGACTTAGGAGCATTTTCCCATTTTGAGGGCGGCTGAGACTGCCATTTGTAAGATGGTGCTCCAACCCCATATACTTCATCAAGAGGAACACATAAAAGATTGTCTTACCCAGCCCCCTAATGTCAACTAGCTAAATATTCTTTCAAGCTACCAAACATAAGAGTTTCTAAGAGCAAGCTCTCCCTTCCTTTTTTTCCCCCTCAGATATCATCTCCACAAATAAAAACAACAAAATGAAATGTCCTCTACCTTAGCTGAATGATGTTCTATTGTCTTTCTCAGCAGCCTGCCTTAATAATCAATGCCATCCATGTGGAAGGCACACACCTGACCTTTGGGGAGACAGGACTGGAGACCACTAAAACCACGTGAGTAAGAGAATACTTCAAACACAGACGAGTGAAAAACCATTCATAAAGGTATATGTTATGGGGCAACTGACCCCACTGACCCTTACCACCTAAGATTCTTGCCCCAATCCACACATACCATGTCTGACTCCATTTCCTTAAAATCAGATTTCTATTTCATCCTGTCACCCTTGCCCGCTCCCAATCTACCATGCTTCTCCCCCTATAACAGCTTTCTGTCTTTCATCATCGTCATCCAACTGATGTGAGTCATCGTTAACAGAATGGACTGTAAAGGCAAAACAGCCTGGGTTGAAATCCTGGCTCAGTCATTGGGAATTATGTGACGCTGGGCAAGTTCTCAAGCTATCTGTGTCTAAGCTTCTTCATTTATAAAACAGATACCAAAATACAGTAAGACCTGTGTCATAGCGTTGCTATGTGTAAGACACAGAACAATGTCTGAAACATAAACACCACATTTAAAACATAAACTTAACTAAATCTTTAACATCTTTTTCTGATCAACTTCAAGAATTTCAGGACTCAAAAGTCTTATATTTATATACCTTCCCCAATAATAATGCAAATATTTATAGCTTACAAAGTAGTTACGTATAACTTGATTCATTTAATTCTCTCAATCCTGTGAAGACAAAATGAGTTCCGTTTTTATCTACCAGCTGGTCTACCCGGCACTTGCCAAGATCCCAGGGTAACAGCCAATGGCCCCGCCACCTACCTGGACAAAGTCCTCTAGAGATGCACAGGAGAAACTTCTGGCTCAGACTTTCCTGGGAAGGAGCGGGGGGCGGGGATGTTCAAATGTCAGTCCTAGGCATTGTCTCTCCCAGATGCTTAATAAATGCACCCATGTCCACAGATGGGCGTTCACAGGGGGCATCCTCACCAGCCACGGTCACCAAAGTGAGCGTCACACACATTCATAAATTTTAAAGTCTGCCCATTCCCAACATAATTGCTCCTTTTAGTAGACATTCTTTTAGCAGGTTAAGCACAAACTGAGAGACATAAATTCCATTTTTCTTACATAAAGAACTGAAGAGGACGATGCTCACAAACTGGACTAGAGGGCTCCAATCTAGCTCCTGCCCTCAGAGGCCGCTGCTTTTCTGTGGAGCTCTTCGCTTTCCTGTGTCTCCCAAATGCAAGCCTTCCCGGCACGGTCCGCTCCTGTAAGAACCCCACCCCACCTGTCCACCACTCAGCTGTCAAAAGTTGTGCATCCACAGCACATAATAAATGCTTGAATATCTATTCATGGATAAACAAAAACCTTGCAATGCTAGGCTGTGACGTACAGGCAGGCCAGAACATCTCTTCTAGGCTCTGCTTCACAGTCAGTGTGTGTTTTAACTTAACTCACTTGGCGAGGAAACAAGATAGTGGCTACTTCTGTTTCACATAAATGCTTCTTGGAAGGTAAACTCAAGTTTAAGAGAATCACGAATTTTTTAAGTACCAGAGGGAATAAAACAATGTTTCATTTTAGTTGAAGCTCTACTTAGATGGTGTAAGTTTTAATTAGAACTAACAAGTAATGAGTGAGAAAAATAAGATAAATGTAGAAAATTTCAACAAAAAACTTTTTTCTCTCTCAAATGTAACCGTTTTCTGACACAAGTCAATTTGTAGACCTATATTTAAGGGAAGAGAACACCATGAGGTTCAAATGTCCTATCTTTTTTTGATAATTATTATTACAGTCCTGGTCAAAACAAAAGGACAACTTTGAAATCAAGTTTAAAAGAAGTACCAACACTCCCACTTTTCTTATGTCCTATTTTCAATAGAGGCTCTAAACAGTAAAAATCCCACCCACGAGGGCCAGGCCCTGGGAGGCAGGAGGCGGGGCACACGCACATGTGTGCATGCGTGTGTGTGTGTGTGTAGGAAACAGGGTTGTAAATCCTGTCCTACTTGGCATTCCTTCACCCCCGGCCCTGTCCTACAAGTCAAGTGTAATTTGGGAGGGAAGTCACAGAGAGGCAAACATCTTTCCCACCTTCTAGGAACTATAGAGCAAGAGGATCGCTATTTCTACCTTTAGCCTCACATTTTACATACCTCCAAAAGCTGCAAAGTCAGGTCTGATCACTTTACCTTTGAAGAGTAACTTTTACAGAAATGTACCTTCACATTATTAGAGGCCTGGGCATAGGTTTCACTCAAGGGACAGCCATGGGGAATCATCTTCGCATGGTTGTAAAATGCCACTGAGACTTACCACTGCTTATGCAAAAATGACATTAGAATTAGAAAATGCTTAATTTCTCCTTAGAAATGGATATAATTTCTTCTGATGGGAGCTACTAAAAGATATGGTTGCTTATTCCCCCTGCCTTTACTAACTTGTGTCTTGTCATCTGAAACCTACGCTTCCTGAAAACAGGCAAACAATGTACAGAAAAGGACCAGTACAGAAAACGTTAAGTCACTCTAGTTCAGAGAATTCCTCAGGAAGTTTCTTCCTTTCTACAGACTTTGAAAGACAAGGCACGTATAAAAGAAGAAAAGGTCTTTTAAAGGGAGGAAGCAGCAAGCTTTGCTGCTCACAGAAAGAAATGAAATACACTCTGGAAGTATAGATGAATTAGTCCAGTCAGTTCTGCTATCGTGCTTGTATTGAAACAAGTAAATTTGTGCAAATGCAATTAATATATCAGGGAACAATCTGAGGAGAAACCACATCTGATTATGCACAATTTCCTCAGCAAGAAGCACTAGGTAAGTGCAGAAAACTGCACCCAACAGAAGCAAGCGGCAGGCCTTCTGACAACCTCTTCCATAACATGGCTCAGGGTTGCTGGAAGGTAAGGGGCCATTTTATGGATTTCTTAACTATCTGATATGTGTAAAACTGTGCCATTTTCCTAGTTAGGTTCTCATCTATTTTTTAAGATGTACACTGAGGAAATTTCTGAATATTTGGTTCCAGACTCCATTTGTCCCATAAACTCTGGTTTCATGGTGTGGTTTCCATAGCATTGTTTAGCAGCGTGCCTCAGTCTCCCCCACAGCTGAGAGTACATAAAGTGGGCGGGGGCAGCCTCCACCTGAGAAGGCCTGGCTGTTGGCCAGTCACACCACTGCACTCTACCCTGCAGTCCCCTTCTTTGGCCAAGTTCACCAAAGTTAGAGGCTCTCATCACTCAGGTATTTAAAATACCACAGGATAGGAACTTTCTCCAACTACTAAGTAGAGGAGGGGACAAATTCTTCAGCCTATCAAATATGTCCCCATCTTTCTTCTTTATGTCTTCTCAACCAAAAGCTGTTTTACCTTCCTTCATGCGGAACTTAAAAACAAGATGGCTTTTATTTGGGGCATTTGTCTATTTGACTCTGTGTATCAAAGGTGCCCAGGCTTCAGGTCTGAGCATGATTATTCAAGGACAGAGACAGCATCTTTCGTCGGTCGAGTGTTTTTAGTAAGAGAAAATCAGGATGATGTTCAGTTCAAGCATACCAATTTCAGCAAAGTCATAAGAGAAGAGTGAAAATGAGAACTCAAGATCAGATGCCCGGACAACACAGGCGGCGCAGTGAACAAACAGCATTTACAAGCATTCTGCATGTTTCACTTCCAGCAGTATCCAAGGTCAAACTACTGTCAGTTACAATAAGCTTCCAAACTTCTGGTCAATTACCTGGTTAATAACAAAAGACAAGGCTATGACATCATTGCAGTTATAATTAATTTACACAGATCAGCTTTCTGTTAATCCGATACATCTTTTAAAAGCATTTAATTATTTTTCACCTAGGATGCAACACTCAGTGTTGCTCAACGAACAACAATCTTGCTGAATTCAACATGAAAGGCTGTCAGGCTGCTCTAAGACACACAGGACAAAAGGCTTTACAGGGCACACCGCCGCAGTGCCGGCGCTGCTGCCAATGCCCCGCAAACAGAAGCACGAGACGATGGATTATACAGCACATCTGAGTGGTTTCTGACCATAAAGAAGTTGTCAGGGAGCTGGGAGTGAATAGATAGGCTCTGGGAACAGAAACAACCCAAAGCTTTTTGTCAAAATGATGTACAGTGAGCAGTCCGGGGCAGAGGTCAAGGCCTGGACTCCGGTAAGATCTCTCCGCCGCGCCGGCTGGAGACCTTAGCAAGTTACCTGTCAGTTCCTCACCTGAAAAGAAAATAAAGCAGGCTCATTTGGGTCTCTGTGAATGACATGAGATTGTACAGAAAAACCATAAATTGGGCAATATGTGTTTTTAATTCATATAAGCAAATAAAGTCAAAGATCCTAAAAAATTTAAATAACTCTAAAATGCTTTTACAACTGAGAAACCAATTAGCACAGTCACATTTTTTTCTGGGCTTTCTATGGTCCTGCATTTTTAAAAACTGCTTCATCTGATTCAATTATCATTTGTAAAACAGAATGATAGGCGATGTGGAATGCACATGTAAGTAGAAGTGATTTTTAATTAAAATAAGGGTTATAATAAAAATACACCATTTTCTGTCAAGATTATCTGATAACTTGAGAATTTAATGAGCCTCCATTTACGATAAGAAAAATCTCAATATGTCAAATGGTGAATTTTTTCCTCTCCTTTTTAAAAGTGTTAATCAGAAATGATTAGATTATCTTTATATATGAAAAATTAAACTTCTGGGCTTTGTATGTAATCTTGACTTTTGCTCCACAGCTAGGCGAATCAGTGCCCACTCCAATTCTGATCCATCACCACTTAGGATTTCCAATATCAATCATAAGTCGCTTCCCTCTCTCAAAGACTACAAATTTTAGTGTAATGAGGGCTCATTAAAGTTCTCCGACTGACAGCCCTTCAGACATGGTCCTTAAATCGGGAAGCACCCGGGGAGCAGCCACACCAGCATCCCACCGTTACGCCCTT
Organism: Solenodon paradoxus; assembly: GCA_004363575.1. Taxonomy (NCBI): domain Eukaryota; kingdom Metazoa; phylum Chordata; class Mammalia; order Eulipotyphla; family Solenodontidae; genus Solenodon; species Solenodon paradoxus. The sequence continues at coordinate 124,869 of RJWH01001575.1, forward strand.
CAAGAGGGTTTCAGTAATTCCATTCTCCCAGTTGCTCCACGCATTTGTCTACCTAAAAGTCAATAATAATAATAATAACAATAGTAGTGATAGCCATCCCCCTTTTAAGCTAATCTGTGTAAGAATTGTTAGAGAATTATTGATGCAAGTGAAAACGTCCCAGTACAAGAACGAGTCGAGAGGAAAAGGCATGCCAGCCTTCAAAGATGCTGTTTATGTCCCCGCGAAGGACAAGGATTGTCCACTAAGTACTAGGTTATGGGGGCAGCTTGGGTGTTTGTTTTTTTGCCTGCCCAGCATTAATACCTCATTCTTCCAGTAACAGGAATCCGCCTCCTACAGCCATTAGATGTGGTCCTGGGAAAAATAACCACCAAGGGTAATGGTGACTCAAGTTGAAATAACAACTGTCTTCTTAGAATCTAAAACGGATGCAGCAATACCTATGATGCAGGACAGGGTAGCTTAAAATTCACAGGGCAGGATGAAGATGTAGGAGCAGAGAGTTGATTGGCTGGCAAAACTCAGGGCCCTCCCTAGCAACCTGTCTAGACACACCCCCCCAAGTTACTCCTGCCAGAGAACTCCAACTCTCAGGAGAGCTGCAGCCATCAGAGAGGTCCAAAGGAGATGCCCACCCGGGTATATGAGACACCATTTTAACAGCAAGCTCTCTTGTTGCATTAACCCTCAAACTGCATGCATCATTTTTGTTTAGTTGTTTTCCAATAAACTAGCCATGTGGTGCTGGAATAAGACATCTTTTCTTGAATTCTTTCCAGGACAAACTCCATACTTATTCGGTCTCAACACATGCATCCCCAACACCAACAACTGCTGAAGATGTTACTCAAAAACATTAACTCGAAGAATGTTCCAGATCTAGTCTACGCAAATCTCAAGAGTTCGCCTAGCTGCTACCCTTTACCAAGGCCTTGCAGTTAGGTATTTCTGCGAATTCTGATACAGTTCCCATAAATCTCTTGTTCTGGTAAAGTTATCTGTGCGGCTTAGCTTATTTTCTGTTCTCTGTAGTCAAAGAACCCGGCCCAGAACAAAGAGTATTTACTAAGGAAGAGGCAAGACGATCCCAGTGTATTTCAAGCAAAACCAGCTCTCATTTTGCACTAAGATTCGCTAGTCCACAGGAGAAACGAAAGTTGAGAGGTACATGGGCAGACCTCAAAGGTTTGCTGGGGCCCTGCTATTCTAAAGAAAGAGGAGTGCACACACCTAAAGTCTGAGTGACAAGAGCGACGACATCTGCATAAACAAGCAGAGTCCTTCAAAGTCAGGTGCTTAGGGTATAAACTTGGAGACTGGATGAAGAACGTTATTTCAAAAGGAAAAATAGATGGCTTAAAATTCTACTTATACAGGCTGGTTTTTTTAAAGAATACTTCTAACTACCGACGTGATTTTTACAACTGTACCTATAGCCTGCCTTTGCTCTTTACTGAAAATAAGCCTATTATACACTTTTAAGAAAATGTTATCAGTTGATGAAAACTTATCACTAGAACTTTAGGACAGTGTGTCATTTTGATTCATAAGGGAGAGGGAAGGGGAGGACGAGGGAGCAGAAAAAGGAAAATGCAGAGAGAAGAGAAAAAAAGGGCGGAGGGAAGAGAGGGAGAAAGGGAGAGAGGGAAGAAAGGAATTTTCTTGAAGAGTAAACGCCTTCTTCCATCTGAGTCTTCAGGAAGGAACACGGAAGTACCCAGCACGTACTTCTACACAAAGATTTACCCCTTCATTTTTCACCAGTATGCAACTCATTAACAGACATAAATCTCCACATTTCTCAAATCATGATCCCAGAGAGTGAAACTCCAGCAAGAAAATCATTAAGCATATCATTTTATATCTGCCTGCATTTCTCACTGAATAAATACCTGAATGACGACTTCCATCCACGCTGCCACAGCCATGAGAAACAGGCACACACAAAGCACATTACAGTGTGACAGACAACTACAAGACAGTATAAAAAGGTGCGTGAAGTATTTATGAAAGTGATTAGGAAATAGCAAAAAGATCGAAAGCTTTATATGGAGGGAGAGATAAAGTCACCTACTACCTGTGGGCAACGGATTCAGAAGTGAAATGACTCCTGAAACTCAGTCAAAAGCAGCAGAACCATCTCACAAAACCAGAGGTTTTTTTTCAAAGGAAAGGTGCAGGCAGGAATGAAAGCGAGTAGGCAGGCAGGCAAGCAGGCAGGTAGGCAAAAACATTCTCATTTATTTTTATTTAGTTGTTCATTCTGGTTATTCCCCAGTCCTGAGATGCAAACCCAGGTCCCGGGGATGTATGGGAACCGTGCTCAGCCAAAAACAAAGCACCCACCACTACACCACCAGAATTTGTTTCAAATCATCACTTGATAGACATAATAGCTACAGGCTGGAGACTGAGAAAGTTAAATGGTTCCTTAATGATGCAAAACGAATGTACCTTGAAAGGAAGAGAGGAAAACTTGAACACGGTGATGCTCAAGAAGCAACTACATGAGCGCAAGTACAGTATGTGTGCCTACAACGGTTCAAACTAGAATCACAGCTGACTCAGTACAACACGCGTAACTGCATGCTGCTGGCATTTGTAACGTCAAAACTGTAGTAGAATTTCTTTCACAGAGTTGCCCAAGAGACTTCCCTCAAGGAAAAAAATCCAAAATTAAAAGCAGCTGCCAACACACACACACACACACACACACACACACACACACACACACACACACACAAAATTTATGTGAAAGTGAAGTCACTGCAATATGTATATAAATTTCATGTATCATTATCCTGATGTAGTGATTTAGGATTAAAAATGCATAAGCAAGTTAATACCATAGAGAAACAGCTGTTGGTGGGATGACCACATTCCTGAAGCTGAAGCCTCTGGATTTCGGGTCAAGAATGGATGCATCACTTTCTAGTCTGTGGCCCTGGGAAAGTTATATAATCAGTTTTGCTGAGCTGTTTCCTTATCCAGAGATGAAGACATTTCCACTCATTTCCGCCATTGTGAAGAATGAAACAAGCAGCATCAAGTGTGAAAGCACTAAGAACACCCCCAAAGTTTGCTTGCTATTCTCCCTTCCCCTCCAAAACGAGCTCCCCATCCCCCACCACAGACCCAGACTTCATTGCTTCATTGCTTTCCGATTATGAGGTGCACCTAACAATGTCCAGGAAACTGATGTTAAGCTCGCCAGCATGCAAACATGCACTTTCATCTAGATCCCGAAGGGCTCTTGCATACTATCTACCCTTCCCAGAAATCTGATACATTTTCTTTTCTGAATACAGCCAAAATTAGCTACCAGCTTTGAAATATCACCATCGAGATGCTGCACCAAGCAGCTGGCTAATTGAAAGTGACTCCCCCTCCCCCACACTCCAGCTGTCACCAGGAAACCCCCCTCCATGTGTGAAGACAATGTGATATTACTACCACTACTGCTGTTAATAACAATCTAACCAATACTCAGCATTTGAAATTATTTTTCTTAGGGAAGCTATTAACTAAACTTAACTCTAAGAAAAACCCTGTGCCATGTAACTGCAAACCAAGAGATTTCAAACAACAAAGGGGCACAGCAAACCCAAGGAATGCATTGCCATTGACTCCTGGTTTCTTTTTCCATGAGTCATTTGTAAAGCTAAACAAGTCAGTGAAAATATTAAATAGTTTGAACAGTGACACAGCTGTCAGTTTAGTTAAAAATAAAACAAACTTAGATTTCTCAGAAAATAGGCACAGACCTTTAAGACTAATTGTTTTGTTTTGAAAGCGCTTAGTGGTCTGCATGAGAACCTATACATATTTGGGAGTTCATCGTCTACAGATCTAGGTTGTGAATCCCCGCTCATAAGAATTCTTAATGCAATGATGTTCTGGGTTTAGTTCCTCTCCTGAGGATTTCTATTGCCGGGATAAAGTTTCACATCTAGTGACCTAGAAGCCTGGGTTCCAGGGACATGCCTTGGAGCATGGCAGCAGGAGGGTCAAGAGGAGCACCAGCAGGAGGGCTTCCCCATGCGCGTTTAGATTTAAGACTAATCAAGAAGGGTCTCTGCTAATAGTCTGAGAACCACTGCAGAGATGACATAACTGTAGCATAAAAGGAAATCTTTTAAAAGCATACACACACACACAAGCCCACCCCTTCATTAAAGGTAGAAATGAAGGTAACCAGACAGGAAGAGAGGGAGGAAAAACTTTGATTCTACTTTTACTTTCATTGTTCATCTTGGTTGTCCCCACCAGCCCTGGATGTGAACCAGGGTCCTTGGGATATATGGGGACTGCACTTAGCCGGAGGTGGCAGGCCCAATCTCTATTCCACCAGTGTGCCAGCATTTCTATTTTTAATGTTTTTTTTTTTAAGTTTTGTAATACACACAGGAGGTACTATTCAATGCTGTTTTCTTATAAAGTTTGACAAGAAAAACAGAAATCCTTCAACCAGCATATTGTGAAATCACATTAAAAGACCTGGTTTTGTTATTCCTTGAAGTTTGCAAGAATCATCAAACGGCTTTAAGTGAAGTCATACTGTACCTGCACACATCTATCTTTTCATAAATGTATAGTTATTTATGCCACCTTCATTTTACAATACACTGCCAAGAAAACTGACAGTATAACTCCTTTGAAGAATTTTCTGTTTGCATATTCATATGCCACATCCATACACACAAAAAAATCACTTCTAAAAATGGAACCAAACTTTTCACTTTAAATCGCTAAGCATCCATACTGAAAAATATCACTATGTCAAAGCAAAGAGCATTTTCTTATGCTTTGTTACATGTTTTTAGTATTATAAATAGTTACATGCACTATAGGAAGCAGTGTCCCCTTCTGTCCAGCTGAGGATACTGATGTTTAGTCATCCCCCTGCCCTTGATCTTCCTAATAAACAACCAAAACAATTTCTAGAAGTTGCTGTTATGTTGATAAAACTAAAAATGGTGGTTTTCAACCAGGTTTAGAGTTTTAATGCTTTCCAAGTGTTTGCTTTCTCTCATTCACAATAATGTGAAAATGTTGACTCTTCAGCATCTTTGTTGATTTAAAAAGCAAAGCAGTGCAGTTAGGCAATAGCAAAATTACCTCATTTATTGCAGTATCATGGAGAAAACAGACAAAGCTAAGTTTGAGAGGGTCACGACCCTCTTTTCCACCCCTCAGGCAGCAGAGGCCTAACAAGCAGTGGTCATGTTCTGCAGCAGGCGTGTAACTCAGTGTCCTAAGACAGGCAAACACCAGCTGCCTACTTTACAGAAGAGGAAATTAAGACTGGGAGGACGCTAAGCTTTCTGATGGACACAATCTTCAAAGGGCAGGGTTCAAAGGTTTGGTTACCTAACCGAAAACCACTGTGATAGATCTGTTTGACACAAAGAAAAATGACTGGAGCCTCTGTAAAATGAAAACTTCATTATGGGCCAGTGTGAACTTAGTGGTAGTATTAGCAAAATAATTGATCAAAGTTAATCTCCAAAGTAACTCATGTTTACATGAGCACATAGCTAGGCCCCCATGGCTTTAGGAACATCCCTTCCAATCAAAGCAACTTATGGTTTGGCCAAGGTGTGCCACTGATCCATTTCAACAGTGAATGAGTCTAGGCTTTGGGGCCGCTGCTTCAAATGCTGAGTATTTCTCCCGATTCCCCACTAATCCCTGAAAAGGAAGAGGAAAGATTAAGTAAGCACAACTGACAATCTGAAAAAAACAAAAGGTGAAGGGCCTATCTACTTAATTCCTGTGATGTTTTAAAAAAAAAATGGAGGCATGGAGAGTAGATGAGTCATTTCTTTGCCAAAGAACAGCATGACATATGGCGAAGAGAGATAAGGCTACAAACATCAGCCTCGTCTTTAACTTGCAAGTCACTGTTCCCTAATACTTCTCACCTCTAGGCTCATTTCTAGTCAGTTATCCACCATAGCTTCTTCATGAAACTCTGGGCAAAAAGGTCTAATAAGCGGCAGAGCCAAGAAAGCCAAAGAATTAAAAACTCTAACACAATTACTAATGTTTACCTTAAAAATACCCACAATTGCTCTACCTGTTGCTATAACAACTGAATATCCTACATTCAACAACCCTAACTAGAGCATAACTAAGACTCAAAAACCAAAATGCTCTCAAAGCTGTGGCATCGCCACAATGTTCATGGACTGCAAACTCACACCTACCCCAAGGAAGAACCCTCCCTGCACAATCTATATACTTATTTTATGCAGTTGTAGCAAGTTATTTAATAACAGCTCATCTTTGCGGATCTTCTGTGTGTGTTGGTGTTAAAAGGCTTTTTTCTGCATCTTCCCGTTGAATATGAATACTTAGAAAATATTTGTCCAAAGTCCTCCAGGTAGGAAAAGTTTCACCTGAATTCAAATTCTATTTCATGACTTCACAATGCTGCTCTTTATCACTAGCCAGAAATTCTCCAACGTTTGCACCCAGGTACCTTGGGACCAGCGGGAAAGCATATTAAAGTAGATTTCTGATTCACTAAGTCTGTGGTAAGACCCCCCCCCCAAAAAAAATGCATGTCCAACATGTTCCCAGGTGATCTAACACTAGTAGTTCTCAGACATTCTAGGAACCCAGTGCACTACTATTCTTTTCAACATGATTTGATTTCTGAAGTCCCACTAGACCAGCGGCAAATAAGACGTCTTTAAAGTTTCTTAGAACCAGCCAAAGATAACATAAAATCGGGAGAATCGAAACTTTCAAAAAAGCAATTCCAAAACCCTTTAAAAATCTTCACTATGCAATAATTCATTTTGATAGCTAGCTCCAAATTTAGAGTCTTCATAATAGTTTATGCTGGATTTGAAAAAAACAAGGCAGCATATAAATCCATCTTTGGAGAGGCTAGGGTCTGGGCAGACAGGATTACACGCAGGTAGGTGGGTTTCCCATCCCCAGGAAGAGAACCAGCACTTCCGCGGTGAGAGCTGCCTCGCCTCCACCTGTTCAGTGAAAGTTCAAGTTCCAAGAGCACCCTAGCCTACGAGCTGCTGCGGACGCGACCCCGCCGACCCGTCAGGCTCCCGCTGGGAGCCCTTTAACACGCCCGAAGGGCCATCCCCAACCGTTGGAGCCGCTCCCCAGCGATGGGTTGCAGCCAACCACCCAGGTGTGGTCCAAGGGGCCCCGCGAGTCGCTCTGGGAACCGCCCTCCCGCTCTCGGGCCGGTCGAAAGTGCCCGGGACACCGCAGCAGCGCCTCCACCGCCGCCCCGGTCCGCCCGGGGCGCGCGGACACCCGTCCGCGGCCCCCTCCCCGCAGCCGGCGCCCGCAGCCCCGGGAAAAGGCGAGAGACGTCGCGCCAGAGCGACAACGCCACCACAGCCAAACAAACGCGGAAACTCACGCTCGCTACGGTCCGCTTGCGTCCCTACGTCTCCGCGCGCACGTGCGTCACGACGCACGGACGACCAACCCGGACGCTCCGGGGCTCCGCGCGGGGGCAGAGCGTGGGCGGCCTCGCGAGGCTCTTTGGGGGCGGGGCGGGCCGTGGCGCATGCTCAGTTTGGCGCCCGCGATCTCCGTCTTCCCCGCCTCCCCGGCGTCAGTGCCGCGTGCGGTGGCGGAAACTGGGACTGTTCCCCGAGGCGCGTGGTGCGGCGCTTCTCCCAGCCGTTCCCCTTCCAAACTGGAGCGTGAAATGTAGATACTAATCCTTCCCGCCCCAGTGCTACTGACCGCCTACCACGAGTAAAGCAGAAGATTGGCCTGCGTTCCAGGCACCGGGCAGGCAGGGAAGCAGTGCCCCGCGTCTCACCGCGGGGGAGACGCAGCCTTTGGTGCCCCAGCTCTGCTGCAGCTTCTGGCTGCCGCGTTGGGGGTCCGATACGTCCTGCAAAGTCGATAATGGGAGACTCAGACTCCCACCTTCAACAGTTAACAGCAGACTGCAGGGAGCTGCCTGTTACCGGGCAGGACCACAGCTGCAACTAGGCCAGCAAAACAGGTCATGGGTGTACCCTTTCCTTCCCCAAAGCTGAGGTCTCAGGCTTCATTTCTCAGTCCCCGTCAGGGTTTGGGTGATAGGTATTTCGCTGCATGTGTTACTTGATGCAGCTGTAGTTGCAGGTCCTGCTGCTGCTTTGAAACAGATTTTCCTCCCAGGACTCAGTTAAATGCAGCAGTGCTCGAACTCTTAAGTATTGTACTAGTGGATACAGCATTTTCTAATAACTAGGGGGACGATAACTGGCTTTGCCAAGGAGGAATCCATATGCAGGTGGATTTGTGAGGTTCTGTATTGGAAGTTGTGGCAGCTGTGTCGTTTAAGTCATCTACTTCAGCAAAAACGGCTACATCAGAAGAGTTCTGATTATCTTTTATTGTGTATTGCAAGGACGCCTTGCGGAAATCTTTCCTTTGGAGCTTGAAATGTCAGTGAAAATTTGCCTCATTTGGGTATATAACAACTTTGAAGTGACAAGGCAGATTCTTAAGAAATGGCAAGTGTATATACTTTGATCCTTGTAACAGCCTTTTCTTCTAAAAACAATGAATGTGCTGATCAGAAAGCTTGGCTGACAATGAGAAACTACATTCCTGGAAGTAGGCCACGGAATTGGGTGGGGGATGGTTAGGAGGGGGAGGAATGAATTGCTTTCTAGAAATATTGTAAATATATTTCCCAAGAGAGAAGTAAATGGAATTTCTCAAAAGAAGGAAGTCCCCATTTATCCTTCTATCCATGATCATATGCATCAATTCAATCATATTAAGGCTATCTTCTGTTCTCTACACCCCTTATACCTTTTTATAATTGCATCATTCTTATCTTTATCTTAATACATCAAGTACAGAGGTGACTTTAAGCCAGCCACAAATCCAGAAGTCTCAACACAGCAATCTCATAAAAAATGTCATAAATAGGGACTAAGAATATACCTAGGCAATTATATTCAATTTCAAATATTGCAGATGAAAAACTTAACATTAAAAGAGAACAGAAAACATCTGCCCTTTTTAAAAGACCACTTCTGTCCTATATGATTCACTGAGCAGACAGGAAATTTTTGTTTCTCTTGAAATCAGCATGTTACATCATACTCAAATCCCATTTAAATAGACAAATCACTTGGATAACCATTGCAAATCATAAACCTGAACATATAAAGAAGTCAGCAGTATCTCTTCCTAAAGCAAGCCTTAACCATACCAAAGAATTAATGTGCGAAAGTCCTTTAACATAAAAGTTATGCAATTGTCGATTAACTTGAAAAGTTTTTTTGTGTATCTTAATCATGAGAAAAAGCAGCATTATATACATAGTGCATAATATCCCCGCCCTATCTAATGGTCTGACCAGTTTTCTGATTTTATCAAAGGTTCTCAGGCCAGCAACAATACCTGGAATCAAGCCAGATGACCCAACTGGGTATTCCTGAAATGTGGTTCTTGTGTAGTAACAGAAGAGTTGTGGTAACAACCTTTGTGTACAATTCACAAATCCAGGATTGTATGTGGCAAGAAGGCAGAAGGTGAGAAAACATCTGGTAATACCATGAGCAAATAACACTAGATTATATTTTTAAAAGAAAAGTGTATTTATTAGTATTTATTTTTATAACCAGCAGTGTACCAAAAATTTATGAAACTGGTTAAGGACTTTTATAATTTTCTTGTTATGAAAAAACTTGCAAATTAAGTAATCCAAGAATAAGTTAGAACTATAAATGTACCAAATTGTATCATTATTATTTAACAGTGATATAGACTAACCATTCAAGATGTTCAGTGGCTATTCTGATATCAGAAAAAATAGACTTTAAGAGAAGAAATATTTCTAGGAATAGACATTTCATAATGATAAGAGGGTCGATACATTAAGAAGATGCAACAGTTAGAAATGTACATGCACCCAACAGAGCCCTGACTACATGAGGAATCGATCCATCCAGTCAATCCATCGGTTGATGGAATTGATCATACTGGAATTTAAGGGAACAGATTAGAGAAAGTCAGTGAAAATAAAAGTTGGTTCTTTGAAAAGGTCAATGGACCTTTATAGAACACATTGCCAAAATCAGAAATGAAAGAGACCATCACCACCCACCGTACTAAGGTTAAAAGTGAGGAGGAACAATTTCATGCCAGCAAATTAGACAATGTAAATGATTTGAACAGTTTCCTAGAAAGTTACAAATTGCCAAAACTGAATCAAGAAACTCTGAAAGGAGTTTGTGTTCATTTCCTAGGGCTACCATAACAAAGTACCATAAACTGGGTAACTTAACTAGAGATTATGTCTCACCATTTTGAAGTGTGAGGTCATGCGGTTGGTAGGCCCATTCTCTCTAAGTGGTAGTGGAGGGTCCCTTCTTGACTCTCATTTCTAGTGGTTTGTCTGCAATCTCTGATGTTCCTTGACCTGCAGCTGTATCTGCTTCAGTCTCTGCCTCTGTCGTCACATGACCTTCTCCCCTAGAATCTGTCCTTTCATTCGGATACCATTCATGGAGGATTAAGAGCTCAGCCTACTCTAATAAGACCTCATCCTAACTAATTACATCTGCAAAGATCCTTTTCCAAGTAACATCCTGAGATACTAGAGGTTAGAACTTCAGCATATTTTTTGAGGGTGACACAATTCAGCAGACCTAAAACAAGTACGGAAATTAAATGAATGCCTTAAAATCTTCCCATAAAGAAAGGACCAGGTGCAGATGAACTCACTGGTGAATTCAGTCAAATATTTAAGGACTAGATTATAAAATCATACACAAACACAGAGAACATTTCTCAATTCTTTATATGAAGATGTTATATTGATACCAAATTCAGATAAAGATACTACAGGAAAAAATCAATAGGTCAATCTCTCTATGAACATACAAAATTCCCAGTAAAGTTTTATCAAATCAAATTCAGCAATACATAGGATTATATACCATAAATGCAAGGTTGGTTTCATATCAAAAATCAGTTAACACCATCATATTAATAGACTAGGGAACAAAAATCACATGTCAATAGATATAGAAAAGCATTTGACAGAATTCAATGCATTTATGATTAAAAAAACTCAAAAAGTAGTACAGGGGAACCTAATTCTATTCAACATAATAAAGAGCATCCATAAAGAAATTCACAGCTAATGTCATACTTAACAGTAAAACACTGAATGCTTTTGCCCTTAGGTCAATAACAAGGTGAGGATTTCTGTTCTAACCACTTTTTAAAATTTTACTGTGAGTTTTAGTCAGTGCAGCAAAGGAAACAAGAAATAAAAGGCATCAGATTGAATAGGAAGAGGTAAAGCTGTCTTTAATAACATAACTTGATCCTGCACTTAAAAATTCTTATATTTTTGGGTTTTGTTTTTCCTTTTCCTGGCCCCAAGTCCATGCCCCCTGACATGACTGTAATAAAATTTAAAAAAAAGTTTTTGCAAAAACTTGAAGAAACTGGAATCCTTATGCATTGCTATCGGGAATGAAAAATGGCATGACTGCTTTGGAAAATAGGTAGTTTTGTTTTAGTTACACATGCACTTATGATGCAACCCAGAAAATTCTTGGAATTTATCCAAGAAAAATGAAATATGTCCACAAAAAAACGTGTATGCAAATAGCATATCAGTATTATTCATAATAGCTCCATACTGCAAACAATCCAAATGCTTACCACCTGTTGAATGGATAAAGCAAGAAAGACAAAAGCTGCCGATTCATCCTTCAACATGCATGAACCTCAAAAACAGCATTCACAATTTGTATGAGAAACCAGACCCTAAATATTACATATTGTGTAATTGCATTCATAGGCAGTGCGAAGAAAAGGCAAATCAATCGAGACAGAAAGCAGAGCAGTGGCTGCTTTGGATTGGAGCTAACTGTAAATGCACATGAAACTTTTGGGGGATAACAGAAATTTTCTAAAACTGGATGGTGCTCATGGCTGCCCAGTCTTCATCAGTAAAACCAGTTAGAGCTGACTGCCCTACATGAGGTTTAAAATAATTTGGGACTTAAGAGAATATTGACTGGAGCTGGAAAGATGAGAGAAGATTTTGTGGAACTGATACCTGAATAGACTTCTAGGTGAGTAAGTAGGATTGGACTTACTGAAATGAATGGAAGAACATTCCAGGTCAGGAAAAATGGAACAAAGTAGTAAAGTACAAACAGTATTGTGAGGATTCATTATGATGCTTTATGTTTTATGTAACATTTGAGCAGGGTATTATTTTGACCAGTAGTAAGGAGTAAAAAGGGTACGTCGTGATGCGCACTTCTTGGTGATGTGCACTTCTTGGTGTATTAGCCTTACCATGTAGATATGGGACTAAATGGAATGGAGAATTTATTTAGAAGAATAACAGGAAAGATAAGCTATAGTTCCTGGATGTAAACTAGACAGAATATGAAATCTCAGACACAATTATTAATAAAGATGCAATTAATTCACATGGCTTAGAAATTCTCAAGATGATCTTGTCTTTCAGTCTTACATGGAAATGTGTGCTTTATAGAACGCAAGTGATTTTTCACTGGTTTAAAAGAAGAGTGTAGAATTAAGAATCCATCATGACTGAACACATTCTACAGTCGCTGAGAGCAGTCATGGCAGTAATAAGGTGTCACTAAAACTACAAATAGGAGCAGTGCCCTTGCAAGAGGTTTGTGATGGTTAATTATCCTGACATTATCATGGATATTATTATAATTGCTTATCAATTTTCACTAATCAGCTCTCAATTAATCTTAAGGAGCTGAGAAGAGCTGTGATAATACTAAAATAATCTGTGTTACTTTGCAGGTATTTTAATGCTTCCAATTTAATATTCAGCACTCCTGTCACTAGACGAGCTACTTCCCGATTTCCAATCATACCATAAACAGATGTTTTTATATTATATTGGGGTATTATATTGAGGCATTAAAGGAAAAAAAAAGCTCATTCTCTCCACATGTATTGTCTCATTTTTTTCCCTAGGGAGTGGGTTTCTCCCTCCATAGAAGATGAATAAGGCAGATTTTCTTTCTCCTGCCCCAGTACCCACTAGAGTGCAGGAGTCTAAGGGGGGTAATCTGTCAGCCAAAGCCTCTCTCTTGGGACTTAATCTCAGGAGAATCTGGAGATGGTTGAAAGCCTGATCATCTGAGCACCAGAAATGGCAGTGCTTCTATGGAAAACCTGAGACTGAATAAAAAGGAGGAGGGGAGGGGGAGAGGAAGGAAACGGGACTTGACTTGGACACCCCAGAATAACCTGAACTTTAATACAACCCCTGACGCTCTGTTTCTGTTAAGACCTTCAGATACAGATTTTATTTTCCACCTCCACATTATTTTAGTAAAATTTTAATATTGTTTTCTCCTTTAATACACAGAGGGTCAGAGACTCTACCTAACTGGTTCACAAAGCCGGTGGACAGAGGGCTTAATGATTCCATCTAATATGTTACTGCTATTTCTGATTATTAAACATGTATTATTATGTTCACTGGCGGTATCATCATCATCATCATCATCCTGTATGATGGTGATTTTGTTTTGAGACATGCAAAGATGCACGTAGTGTTCATTGTCTCATTAATTAAGCTATGAAAAAATGAAATGATGGTATCCGTTTCCAAATTATTTTGCATAATTATATTTCTTTCATGTTTGAGATTTTTCCATTTTAGGAAGTTTTCTTTTTTTTCCTATTGATTGTTTTGGATAAATCTTCCTTAATCTTGTTTGAACTCATTGTTATCTAAAATTTACTTACCTAAAAATTAAATTGGGTTTACAGGTACATGTCGCATTGTTTTTCTGTTTACAGGATAATATTGTTTGAGAGATTCTTTCTTTCCAATAAGACATCCTAAATAAGCTGTTGATTTGAATAATCAGTCTTTTAGCCGCATTTTTCCTTTACATCTGCACATGCCACTTCTGTTTGTATATCAACTACAATTCTGATGCTTCCATGATGACAGGGAATTATTTCACTCCAAACTGCTAAATCGTATTTCCTGTGTGCCTCCTGCAGCCTCACGGGATCCTGTCTAGACCACGTCTCCTCAGATCTGGCAAATGTCGTGAATACTGTATTTGTGCTTTATGAGAAACTACTTTATAGATAGGAAGTTCTTGGAAAGGGAGTGCCTCGAATGTTCTTGCTAGGAAACAAATGTTCTAAAGGAATTCCTATCAGCATATGGCGAACGAGACTATGATGAGAACAGTAGATGATTCCGGTGAAATCTCCCGGCCTCCAGAATCCACAGGTGATGTGGGGACTGCCGAACCCACATGCACACAGCTAAGCTTGTTAATCATCAAAATCACTGCTTGCTAATGATCAAATGCCCACCAGAAAGGCCTTTCTCTCTACAACTAGACGTCACATATTTAGGGTACAGGGCTGTTGAGGGAACACTTAGGAGATGAATTTCAATTGATCATGGTCAACCTGCCCACCAGCCTGTGGTGGTGACTGAGGGGAACTGGAAATGGGTATCCTGCGTCGGGGGAGACTGGGGAAAAAGACACAGTGGAGAAATAGGCATAATCATTGCTAAGGTTCTAGGAGCCATGGGGTGGAGCAGGGGTTGGGGGTTAGGGGGAAGATGTTGACATAATCATATATAGCTCCAGTTTTAACACTCATTTTGTTTTTAAATAAAGGATTTGGTTTTTAAGAAAAAAGGTGTTCCTCTTGAATTATCCAGGCTACAAGGTGGCTCACTTTTCTATCCAGTTAAGTGCCAGCATCCAAGTGCCATGGGGCTCAGTGGTAAGGAAATGTTGGAAGCTATTCGAAAAGATACATCCAAATAAGTAGAGCACAAACAATTTTAAGACGATAAAATGCAAATAGACCCTTTGGGCTGCACTGCTAATGACTCAAACATTGCTATGTGCAAAAGAGCAAGTATTCTAATGAAATGGAATCCATTTGACTAAATAAGAGCCCAGAACTTTAAAAATAATTGATAGAGGCATAGAGTCCACATCCATTCCAAAGACCCAGGTTTGAGACCCAGGGCCAGGAGAAACAACCAAGATGAACGACTAAATGAAATAAATGTCTCTTTTGCCTCTCTCTTCCTGCATGCCTGCCTACTCGTCTTTATTCCTGCTTGCATCTTTCCTTTAAAAATTAATAATAAAAATTGATCGAATATACTCTAGACCATAAGAAACAAAATATTAAGGCTGGAGTCAAGATGGGGTAAGTCTGGGTCTGCTAGGATAAGGTAGAAATAAATTATTGTTACATAAAGCTTTAAAGCTATTTGGGTCCTAACAGGTTTTGGTTTCCAATGTTTTTTTTCATTCATTTTTATTTACTTATCTGTTTTTGTGGTGTTGCTGCTTTTACTTACAAGGAGCAAGAAGGCACTGAAAAATGCACAGAATATTATGTTCGCTAGCTACTGGTGAACTGGTAGCCGTTCAAACCCTCTAGAACAGAATTTTCTCACTTGGAGCAGGAGGGCATCACATGAAAACATGTCTCATGTCTCCTGCAGCTTACATGTTTGAAGATTCTCAGATCTCTAAGAAAAAAATAAATAGCAAGTTGGAAAAAAAATCAAGACAAGATACAATACTGAGACAATAAGAGTTGCTGAGCCAAAGGAAAGATAAAATTTGGGCCTCTAAAGGGACTCTCTGTAATTTTTAGTGGATGGTGTAGAAAATTGGAAGGAATAAAATATACAGCCTTCCTGTACTTTGGATAGAAAAATAGAGAACTAGAATTAGTAAACTAAATGCAACTCACAATTAAGAAAGTCCTGTGCCGTTATATGTATGAGAAGCCATTATAGATTAGGGCAAAAAAAAAGAAAAATCCAAAATTATTGAATACGTTCTCTAAAAATAAAACAATTCAAGGCAAAAGTTTAAAACATTTCTACTGACAGCCAATCTATCATAATAATAAATATATAACAAACTCCACAACCATGAAACCCACTCAAGCCAAAAAATTAGTTGATTTTTAGCTTAATAGCAAAAATTAGTAAAAGTTTTCATCATTTTTTTTAAATTCCTAAAACACTACTGATTATTATCGCATGTATAGGTAGCTTGAAATCTGACAACCTCACTTCATCCCAGCTCTTGCTGTGATCTCATGAACCCCTTAAATGGGACAATAATTCCTTCCTCTGTGGTTTCTTGTCAGACTTGATTGAGGTAAGCATACAAAATGTATATCTTTGTGACAGGCACTCACTCAAAAAAAAAAAAAAAAAAAAAACAAAACATGCACTATAATAGCAACCTCTCCATTATTCAGATTAAAATTTCTGCTTGGGGGAAAAAAGCAAGTACGGAGGGGTAGAGGTGGCAGGGACAGGTGACTCAGAGCAAGAGAGAGAGCAAGAAAGGGTGACTGACCCTCTGGAGACCTTGTGATTTATGTACCAACCCAATTTCTTCAACACTGTTCTTTGAGAAGACAGCTAATGTTCTGAAATGTGTTCTGAGGGCTTCGGGTCTCCTTTCAAAATCAAAAGTTAGCTCATGAAAGAAACGTTGACTTTTCTGTGGGCTTCTGGGAAATACACGCATTGGAGAAACAGAAAATGAGCAAGAGTTGCAGGCAGAAGTGATCATGAGCTGTTAGCCTAACAATACTCAGTCAGGGGTCATATAGTCATTTGCCTTTTCCATCATTGGATAAATAAAGCTCCATAAAAGGATAATTGCTATAAAATTAATGTTCATTATTTTTTCTGTTTAAATATATGAATTTATTAAATGCACATATAATGTGAAAAAATATCATTCTGAACACAATGCATGTGTTGATTGGTTTAATTCTCATAACTGAAATCTCAATCGCAAATGACACACCAAGTTAAACTAGTGAGTAGATAATAACTAAATTCCCATTTGTTAAAATACAGATCTATAATGCTGGTCAGCGGTCTTAGTGTTACACCGCTAACTTAGTTCTGTTTTTCTTTTTTTTAAGAGATACCGTATCATAACATTATATTTTAAGGTTACAAATCCATATCTGTATGTAATGCGTACGTTCACCATCGTTTCATTTCTACCTTCACCATAGAGCTGATCCCCTCTATCCAGTTTTCCCACACCTTTTTCCTTCCTGCAACCACCAATTCAACTTTATCGACTAAACATCTATTTTTTACTGTAAACAATAGGCTATTACTATAATACAGATTTTTTTGTTGTATTGTAAAGATCTGCATTTTTACTTTTGCTTGGATATGAAATAAAGATTCCAGGAAAGGAAACATTATTCAATTGAACTTAATCTATAAAATCCTTAATATGCTTAGTATGACATCTATTATAAATGAAGACTTCCTTTAGTTTATGAAACAACAAATAAAACAGCAATGATATTTTTAGAGACACCCATTTCTAAACAATTTTTGCAGAGATTCTGAATCTTTCCAAGAGGTAAGATTGGCTTTGCTCTTATCTTTTGTCACTAAACATTAGTGACTTAGAAAAGCTTTTCATTTTCTTGGTGTCAATCCTGAAAACTCTCTGGGCTCCAAATGACCAATTAGTGCCAAAGCAGTGAAGACACCTAAAGTTATTTTGGTTGAGACTCTGAACTGAGCTTTCACTTATGGCTGTTAACAGCCTGATAATTAGATTTCTTTCTGAACAAAGGCTCAATTCTCTGAAGGATCCTGAAACTTTACAAGCACACGATCCACTTTACAATAATTTATGTTGCTCCAAGTGATGACTTTGTTCTCTTTCTCTTTTTAGGTCGATGGTGCAGTTATGTTTTGATTGATTTCGCCTTGTGTTTTCTTCTTCGCTTTCTCCCTGGGGATGATGTATTTTGAGGTTACCCTGAAGTTAACATTCAGAGTTTTGTGAATGTTACCTAACTTTATTTGAAAGCATATTAGTCCTCCACCCATTCTAACTATCTCTTCCTCCCCACTTTTAATATTTGCTGTCATACTGTTATTCTGTGTAATTTCTTTATACTGTCTAGAGCATCCTTTAATGTTTTTTGCAAAACTGGTTTCGTGATGATAAACTCCTTTAACTTTTGCTTGTCAGAAAAGGTTTTTATCATTCCTCACTTCTGAATGATAATCTTGCCAGATATAGTATCCTAGGTTGAAAATTGTTTTCTTTCAGCACTTCGAATATAGATGTCATTCCCTTCTGGCCTGTAGAGCTTCATTTGAAAAGTCTGCTGACAATCATATGGGGCCTCCTCTATGTGTGACATGCTTTTCTCTGGCTGCTTTTAATAGTCTTTCTTTATCTTGTATTTTTGACATTTTTATGACAATGTGTCTAAGCGTATTTCTGTTTGGGTTTCTTTTATTAGGAACTCTTTGAGCTTCCTAGATCTGGAGACTTGCTTCATTCTTCAAATTGGGGGAAGTTCTCATATGTTATTTCTTCAAATATGGTTTCTGTCCCCTTTTCTCTCTCTTCCTCTGGGATCCCTATGATGTGAATGTTGTTTCATTTGATGGTATCGCAGAGGTCTCAAATGCTGTCTTCGGTTCTTTGAAGTTATTGATCTCTTTGCTGGTATGCTTGATTGAGTTCCTCTGTCCTATCTTCCAGATCACTGATTCTATTGGAAGCTTCATCCATCCTATTGTTGAATCCCTCTATTGAGTTCTTTAATTTAGCCATCATGTCTCTTACCTTTTTGATGTCTTGTTTTAACTCTTCCCTTTGCTTCCTGACATTCTCCTTTACTGCCGCTACTGATTTCTGGATTCCCATGAGTATGTTAATCACCATTACCCTAAATTCCTCTTCAGGTAATTTACATGTCTGCTGTATTCAGATTTTCCCCTGGGTTTTTGATTGGATCCAGCATTTCATGTCTATTTCTCTGTGCCTTTGCTCTATTAAGCAATCTGTTAATATTTCTGAGGGTTTGGTTTCCCTGGCATTGTGTAGGTTTGACTTGCCCAGGATTGGTAATCAGGCTGGAGTTTCACCTCTACCCACAAGGTGACGCTAGCAGGTAGCATTGAGGCTTGGGAACTGCCTTCTCACTGTATTCCAGGGGGTGGGGCATCCGATGGGTGGGATTTCCAGTGGGTGGATATGCGGTGGGTGGGATTTCCACTCAATGGACCCCAGGCTCTGGCGAGAAATGGTTGTGGGAGGGGTTTGATTTGGGTGATTTCGGTATGGCTGCGCCCAGAGCAATTTCACCGCGTGGGCTCCAGCTCATCTCCCAGTACGCTGGCCTTCCTATCACCTCTTCCCAAGTCGGCCCTCTGTGGCTCCACATTTCAGCCCCACTGGGCCCACCTCTTGCTGCCTCCGCAGCTGGTCCCAAAATCCCTAGTCTCTGCCCCACCGTGCATCCGGAGACCACCCATGCTCCCAGCCAAATCCAAATCTGCGCCTTAGCTGAGAACCACCCCAGGTGCCCTCACCCACCTTAGACGTCAGCCAATCTGTCTCCAGCTGAAGTGCCAGTTGTTTCCTGGTGTTTTTCTCGGGAAAATGCGTGATTTGGGTTTTTTTTTTTCGGTGTCTGTGGGGAGCGACCTGAAAGTGCGTTCTATCGAGTCACCATCCAGAAGTCGATGTGTTCATTACTTTTTAAGGATGTTTTCCTTAGGTCCCCTGAAAAACTCCTTAGTTAGATTCAGAAAAAGTCACCCTCGCTGATGAAAATCAAGGTTATCCTTGATTGAATCTGGCCATGGATTTGATTCATCTAATACATTTATTCTCCTCTATGAAATAGGATTGTTATCTCATTTTATAAATAAAGAGCTCAGCAACAAAATGGCTCATTCTTCATACAGACAATAAGTGAGAGGCTTGAAACCCAAACCTCAAGCACCATGAATTTCTCTTTGAATCTTCAGCTGCCCTAGCTACAAGGGAGATGTGAGTTGCAGGAGAAAAATAATCCCATTCCATGTGATTTTCAAACTTACGCCTCATCTTAATATTCCAACGAATTTTGACCACACATTTTTCTGGAGAGGTATTTGCAGTGCACATAATCAAGGGAGTAGAAATAATAGGAGGGAAGGCTTATTTTTCCAGTGCCAGGATATATTTAGTCTTGGGAAAAGGCAACATGTTGTTTCATGTTCAAAGCTCTACTGAGAAGTAATATAAAATTTAACTACTTTTTTTTATGGAATGAAAGAAATATAGGAAATGACACCCACTGAATCATCTTGGGCTGTGAAGCACATGGGACTGATTCAAGGTGAGTTTTTTAGAACTTTTAAAATTATTACTTATTTTTTGGTAAAATGCTTAGCCAGCAGTATCTTTCAACAGTCTTTAGGAACAGTATCTTTTCTTTTGTTGTAAAAAATACAAAATAAAATAGGCACATCATTTAGATTGGAAAATTATGTAACCTCTTAGAAAGTCTTCAGTGACACTGGGCCTTCTTTTGATGCATGGATACTCTTTAAACGAATTAGCCCAGATTCCACCCAGAAGCATAATATACTCATTACAAGGGAATGCAGTAGAACGGGTCTGAATGTGGAATATCTGTCTTCATCATCAAATACTCTTCAAAAGCAATGGGTTCTGAAGCACCCTTAAGACAGGGGTCACAAATTCCAGAGCCAAGAGGAGTTAGGCAGGTGATCTCAGTGAGTCCAGTGAACTGGTTGGGGTAGGCGTCATCACAAATGGCACCTGACACTTGGCCATGGTGTCAGGGAGATGAACTGGTTGGGGTAGGCGTCATCACAAATGGCACCTGACACTTGGCCATGGTGTCAGGGAGATGATCTGGGGCTATGAGATACCACAAATGAGTCATGGAAAGGGTTTTTCATTCTGATGATTTAGGCCACTTTGGAATCAGGATACAATGCTCTCAGATCATCTGATCTTTCTTTTTAAGAGAAGGACTTCCGAATACTGATGTATCACCTAATATGTAATGGTGATGGCTTAAAAATACCATTTGGGCCAATTTGAAAAACCACCTATAAACACAGGTCTGGCCACAGCTTTGCAATTTATGGTTTAAGGAAATAAGATAGAGAGTAATAAGAAATAATGCCTGAGAATGGTTCTGAACTCTTTTAATTCTAAACTAGCCTTCATATAACATTGAAAATGCACTTGAGTCATACTTTACCAAAACAAATGCAGCAAAAATGCTATAAATCTAGGGTTCAATGTGAAACCATAAAGTCAGTTTCTCACTATGCGGGTTCAACACCACTTATGTCAGAATTAACTAAAGAGTTTAAAATGTGTATGCTGGATTCACACTAATTAGGTCTCAGGTGGCTCCCAGGAATCTGACTTTGTATCAGTACCCCAATGCCCACATGGTCTTAATATAATCATTAATGGACCTTCTCCCTTTGAGTCTATGGAGACAATATTGGTTATTTCACTGCTAGATTAACGCCTGTATCTTTCCTTTTCTCCCAGACGAGACAGCTCCAATTTGGAGTGGGTTTAGTTTGATATTCCTTGGACCTCTACTTGGTTGGATGACCTAGAACACATCTATGCTTTTGGGTCATTTACTTCTATAGTTACAAGTGGATATCTCATAATGATAAATGTCTACCTCTTTAGCTTCTAGTTTATGGCTGCTCAGTACATGTCTTCATTTAGCTAATACCTTAGTGGGTTGTCTCCTTGTGGCTCTCTACTGAATCTCATTGTAATGTACCTGATTAGTGCCCACTAAGTAATTTTTGATTGACTATTACAATGCACTAATTAGAACACTGTCAATGAGGTCTACCAAGTCAACTGTCTGTGAATGAACAATCTTTGATTTTAACCCACTAGGTATTTCAGTGAGGCCAATAAATTTAACCAGTTTTAGCTCTTAGAAAATTGATGACATTGACCATATAAAGTCTTCCCCAAATAATTATTATAACTTCTGATCTTGCTAGTTCTTAAATTCAGGGAGTAAACCTAATACAAGGAGTATATAATTTGTTATACACTCTTATCCAAGACAAAAAAAAGGGTCATGAAAGTGGTACAGTCACACCATTTTAGATACTGGAAACATTAGTTGTAGATCGTGTTCCATGAACTACTTATATTCCTGTGCCTAGGGAAAACCACTATTTAAATGTAAATTGTTAGGTTGCTTCATTTGAAAATGAATGAAAATCAAATTGTCTTTTAAAAACATTGAGATCAGGAAAAGGCATTAGACCTATGGTTGTTTGTTTTTGGTCTTGACCTGGTGTCTATAGCCTGTAAACAACAGAATCTTGATGATAGGGCACAATTTGAGAGATTATTCATCCCTTAGCCTGGACCACGAGTAGGTAGTTTCACAAACTATTCCAAGTATTGTTAGACAAAAGAAATATATGACCTCTGACGTAAGCTTCTCTAAGATAAATGGATACTTTCTTGCACCTATTGTCTTTTTTCATCATTTCATATTATTCAAGTTAATGCAACCAGTCTTGCGGTTCATAATATTCAAGTATGTTATTGGGGTTCTGGATGCAGCAGCGAGCCTTGATTCAGCCTTATAGAGGTGAAGCAACATTACATTTGTCATTGCCTTGTCTAAGTCAGCAAGATGACACAGTATAATATCTGTAGAAATGCGAAGTTAAGAAGTCCACGGGGAAGAAGGTGAAAAGAAGGTCAGTTACTGACATAAAATCGGGCTCCAGATGTTGATCCTTCCTCAAAGGCTTTGTAGCCTGCAAGTCAGCATAATGTTATTGAGTCCACTTCCTAGCTGAAGCCAGAAACCTTGACAAAGGCAGGCCACCTGCGCGTTAATTGGTGAACCCCAGCACGACCCCACAAAGTAGAGACACACAGCAAAGGGCAATTTATAACAATAACTCAAAGCTATAAATGTCCTTTTATTTTCTACCCTTCTCATCCCATAGTGTTGACCTTTATTTTAATGTCTGAAGAATCTATGAATATATTATTTAACTTAGAGAGAGAAAAAATTAACCTTTAGTAGTCAGAGTCCTGAAAACTGATCTTTGATGAACTGGAAAATTCACTCTTCTGTTTGCTGAGCAACTGGAATTAAAGACAAATAAAACTTGAGATTGTCTAGAAACAAATACAATGATAAATCTTTCCTATCATAGAACACACCTACCAGAAATATCTTCAACTAGAATGAATGAAATGGAATAAAAATGCAAACTCTAGTTTTTATTTTTGTTTTCTGTTATGTAGGCAGAGTTATGGCCTTAAGAATAAATCAGCCTTGACAGGTCTCATTACAGTACAAATATAACAGTGTTCAAACATCCTAGAGGAATTAAGAAGCAAAATATTCAATGTACCAATGCATTTTTAAGTTTGGGTAAAATGTATAGCATCTCTATTTAATATCTTTATTTTAGGGGGGAAAAAAAGAATCCCCAAACTTAATGAGAAGTGGGATTCCAAAAGGCATATACTAGGAAACTATTTTAGGAATTAGAAAAATAATTTCAACCGTGCTCATTGCAGACATTAGCTTGTTATATAATCATCAATAGGAAATCACACAAAGACATACATTTCTTCCTCTCCATTGCTACCATCACCAACCTACCCCACCTAAGATTTCCGTTTTCTTCTAGTTCCCCAATCTGCTCGTGTGACTTATCTTGTCTATCACACCAACTATTCCTCATTGTTAGTGAAATGTCTGTGGTTTTTGAGTTGTATTGAAGTTGTTATGTGAGTCTTCAAGTTTATGCAATAACGTTCAACTCTGCAATTGAGTTTTAACTATCTGTTGTATATCAAGTATAAGGTACTAGATATTCTGAAGGAGTCTCAAAAGCAGAGAACACTCTTCTTCTCTTCAAATTTTGTAGATGAAACTTCGTATAGTGGTTACCATGAAGGTTACCAGGTGCTAAATAGTGTAATGCATGACCCTAGTTCTCAATAGGACCAAATATCCCCTTACTCCAGTCCACATGAAATGCCTGTTTTCTTCATGACTACTCACTATGGTTCATATAATCCATGCTTGCACTGTTTTCTTCAGCCACCTTTATTTATCACATTTCTTGCTCAGCATAAGAGAGCAGTGAAAAAATCACACAAATTCTAAGAAAAAATAAATCAGGTGATAATTAAGCAGACTAAAGTAGATTAAGAGAAACAACCTCGTATACTTTTGTCTCTTCTTTGAGGATGAAATGTCTGTGATCCTCCCACCCTATATGGTAGGCTCTTTTTTTCAGTGGGTTTAGGAATTAAAGGGTGGGGGCAATGAGGAATGTTAGAACTAATCCCATTTGAAACATTAGGTTAAGAATAATAATAACAATGATGATGGTGATGGCTAATATTGATCTAGTAGTGTGTAAAACAATACAGTGGTTCAGTGAGATATTTTAGTATTCCCGTTATTGATATGTCAGACATGTGATAAGTTAGATAAATAGTTGACATTTACAATGATGGTAAGTGTTAGAATAGATTGAATGAAGGCAGTCCAGTTCTAAGGCCTAATTACCATTCCCTGAATTGGCTCATAGGATAGTAGGGTACTGGATCCATACCCAACAAATTTTCAAACCAATTACTTCTCTGCCTCCAGTTTCCTTTCTTCTAAATCCACCTTCAAAATTACACTAGTCACCTATATCTCACGTGAGAATCCAATTTTGCCATTATCCTGATTAAGCAATTTAATGCTTCTCACTGCTGGAGAGAGACACCATTATTATACATGACTCTCTAATGAAATCTATGAGGTATACCTTCAATTTAGGATGACCTTGACACCAAATACTAAGCACCTGGGTAAGCACAAAAGGAAGGGTTTATTTAGTGACTTGTTTTATTAGCCATTAGGAAAAGAATCCTTACTGGAAGTCATTGGTAGACTACCTACAAGGAAACATAGTTTTTATCCACAGAAATGCATCCTTGGGAGGTATTACAGAAAAGTCATGGGAAGCTCAGAGAGGCAAAAGGGGAAACAGTTTAACGTAAGATCTTCTGAGGCAGAGTTTGGAGTCATGACATCACTGAGCTCCAGAAGCTTATCTGCACTGTGCACTGAAGGGTAACACCTCCCTCACAGTGTTGCTGTGAGAATTAAAAAAGTTAATATACTAAGGACTTGAAATAGTCCCAACATAGATATCTTTAAGCAAATTATAACTGTTTTACATCTTTAAAGTTTACATTGCTCTATACTTTTGATTTAAAGTGGTTTAAGTCAAGTAGCAGTACATGAATGTAATTGTTTTTTTTTAAAGAGGCAATGCAAGAGAATGCAAAGAATTCCCCTCCTAGTGACTACCTCCTAGAGAATAAGATTTCTTGCTCTGTCTTCTAGACTTTTCTTAAACTGACTTTAAAATAAAACCTAAAGGAGAACATCTGTCACGCAGTGTTGTACTTTTCCTGGTGGGGGGATTTGTTCCATATTAGTACATAAATGTCTATTGAATTATCTTTAAGAATGTTGTAGTATTTTGATATGTAAATGTAGCAAGACATTTTTAAAAGTTTCTCTTGATAAATATGTGTGCTATTTTTAGTCATTTTTATAGTAAAGTAACACTTAGTGAATATCTTTGCATGATTATTTCTATAGAATTTGTTTCTAGAAGTGGAATTTCTGGGTCAAATGTAAATGCATTTGAAGTTTCTATAGCTCTTCTTCAACTACCTTTTGAAGAGGCTAAAAAATTTATAGTCCTACTGAGCTGTAGTATAGAGGAATTATTTAAATGCGTTCCTTATAAATCACTCCATTTTCTTAAGTCAACTTTGATCTCACTACCCCAGAAAACCCTGTGCTACATTCCTGGCTCCTTGTTTGTAATCTTGTTTTGCAACCAGCCTAGAATCATCTTTTGCCTCTGTCTAAATTCTAACTACTTGCATTAGTATGACGTACTCAGTTGTAAGTAACAAGACTCAAGTAAAACTTGCTACAGGAAAATTTATAGGGGAGGAAAGGATAATTATTGAAAGGATTCTAGGCAGTTCATAGAATTGAAAGATTGTTGTGGGTTCCAGAATAATTCAAGAGACTGAGACCTGGCACCTCCCTACACTCCCTCTAACTGTCCTTTTTCCAACTGTACATATCTCTGTATGACTTATTTCTCCTCCATGGTGTAATGGTGGGTCTCCTGTCAAAATGCAAATATTTAAATAAAAGGTAGCAAATTATAAACAGAAAACCTCAAAAAGTGCTTTTGTGCTGGGATTTGCTCCCGGGAACAGGGGTGGGGAGGGAGGCACCACTGGAGACTGAGGAATTCAGAGTGAGTGAGATGACAGAAAGGCGAGGTCAGGGGGCCAACCGTCTCATGGACTGAGACCCTGAACATCCTGCCTTCCACCTATTTATCGAGTTCATACACAGCACAGAATTGCTTCGAGCAGCTTATACAAGCATAGATTTGCTTATGCAGCCTTTTGTTACCTAACTACATAACTGTATCTATTTTGTTTTAAGGAGTGAACAGTTACAGGAACTCTGTCCCAGTGCTTTCCCATGGTGGCCTTCACCCGGTGCTCTGGACCTGGTGTCCCTCATGTTCTGCCAACTCCCATTTTGTCCTTGCTGTACTTTTTGCCCCCAACACTTTTGCACTGGTGACTTCTGACTGCACCCATTTTGGTGTCTTCTCATTTGCTAGTAGATGGAAATCAAAGAAAGAGTTCACTAAACAATGACCAAATGTCCCGAAAAATCATTCCTCCCAAATATCAGAGAGAATTCCTTTGCTATTCTTAATAATAATGTCCTTTAAATGAAAGTTGTCCAGGAACCATTCCAGGAGGGACTCTTGCCCCTCCTGGAAAATGTAGGGGTGAAGTGCCCCTTCCTCACGCTGTCCGTGGTACTGAACCATGCTGCTATGTAACTTTTCAACTGGCTGAACGTGATAGAAGGGAAGACTGGGAACAGAGAAAGTGAAGAAGCTGAGGGAGAAAGGAAAAGTGATTAGTTTTGTTAATTTTTTACTCTGGTTATGAAAAAATTCATGCTCAAGGGAAAGAGAATAAGCACTTTTGTGGGAAGCAGTGTTGACTTGTCCAAATGTTCGTGTGCTCAAGTAAGGTCACCTGGGGGAGTGAACAGATGACCACTAGGCAGGGGCAGGATGGGTCAACTGCCATTCATAGTTGACATAAAAACGGTACTTGGATTTTCTATATCTTTTACTGTTATATCATGATGGGGAAATGGCAGTATAAAAACAACACTAACGAGTCTCAATTCACAGACATGTGTTCAAGTATATTTTCTATTTCTCTAAGGATTCCAAGAGTTATGACTTTTACTGTTTGGTCAATTATACAATTATATGCTCCACCAATAATATAGTCATTTTCATTTTACATTACTAACAATAGTTGAGTTTTACTTATTTTAATAAGATTTTATTTCTTCTTTTTCCCACTTAAAACTAAGTGCTAGTATTGATACTTATCCTCTGCACTAAATTTGAATATTACTATATAAAAACAAATCAAAATAAAAGGGAAAGCCATTATTTGTTATTCAGGATTCTTTTACTGGGTAGTTTAATAAATACAGACCATTTCTAGAAATAAAAGTTATCTAAACTATTTTTTAAAGCTTTGGTCAAAATCAGGACATATTATCTTGGAAATCTTTTCTATGAATTCCCCCTAGCCCTCCTTCTCTCTCTCTCTATCAAAATTTCAGAAAATGTCTAAAAGTTTAGATCTCAGGGATAAGTTAGCTAACATTCCTGAAATTTTCTAAATACAACATCCAATATACTTCAGTACCTTGGGTTTCATGGCAAACTTTCAAGTTAAAGTTATTTAGGAAATGTGAAATACTATATTTATAATATTATGAAGTTATAGAGGAAATAATGATTCATGAAAGCACGAGAGATTTATTGTACACATTTCCCGAGTGGGTTGAACACTAGTGCTTCTCCCGAAGAGTCAAATCATCCTCTAAATATGTATGTGCACCTGAGTCCAATATTCACATAGCACAAACACAATGAGGCTAACATCTATGCAAACTCCAGAGTTTCCTCTGGTTTGACCATGAACTCAGTGGTTCACTCTCTTCCTGATGTGGTGTCTTCTCTTTGGCTTAAAGAGAAAAAACTTACTAGCTGCTTTTCTCAATTTCCTTTGCGGTTCCTTTGTCCTATTCATATGTGTGTATGCATATATAAGCATGTACATATATATATATATATATATACATATATATATATACATATGCCTACCTGATGTCTTCACTTATAAGTTCAAGCATCTGAAATTCTACAAATCTAAAACTGAATCTTCCTGATCTTCCCCCATCATCCCTGTCCCCATTTGTTCACTATTGTCCAATTTATGATAGATTAAAAAATGGCTACATAATCTTTGATTTTCTTCCCATGAAGAAGTAAGTCTAAGTTCCCTCCCTTCTAACTTGGTGGGGTTTCTGACTGCTCTGGCCAACCGAGTTCACACAGTAGAAGTGAGACACCATGGTTTCTGAGATGAGGTCATTGAGCAGACGCAGCCTCTGCCTGTTTCTTTTGAAACACCACTCACAGCAGGTTTGCTCTTGGGATGCGCAATTGGTAGACTCTCTCCTTTGAAATCCAGCCTCCATCCTGTGAGCAGCTTTAGCCACACGCAGAAACATGTGTGCAGAAACCAGATGCAAGTACTCTCATGGTCCCAGGCTTTCAGTGTTCCCAGCCCAGGTGTCAGACATATGAGTGAAGAAACTTCCAGATTATTCCAGATTCAGCCATTCTAATCATCCCCAGTGACAGGAGCCATTATAGCCAAAGTTACAGGCATGATGGAGCGGAGTAGAAGCATCCCCCTGTACCCCGTCTGAATTTCTGACCCCTAGAATCCTAAGGTGGAATAAAATAGTTGACACTTAAGACACTTCTTTTGGGATAGTTTGTTAACCTAGCACTAGAAAACTGACTATCCCAGTTGATGGAAACTCTGTCTCTCTAGTTGCATGCTTTCTCCCAGGTCCTCTAAACCATTCAGAAATCCTGCAGACTCTACCTTCAGAATAGACTCAGAATTTGACCACTATCTCCATCGCCTACTCTCATGTCTTGACAGTTTTTCTGCAATGGTCTTTTAACCAGTCTCTTGTTTCCACTTTTATTCCCACTGCCACTCCTCTAGCAGTATATTCCCAATACAGCTGCCAGGGTGAGTGTTGAAGATATTAGACAGATGATGTGGATGTTTTATCAAATGCCCTCAAGTGGCTTCCCATCTCCTTCAGGGTAAAACCAAAGTCCTTAAAATGACCCACATGATATTTTATGATTTCACCCACCTCTTTTCCTAAATTCTCTTCCTCATGTTTCCCTCCAGGTCCCTGCAACTTGGCTTACACTTGCCTCTGTACTGTTCGAATCTGACCTTCTGCACTGGCTAGGCCCACTGCAAGGAACGCTCTTCACAATTGTCTAGCAGACTCCTTAGCTCACCTTCTTCCAGAGGATCATATGAATAACTGCTTACAATTACAGCCCTCCCAGACCCCTTTCAGCACTCCTTAGTGTGATTTCATTTTTTTCTTTCATAGTACTTCCCACCTTTGAACATACTAGATATTTTAATCATTTAAGATGTTTCATTTTATGCCATTTTTCTTACCTTACTAAAATATATGCTCCCTGAGTGCAGGTAGCTGTCAAGGATCTGAAATACCTGAATCATGTCTGGCCCAGACTAAATGCCCCTACATGTTAATTAAACAGAAGAATGGGAATTAAGCATTGACTTTCCTATTACTCAGAGAAATTTAGGTCTGGTCAATGGAGAAATACAAAACAGCAAAATGTTAGCTGGTTTTAATGAAACAAATTGAAACGAATGTGAATAAGACAAATTTAAATCACTAACAAGTAGCTGTAAAAATGTCTCCTTTATAAGAGAGGATAATCATTCCTTTCTCATTTAATATTATCTAAGACAACAATTGACAAACTCCCAATCCTTATTAAAGAATGCAAAAGAAAATGAGAACATAATAATTAAGGAAATCAAGATACATCTTTTAAAAAGAAAAAGCAAGTCTTTCAGGCTATTAGTGTCTGTTACAAATGAAACAAATCACCGATTGATAACATTTTTAAATAGGAAAATTAAATAGTAGCATGCAGTTGACCTCTTCTCTCTCCTCTATCTGTTTATTTCATACTTTATTTATACCCTAAACAGCAAATGTTTTGAAATGCCTGTTGAGCACATTAGTGTCTTTCTGAAATCCTATGCTCATTCTCAATGCATTTATCTTCTCTAAATTCTGTATGATAGATGGAATTGGAAATCAAGACAGGAGAAGAACTGGATTCTAGCTAGCTGATTGCCAGCAGTTGATTTTTTTCATAGGTTGAGAACTGGGTCACTGCCTGTTCCTCCCACTGGTAGTAAACAGCATCCAGGTAGGGACTTTTGCTTACTGGTGAAGACTGTTCATTCACCTGTTCTCAAGGTATTTCACGAAACACTGACCTTTGTGCTTAAGTCTCATATTTTGGCATCGCTTAGAATGCCACTGACAACACAAATACTGGGCATCCAGCCTTTTTAAAGAGATTCTGGCATGGTGGGACTTGGGATGAAGCCAGAACTCTGCATCTGTAATCACACTTTGGAAAAAACTAACACAAATCTTTAATAATGCTACACACTTGTCAGAAAGATTTAATAACCGAGAGGAGAGAGAGAGAGAGAGAGAGAGAGAGAGACATCGCAATGCAATAATGCTATAGTTGAGTTTGCATTTCTGTTGTTCTCTTACATGAATATAACCAAATGCAAGTGCCCCTCCTGGCATTTCACTGCACTGAATTATTGCACCATCAGCCACTGTGCTACTCAAGGAGTGATGCCGGCACCACCCAGGAGAGTTCTCATCACTTGGAGGTAACAGATATGCAGAACCATCAGAGAAATGCAAATGCAAACCTCAATGAAATAGCCTCTCACACCATCAAGCATGGCCTACCTATACCCAAAATACTGGAAGCAAGTGCTTGAGGGCGTGTGGAGAAAAAGGAACCCTCTTTCACTGTTGTTGGGAAGGTCAATTAGTGCAGCTTCTTTGAAAAACAGTATGGAGATTCCTCAAAAATAAAAAAGGACAGGGGTGGGGGTGGGGGCTACCATTTGATCCAGCAATCCCACCCCTAGACATATAGTCAAAGAAAACAAAAATACGAATCAGAAAAAGTATCTGCACCCTTATGTTCATAGCAGCACAATTCACAATGATCAAAATATGGTGACAGCCCAAATATTGGCAAACGGATGACCAGTAAAGAAGCTGTAGTATATATTCTCAGTGGAATTCTACACAGCTATTCAAAAACGACGAAACTGCCTTTTCAACAACCTGGATGCTTCTGGAGGGCATTATGCTGAGTGATATGAGTCAAAAGAAAAAGAGAAGTAGAGAATTGTTCCACTCATATGTGGAATATAAAGAAATGAACCAAATGAACACAGAGATCAGAATAGCATTCAGAGGAGGGTGAGCTGTCTCCCAGTGGGGTGTGACAGGGGAGGAACAAAGGCATGAGGGAGTTCCTTCAGTGGTGGCAAAGAGGACAAGGACTCTGGTGATAAGTGCCCTGTAAAACACATGCACACTGAGGTGCAAATTCGATAACCCCCAAATCATATGATAATGTAAAAAATTATTTAAAAAAAAAATGTAGCTTAAAAAATTGCAGCACCTCAATCGACAGGAGACCTTCTGAATCAGTCTGTATTTTAACAAGCTCCTCTGATTTGAGAAGCATTGATCTAGCAGATTTTCAAGCCAAAGGTGACTTTCCAGCTCACTTCTAATTCTGCTCTTTCATATTTTATGAAATTTGAAAGGATGAAAGATTTTAATTATGAGAAAACATCAGGAGAGAGGCATCTCTAGACTCCTAAATTGTACTGTCTGTGACAGTTGTTACGGGATCTCTTTTGCCCTGGACTTACTTTTTCACAAGAGATCACAGTTGTTTTCTAGAGGTATGCATTTGTCTCCCATCTTCAAGGTAAGCTTAAGGTGGACAGGATCAAATCTTAGATATCCAAATCATCAGTGCCTAGTCTAATACTTAACTCAAGGAGATGCCCAAAAACACTGAATGGAAAAAAAAAAATCTGTCAATCACTTATCTGAATTATGCCCCCCTCTTCCACCAGATCTAAGAAAATACCATTTATTTGACATGTAAAACACAGAGAGAGCTTTAGTCTTCAATTGCTTTTATTTGTATCTCTCTTTGGTCCCCATCAAATCACTAAGAAGCTGCTTCTCTTTATACATTTCATAGTGCTCTGCAGAGCTGGCACTTCACTATTTGTTACTATGAGCTATCTTAAAATAAAAATAGACATCAAAATGAGAACATTCTCAAGTTTTGATTTTCTTTCAAGCATCATTCTAAATTGCCAAAATTAATTCTGGAGATGACAATATTTAAATAGCTCTGCCAGTTGTGACCTATTTATCTTAAGTAAAACATCTGTCTTACTTTCTAATTTTCAAATGGCTTGTTGCATTTTGAGTCAAAGCAAATCTAATTTCATTATTTATGACAGTTAACTTAGACATCTCTCTGACTATTAAGAAAATGTTTATAGCAGATTCATTCACAACCAAAATAAGTTTACAGCTAGGGATCACTTTAGGCATATACGTAATAACTGATCAAGTTTGTATCACATGTAAATCTATATTTCTATATTAAAGCTAAATTTATCCATCCCCATAGTATTGACCCGTTTGCCTTTATCCCCAGAAGCCAACACTCCTCGCCTCTGTTAATGGTTTGAAACCATCCTTTTGATGAGGGTTACAGTACAGTGTATGTAAGCAGTTGTCAAACTGTAATGCCATACATCTGAACCTTACATGTTATAAACGAATTAAAAAAAAAAACACATTAAATTTTTCCAACACTTCTTGGCAAGTTTGAGTAATTCATCTGTATTACAGTGAATGTATTATATTGTAGTAGTTATTGATGAACATTCTGAGCTCTATAGTATCAATAAACTATGTAATCATGTATTTAAAAGTAAAATTAGCTAGGAAAAAATAAAGCTAATTTTAGACATATTTCCCAGTAGTGTGTGTAAGTTTTAACTTCTGGAATCACAACTGCATTTGTGATTTCAAGCTCATTGTCGCAGTGTTTTGATGAGAGATCTTTCAGCTCTTTGTTTTAACAAGCTCTCCTGTCTACCACGCGTCATCTTTAACTGTCCTATAGGTGGCAGCATTGAGCAACAGATTTGGTAACCGCTTGCTTTGGGTTTCAGTGCAGTTTCAGTGAGTGAATTTTTCATACAGTGTATTTCATTACAGTACACCACAAGACTAATTTACCGTAAGATGACAGGATAATACTTATACCTGCTCAAAATTACTTCAGCTAGATTCCACAAAATCATTCTATTCTATTCTGTATTTTATATGAACCAAACGTGCATTTAGAGATATCTCAACCCATGAATAATAACAACAACAAAAAAAAGTACAGAGGAGGGGAATTTATTATCACTATACTAAATATTAACGACTTTTAAAGTTGGTCGTAAAACATCAGCAAGTAGGAAGTAATAACAACATTTTTTGATCAGCTATTATCTTCCGTAGGAAATCCATTGGTCAGGATGGCATTTGTCACAGCAATCTGGTTTATTTCATGACTTCTAATGAATATTTTAGCCGTTAATGCTGTGTGTTTAAAGCAGAAATCATTTCCTACAGAGCCTTGTTTTTTAAAACCTTCATCATAACAATTCGTTTTATAGGATTAAACATCCTGACCTTTCCATGAAGGTGATTGCAGAATATTTGCAAATTAAGTGGATCTACCCGCATTCTGGGAAACCCTTTTGTTTTTCATATAAGGATCTTCCCTTTATTTAGCTTTTTATTGGGGGGGGGGCGGTGTGGAGGGGACCACTTGAAAAGTAACAGTATGTGGATTTGGATTGTTTTCCTACAAAATGTTAACTATAGACCGCCTACCCCCACCCCCACCCAACCCAGGGCTCGCTAAACATTAGACGGATAAAAAGCCCTTTGGCCTGAGATTACATTGTTACTAGTAAACAACCCCTTTATCTTTCTTCTTTCTTGCCAAGGGTAAAACCCCACGGAGTTAACACTTCACTGACTTGAGGGTTCCCTGCTCTGCATTCCCAGGCCAGAAAGCAGTCTATGCCTCCAAATCTCCGTCACTGTCATTGCCGCCTCATTGCCAGTTCCAAATAGCTGCTATTTATAGCACAGCTGTAGTGGGCACGTGTGCCCACAGCACCAAGCGGTCGGAAGGAGAGAAGGGCGGGCTTTCAACAGTGTATACAGATTACAGATGAAGCAGGTTTAGATGAGGCTGCATGGTGGCGGGGAACAAGAAGGTGAGAGAAGCGAGAAATCCACTGGCTCGGGGAGACAGTAGCCCCTCGGCAGGAGCCGGGTCCCCCAACTCTCGAATGACAAGCTGCTGAACGGCGCCTATGGTTCTTTTGCTTCTGATTTTATTTTATTATTATTTTTTGTAATAACGCTTTGCAACCTACCTTGGTACCCTCACCCTCACTCCCCCTCCCCTCTTGCAACGCTTGGTTTGAAAGACAGGAAACTTCACCAATCGGCAGGCTTCCCCAAGAAACGCCCTCCGCCTCCTCACTATGCTTTAGGTCCCCGCGCGCTCCTTCACTGCTCAGCGGGTCGGGCCACTGAGCATGCCCAGCACCTCCTGGGCTGCATTTCCCGGCGAGCATCCCCAAGTCCCTGGGAGCAGCAGGCTCAGCGGCGGGGTGGGGGTCTCCCGAGTGGGAGAGGGGGTGCACACCCCCAAACCAGTCAAGAGCGGGGGTGCGTCATCGAATGGCTTGCATCATTTTTCTAGAATCCTTAATGCCAGCTCGGGACACGTTGCTTGTTTATAGGTCACCTGAAATTACCCCCGCCCCTCCCCCCAAAAAACCCCAACTTTGAGGAGCGTTCGCTTGACGTGAGTCTGACACTGCAGGGCAACTGTCTTTAAGACTGTGACCAAACAGACGTCAGCTGCAGACTTCTTCTCCTGAAGTACCCGTTTCCCGCTACAGCTGAGCGGGCACTATCCTTGTTTTTCTCCCAATTATCCCTGTGGTCAAGAGTAAACATTTTATGGGATGGTTCAATGGACGTGGAAGCAGTATGTGAAACAAGTATTTCAGTCAGTATGTACATAGTAGGGTTTTGGTCTATGGACACTGTGGGTCCCTAACATGTTCCAAAAAAATCAAAGATAGATTTCCGAATATGACAGGGGCATTTCTTTCTTTGCCCAAGACTTCTCTGGTAGGTGTGAGTCCCCGCCCGCTTGCCCGAATGGGGGAGCAAGGAGAAGCGATGATATTCATATTCTCCCTAATTGATCAGCAGCTAATCCTACTGCGCCAGGGAGAGCTTCCGGGGGAGCCCTCGTCTAGTCCTGGCGTGTCTAGAAACTACCCCCGCACCCCTAAGTCCTTGGGCGGCCTCTGTTCCCTTGAGATACTTCACTGCAGCAAATGCGGGGATTCCAAGGTGTAAGACTGGCGCAGAAGTCCCTTAGGAAACCTTAACCAAAATATAAATCTCCTCGCCAGGGCCTAGCACCCAGAAACTGAAACCCAGCTTTTCTGGGGAGAAAGCTACGACTAGAAACCTTCCGGAGGGGTCGATCTTACCTGTTAGGTAAGAGCCAGCCCAGCCCCCGCGCCCCCTCCTCCTCCGCGGGCCCTCCCCCTCCCGGCGCTCCAGCCGCAGTGCCCCCCCCGCCACCCCCCACCCTCACTCCTGCGTCTTGCGAGCGAGCGCAACCCCCCCACCGCCGGTTTTCCCAGACTCCCCTCGTGTTGTCGGGTAGCCACCCAAACACCCCCGCCCGCGCCCGCGCCGGCGCCCGCGGCGGGGATTCCTGCGGGCCGGGCCGGGGGCGCCCTGGGTGGCGCGCGGGGAGGAAGGCGCTGCTCCGGGCTGGGCGGCCGCAGAGGGGCGCTGCCCGAGCGCTGCGCGGAGCCCGGGCGCCGCTGCGGCACGGCCGGGGGGCGGAGAGGGGCGGGCGTGGGGCGGGCTCGGCCGGGAATGTAGAGACCCGGGCGGGAGCCTCTCGGCGGCGGCGGCCGAGCTGCGGAGCGCTGAGCTCCGTCACGTGCTTTTCTCCTCGGAGCGAGACGGCGGCGCGGTCGGAGGGGGCCGGCGCGCAGAGCCAGACGCCGCCGCTTGTTTTGGTTGGGGCTCTCGGCAACTCTCCGAGGAGGAGGAGGAGAAGGAGGAGGAGGAGGAGGGAGGAGGGCGGAGGGGAGAAGTAACTGCTGCGGCAGCGCCTCCCGGGGCAGAAGGCGTCTTCCCCGACTGCTTCCCAAGCCTCCCCCCGCGCCTCCCGCCCTCGTCCCCTCCCCGCCTCCCCTGCCGATCGGAGCGCGGGGCAGGGATGAGCTTGTCCCTCCGGCCCGTCCCCTGTCCCTCCGGCTGCCTAGTCGCCTTTGGCGTGGAAAAGCCACTTTCTCTGCCCGCCGCGATGGGCCCGAATGGGGGCTGCAGAGGACGCGTCCGCGGGCGGCGGCAGCAACGGCAGCTACAGCCGCAGCGCCGCGGTCTCTGCTATTGAGCTGGTATTTGGGCTGCTGGTGGCGGCGGGGACGGTTGAGGGGTGGGAGGAGGCGGAGGAGGAGGCGCAGGAGGAGGAGGGAGAACCCCGTGCAACGTCGGGACTTGGCAGCTCGCCTCCCCCTGCCCAAGGATATTTAATTTGCCTCGGGAATCACTACTTCCAGAGGGGAACTCAGGAGGGAAGGCGCGCGCGCCTGGTGGGGCACTGCGGGGACCCCCGGCCGCCGCCTGCCTGCGCCGGACTGCTGCCTGGGCGGCGCGAGATGCTGCTTCGCTCCTGCCGGGCCGGGGCGACTGAGAGGAGACTTGGCTCCCGGAGGAGCCGGGCTGCCCTCGCGCCGGACGCACTGCCTCCCCCCAGGGCACGAAACGCCCGTAAACTCGGGTCAGGGCTGTCTCTCTAGCGCGGCCGCAGCGTCCTCCTTCGACTGCCCCTCCCCGGGCGCAGGGGACGGCGTGGATTTGGGAGTCGGTGTTTCTACCGCCTCCAGACCTGTTTGCATGTGCGGGGCCGCGGCGAGGAGCCTCCGCCCCCCGCTCGCTTGTTTTTCCGAGCCTCGCTCAGCGCGGCGGTGGCGGCGGCGGCGGCGGCGGCAGCATGGCGAGCCCCCCGGAGCCCGACGGTTTCTCGGACGTGCGCAAGGTGGGTTACCTGCGCAAACCCAAGAGCATGCACAAGCGCTTCTTCGTGCTGCGGGCGGCCAGCGAGTCGGGGGGCCCAGCGCGCCTTGAGTACTACGAGAACGAGAAGAAGTGGCGGCACAAGTCGAGCGCCCCCAAACGCTCGATCCCCCTGGAGAGCTGCTTCAACATCAACAAGCGGGCGGACTCCAAGAACAAGCACCTGGTGGCCCTTTACACCCGGGACGAACACTTCGCCATCGCGGCAGACAGCGAGGCCGAGCAGGACAGCTGGTACCAGGCCCTGCTGCAGCTGCACAACCGTGCCAAGGGCCACCACGACGGGGCGGCCCCGGGGGCGGGACTCGGCGGGGGCAGCTGCAGCGGCAGCTCTGGCCTCGGGGAGGCTGGGGAGGACTTGAGCTATGGGGACCTGCCCCCGGGCCCCGCGTTCAAGGAGGTCTGGCAGGTGATCCTGAAACCCAAGGGCCTGGGTCAGACAAAGAACCTGATTGGCATCTACCGTCTCTGCCTGAGCAGCAAGACCATCAGCTTCGTGAAGCTGAACTCGGAGGCGGCGGCCGTCGTGCTGCAGCTGATGAACATCAGGCGCTGTGGCCACTCGGAGAACTTCTTCTTCATCGAAGTGGGCCGCTCTGCCGTGACGGGACCTGGGGAGTTCTGGATGCAGGTGGATGACTCGGTGGTGGCCCAG
The DNA here is from genome assembly GCA_004363575.1 of Solenodon paradoxus. Lineage (NCBI taxonomy): Eukaryota > Metazoa > Chordata > Mammalia > Eulipotyphla > Solenodontidae > Solenodon > Solenodon paradoxus. The sequence continues at coordinate 162,784 of RJWH01001575.1, forward strand.
AACATGCACGAGACCATCCTGGAAGCCATGCGCGCCATGAGTGATGAGTTCCGCCCTCGCAGCAAGAGCCAGTCCTCCTCCAACTGTTCCAACCCCATCAGCGTCCCCCTGCGCCGGCACCACCTCAACAACCCCCCGCCCAGCCAAGTGGGGCTGACGCGCCGCTCGCGCACTGAGAGCATCACCGCCACCTCCCCGGCCAGCATGGTGGGCGGGAAACAGGGCTCCTTCCGTGTCCGTGCCTCCAGCGACGGCGAGGGCACGATGTCCCGCCCGGCCTCCGTGGACGGCAGCCCCGTGAGTCCTAGCACCAACAGGACCCACGCCCACCGTCATCGAGGCAGCTCCCGACTGCATCCGTCTCTCAACCACAGCCGCTCCATCCCCATGCCTTCTTCACGCTGCTCGCCTTCGGCCACCAGCCCTGTCAGTCTGTCGTCCAGCAGCACCAGCGGCCATGGCTCCACCTCCGACTGTCTCTTCCCGCGGAGGTCTAGTGCTTCTGTGTCCGGGTCCCCCAGCGATGGCGGGTTCATCTCCTCGGATGAATATGGCTCCAGTCCCTGCGATTTCCGAAGCTCCTTCCGCAGTGTCACGCCGGACTCCCTGGGCCACACCCCCCCGGCCCGCGGTGACGAGGAGCTGAGCAACTACATCTGCATGGGAGGCAAGGGGCCCTCCACCCTCACCGCCCCCAATGGGCACTATATTTTGCCTCGGGGCAGCAATGGTCACCGCTACGGCCCCGGAGGAGCTGGCTTGGGCATGAGCCCCGCGCTGGCTGGGGAGGAGGCGGCCACCGCTGCCGATCTGGATAATCGGTTCCGCAAGCGGACTCACTCTGCGGGCACATCGCCAACCATTTCCCACCAGAAAACGCCCTCCCAGTCCTCTGTGGCTTCCACTGAGGAGTACACCGAGATGATGCCCGCCTACCCACCAGGAGGTGGCAGTGGAGGCCGGCTGCCCGCCTACCGCCACTCCGCCTTCGTGCCCACCCACTCCTACCCCGAGGAGGAGAATCTGGAAATGCCCCCCTCCGAGCGGCGAGGGGGCCGTGGCCCAGACAGCTCCACCCCCCACACGGATGACGGCTACATGCCCATGTCCCCAGGCGTGGCCCCAGTGGCCAGCAGCCGGAAAGGCACTGCGGACTACATGCCCATGAGTCCCAAGAGCGTGTCAGCCCCGCAGCAGATCATCAACCCCATCAGACGCCATCCCCAGAGGGCGGACCCCAGTGGCTACATGACCATGTCCCCCGGTGGCAGCTGCTCTCCTGACACTGGGGGCCGGCGCAGCAGCAGCAGCAGCAGCGCAGCCCCTACTGGGAGCAGCTACGGCAAGCTGTGGACAAACGGGGTCGGGGGCCACCACGCCCATGCCCTGCCACACCCCCGCCTCCCAGTGGAGAGCAGCGGTGGCAAGCTGTTGTCCTGCAGGGGTGACTACATGAACATGTCGCCAGTGGGGGACTCCAACGCCAGCAGCCCCTCCGATTGCTATTGCGGCCCGGAGGACCCCCAGCACAAGCCAGTCCTCTCCTACTACTCGTTGCCAAGGTCCTTTAAGCACACCCAGCGTCCAGGGGAGCTGGAGGACAGCGCCCGGCACCAGCACCTCCGCCTGTCCTCCAGCTCTGGCCGCCTTCTCTATGCTGCGGCTGCAGAGGATTCCTCCTCCTCCACCAGCAGCGACAGCCTGGGCGGGGGCTACTGTGGGGCCCGGCTGGAGCCGGGCCTCCCACACATCCACCATCAGCTCCTGCAGCCCCACCTACCTCGGAAGGTGGACTCAGCTGCCCAGACCCACAGCCGCCTGACTCGGCCCACGAGGCTGTCCCTGGGGGACCCCAAGGCCAGCACCCTACCGCGGGCCCGAGAGCAGCAGCAGCCCACCCCGCTGCACCCCCCGGAGCCCAAGAGCCCAGGGGAGTATGTCAATATTGAATTTGGGAGTGATCAGCCAGCCTACTTATCGGGGCCAGTGGCTGCCCGCAGCTCGCCTTCTGTCCGGTGCCCATCCCAGCTGCAGCCCACACCCCGAGAGGAGGAGAGTGGCACCGAAGAGTACATGAACATGGATTTGGGGCCTGGCCGGAGGACCACCTGGCAGGAGAGTCTCGGGGGCCCACCGGGCAGCCTGGGGTCCGCACCCCCAGGGGCCGCAGGGCTGTGCAGGCCTACCCGTGCCGTGCCCAGCAGCCGGGGCGACTACATGACCATGCAGGTGGGTTGTCCCCGTCAGAGCTACGTGGATACCTCGTCAGTTGCCCCCGTCAGCTATGCTGACATGAGGACCGGCATTGTGGAAGAGGCAGGCCTTCCGGGGGCGACGGGGGCAGTGGCTCCCTCCTCATCCTCAGCAGCCTCTACTTCCCCGACTGCACCTCAAGGAGCAGGGGAGCTGGCGGCCCGCTCTGCCCTGCTGGGGGCTGCTCAGGGACCAGGGGGCATGAGCGCCTTCACCCGGGTGAACCTCAGTCCCAACCGCAACCAGAGTGCCAAAGTGATCAGGGCAGACCCGCAGGGGTGCCGGAGGAGGCACAGCTCGGAGACCTTCTCCTCCACCCCTAGTGCCACCCGGGTGGGCAGCACGGTGCCCTACGGGGCGGGGGCTGCAGGAGTGGGTAGCGGTGGGGGCAACACTGAGGATGTGAAACGCCACAGCTCTGCTTCCTTTGAGAATGTGTGGCTGAGACCTGGGGAACTCGGGGCAGGCCCGAAAGAGCCAGCCCAGGTGTGCAGTGCTGCTGGGGGCTTGGAGAATGGTCTTAACTACATCGACTTGGATTTGGTCAAGGACTTCAAACAGCGCCCTCAGGAGCACGGCCCTCCCCCGCAGCCCCCTCAGCCCCCGCCCCCTCATCAGCTGCTGGGCAGCGGCAGCGAGAGCAGTTCCACCACCCGCTCCAGTGAGGATTTAAGCGCCTATGCCAGCATCAGTTTCCAGAAGCAGTCAGAGGACCTCCAGTAAGGCAACTGGACGTCACAGCAGGTGCGTTTCATGGTGACCAAGTCAGAAGACAAAACTGCTTTTAGCCTCTTGCTGGAGTTCTGTTCTTCTTCACCTCTGTCCCTTTCCTCTCCGTCCCACTGGGTCCTTAGGGCGTGTACTCACAAGAGGGGCGATGTCATGGCACCAGGATGCTCACTCCACAAGGACACCTGGCAGTTAGTCAGCTACACCTGTAGGAGCAGCCACACAGGAGGGCTGTTTCGTGTGAGGGTCCCACATGAAGTCCTTACTTCTTGACTTTTCAAGGCATATATTCTAGAATGCCCCTTCGGAGGGTTAGGAAGTTCACATCTAAGAACCTTGATCTCCTTGTGGACATTTCTACCAAAAGAGTTGTTAAAACAGGGGCTAGACCCTTCTCTGAAGGTAAGTTCTTGGAGCTCATCAGGGTGACCTTACCAGCTTGCTCTGTGTGCCTGAGTGCTGTGATTTCAAGATACCGAGACACCATACGAGCCGTGGGAAGCCTCAGTTTTTATTCATGTCGCCCTGAAAAGATTGAGTAAGAACTTGTTCAGAGTTTGTCTACCACTCTCTCTCTCGAAAGTAATGGTGGGTGACGTTTTCTTTTTGCTCCTGAACCAGGATGTGTGAAATATTATTCACACACAGACCCGGCCACTTTCATATAGATTATGCCAGGAAGTCTGTCTGTGTCTGGGACCCATTATTAGTTAAGAGTTGTGGAAATTCATCGCAGCGCGTCTGCCTTACGGTTGTCTGTTCTCGCAAAGGTCTGCACTGAGACATCACATGACCATCTTCTAAAAAATTAATTAACATTTTCATGTTGAGAAGGAGTAGAAAGTCAAGGGCATGGAGGGGTTTGGTTGGGTTTTGCATTGAATGTCAGGGCTAAACCTTGGCCTCTTCATTTTTAAGCTATTTATTGTTTGTCTTTAAGTTCAAGAAGGAGACGCCTCAGTAGATGTTGAAAATTGGCTTTAGATCTTCTGTGGTGAAGGCCGTATTGAAAATGAGAAACATTTGTAGTAGGAAATTAGCCTGCCCTTTGTTCTGTTGAGCCTGTTTTCTGGTGGTCAGAATTGTTGGAAGAAGAGAGGAGTATAGTTTGCAAATAATGTGATGAGTTGGCAGTGCAGAAGTTTCCAGCATTTGGAAACACTTTAATCTTGACAAACTGATTATCTTGTGATAGTGTTTTTATGTATGCCTCCCAGAACCAGCTTCTAAAGGCGTTCTTCTTGTTGCTGTGTGTTTGTTCATAAGAAATTAATTTGTATATTGGGTTTTCGCTAATAGGTGTTTGCTCATTATGTAGTCATAAGTCTCTGTGATTCTAACAGCGTCCCATGTTTGGCCCATACCATTCCCTATGCTGTAGGACAACATCTGCCTTTGAACAGGAAAGCTAAGAGTATAGGTGATAGATTGAAAAGCTTTCATTTTTTCAACATTCATTTTTATGCTATACTAGAAGGGAGATGTAATTTGTATATTCACATCAACTGTGAAAATGTGGGTTATTTCCAATGATGTTTGGGGGGACCTGAAAAATCTTCCAACATTTTAACCATTTGGGTTGGAAAGTGTTTTATTTATAAAGTAATGCATGTTGAAGGAAAAACCCCAGTGGTACTAATTTGGGGTAGAAAGGAGATGAAAAAAAGAGATGAGAAAACAAGTTTTCCTATCTGTCTTCTTAATGGGAACAGGTTCTATCTTTTAGTATAGAATAAGTAATAAACGCTCTGAAGGAAATTGATGACCAAATTGAATTTTCATTTTTAAAAGGACTTTAAAATAAAACCCTATGGGGAGGATCACAAACCAGCCATAAGAGAAACGATCTTTTATTCTTAGCTTTCTTAGAGAAAACATAATATTATGGAATAATAAAAAAGTCCTATCTCTAAACATCCTGAAGTAGCACTAGAGCATGCTTTGACATGTCAGAAAAATTCTGTGTGTTTGTAAGATGTAAATGGAGAGATGAGGTGTGTGTGTGTGTGTGTGTGTGTGTGCGTGCGTGCGTGCGTGTGCTTGTGTGTGTGTGTGTGTGTATTTTAAGTGAGGCACGAAATGCTTCTTGGCATATTTATATCCTGAATTCTGCTTGCTTGCTTTTGCCCTGTGGAGTTAAAAGATGTGATTTGCTAGTCAATTATTATCTGAAACAAAAGACATCACAGCTGTCCATGGCAAACAACTTTTCCTGGGAACAAGGATGTTTATGAAAACATTGTTTTCCTAACGTCCTCAGCAATTGGGCCTGGTCTTCCCTTTCCTATTTCACAGGTAAAACCTGAACTGCAGAAGGAAAAGAATGCTAGGAGGGATGTGCTCTTTCTCTTAAGCCCACATTTGAAACTTCTTGACTTGTTGAGTATTTGTGTGTTGAGAACATGTGTGAGGTGTTTAGCTCAGGTTAGGCACGGCTGGCTGTCATTCTACATCACCCCTGTCCACCCACCCTTTTTCTCTCTCTGGTCTTGTCAAAATGTGTCTCTAACTTAGTTCTGACCTGTCAGATTGTTTCCAATATTCCTCTTTTCCCGGCTTCTCTTATTTCGTCTTCCTGGCATTGTCTTTTTTTACTTTCCTGCCCGTAGCAGAATTTTCCAGTACTCCTGGGCGACTCTGCAGAGTTAACTGAGAAGGGCAAAAAGGACATTCCCAGGTGCAGTTATGGCAGCCCAGCTACCTTTAACCAGCATTGACCTCAAATCTGATTTTTCCTTTCGAAACTGCAGCTGAGGGATGGGAAGCGGGCTTTTTGGCAAGGACGCAGATCCGAGCCATTTCTTTTAGGTTCCATTTTTGTTTGGTGTTTTTTTTGTTACATCCCCTTAAAAAAAAGAAAAAAAAGAAAAAAAAAAAGGCCATTTCTCTTTTCACTATTTCCTTGCTGTGATTTTAGGGGTGGTGCCGTACCTCCAGGACTGCTTCCCAAAGCCTCCCTCCCTTCCCCTGGCTGTGTGGCCTTTTTGTCTGGTGAAAACCCTCGGGCTCCGGCGGCGCGTTTCCTGGGTCACCTCCGCTTCCTGCATTCCTCTCTATTTATCCCGCATTTGGCTCCTGCTCCCTCCTCCGGGCCCCGCTCTTGCTGGGGTTTGGGGAATCTGCTGCTAGGCTGCCCTTAGAAGACCCTCTCCAGCCCATCTCGGGGCTCCCTGGGCGCCGGGACGGCTGGCCCTTTCTGGGACTGGCTGTGCGGTCGCGGTGGCGCGGTGGCTGGGAGCCCCGACCCCCGCGGGCTGCTGGGGAGGCGGTGCTGGGACTGATTCCGAGGGGGTGGGGCTGGCGGCGCTGATTGGCCGTCGCCAGAGCCAATCAGCAGGATGATCTGCCTGGGGGGCGGGGGAGGGGGGCGGGGCCTTGTGTGGCAGTGAGGAGGGGGCTGGTTTCCCGGGACCTGCGTGGTCTGCTGGTCCTCGGTCCCGGTGGCCTGAGTCCACCCATCTCCTCCCCTCTAGAGCCCCGGAACCGAGCTGACTGCGCCAGATGCGCGCCCCTGGCATCCCCCCGCCTGGAGGACGTTGTGCACTCAGCTTTATTGGTGCATCTAGACCAGAATCCTAAGAATGAAAAAGACCAACCAACCCACTGTCAGAGGCCGGAAACACTCACTTCCTCCCGTCTTTTTAATTGAGAAAAATCCAGGCCGTGACCATGTGACGTGCCCCATTTTGTTTCCCTCCTCTCTTTACTACAGTTTACTACGACGCCACGCTCCTGCGTCTTCTGCCTGGGAGTGTGCGAGCTGGAGGTGGCGGAGCGCCGCCGAGGTCGGCCCGGAGGGTGGGCTCCTGGCTCCTGCATTTACCTCGCCTGCCGGTGGGAGGGCGAAGGGGCAAAGAGAAGGGAGTAGCTGCGTAGGGGCTGGCCCTGTTTGGGCATCATTCGGAATAAATAAACTCATTTGGCTGGGAACTGCTTTAGGGTCAACACGTTATTGTCTCCTGCGGTTTCCAAAAAGCTCCGAGCTAGAGAAAGATGAACAATACCTAACCTTTTTAGGCCTCAGAGAACTCCCAGTGAAATGAAAACGTTGGCTATAGCGTGGAAATGCTGAGAGCCTAGAGATTCATTACAGTAAGGGCTTCCTTAGGGTCTTTACCGAGGTTGGAGGAAATACTGCTTGAATTCTGCAAAACAGATTTTATTTATTTATTTTTTTTGACCAGTGACAGCTCATCGGGGCAGACTGATTTTGAAACTCGCGGAGTTTGTGTTGTGCTGGCTCACATAAGTAAAATGATGTGAGGTGTATAGTAGATGGGATGGGAAATGTGTGGCTATTTATCCTTTCTAAAATAATGAAGAAAAATGAGAAAAAAGTACTAGTACTCTGGAAATTTTGTTTTTTTTTAAACTACCCACCCCCTTTCCTTTAAATAAGCGTTTCTTCTGAAGCCTGTCTTGCATTGCTGGATAAGTGTGAAAGTTAAGAGTTAAGAAAGATAAGAGTTGCCAAATTCTTGAGCTGCTGATTGTAGCATTAGAGGTGGAAGTGTAAGGGCGAAGGATTGTCCTGGCGTAAACAGTGTGTCCTAGCATTAAGAGCTGTGGGAGAGTTTCTCTGTTGTTCCATAAAATTTTGAGCATCCAGTAATCTTAATTTCTTCCATTGTATAGGTAGCTTTTTATATTAAAAATAACTATATATCATCGTCATTTATCTATTACCCCCAAATAAATACAATATTCAATATAGTTTTACCATAAGGGATTGGAATCCAAAAGGGCAGGCTTTCTAGCCCCAACCCTCTTTAGTTTTTTATTTTTGTTTTAATCAAAATTTCTGGAAAATAGCTTTATGTTATTTCTAATGATCCAATAGAAAAAGCAGCTCCTGGGAACCAAAGATCTTGGGTTGAAACACAGTCTGTGCCCTTCGCTAGCTGGGTGACCTTGGACAAGTCACTTCATTTCTCTGGACCTAATTCCTCATCAGTAACTGGAGAACTCTGTTCTAAATTATTCTAACCTCATTTGCAGCTCTAAACATAGGACTGTTTTGGAGAAAATAACTGAGAGTCTTTATTGGGTCAGTCATAATGAGGATTCTTTCTGAAGAAGCTGTTTGTGGAATCAGGAGTGTGTTAGAATATTCTGTCTTGTTCTAGCATTTGAATCTGTAGTGGAGGAGGTGTTTTCAGGTTTTAACATACAACAAACCTTAGGCTCCTCCCTCTCCTCCTTTGTTAAAAATAAACGGTGTGTGAGAATGCAAGTCAGCTGTTAACCTAGTTCCCACATCCTACCCACCCACCGTGTGCTTTAACCAATTCATGCCTATGTTTTTCTGTTGGAAATCACCCCTTCTCACACGACTGGTCTCTTTATGGATGCGTCTCATTCATGCCATCAGCACTCTTCATTCTGGTATTTGTGTAGGAAAATAGAAAACTCTTGAGAGGCCAGTGGGGACTATAGGAAGTGGTCATCATTTTCTGGGTTGTTTTGCCTTTTTCTACTAGGTGTGTTAAAAATCTTAACACTGGTCTTGCTAGCAAAATGCGTGTTGTCCCGTTTTATAATTTGTGTATATGCTTGAGGATTTTTGGTTAGCTGAGCTGCTAATGCAGTATTACCCTGACTGTTGAGTTGACAAACTATTCATAAGTTTCCTCTCTTTGGGCATCCTCGTGGATTTCATAAATCTTTAGAATAGTCTATGACTCTTTCAAAAATCCATTGACTTACTCTTTTCCAATCCTCCAGACCTGTTTTTCCAACAACTGGATCTCTTTCCTAAACATATAGTATATAAAGAGTTCCTTTGATTTTGGTGGGTTGTTAACTTAGTATAATGGAACACTTCACAATTTAAAGGTGGTGTTGGCTGTGTTTTGAAGAAAGCCATTTCCTTTATGTTACAGAGCTCCTGGAAATTGTATTCAAGGAAAATAGTTTCTAGTAAAATCATGTTGAAGTCAGTTTCATACTAAAGATTCTTTAACTTTTTTTCATACTAATACTTTTTTGTATTTAAAATCACAGCTACTCTATCATATTGTAATTCTGTAGTTGAATTATTATTCATTACCTTATGAGTTCATAGGTATATGGCAAGCTTTAAAAGCTCTTTTCAAAATGTTACTGGAAACATGTTCAGAAGTTGTAATCACATTGAATTTTTGCTCAACAGAATTCCATACTAATAATTGGCATAGTATAATAGTATACTGATTTCAAGCTGATGTGAAATAGTTGCAAAAAAGTTATGGTAAAGCTTTTTAAAATAATAGACTAGTAAGTATCTCTTTGCTTTTATTCTTGTCTTACATAATGGGAATGTTGGAATCTCCCATTCTTAACTCTAGAAAAAAGTGCAGAAATGGATTAGTTAAGTACAAGATACTGTCATCTATCAGGAAAGGAACATTTTCCATTTTAATAATAATCTTGCTGTAGGCTCTGCTATAGTCTATTTGTTAACTATATTTGGTTGGATAAATGTTAGGTGTGTTTCTTCAGTGAGCCAATGATCTTTGAATAATAGAGCTTTTAAAAATGATGTGTTTATGTGGTAAAGCTCTCTTTTCCTTTTCAACCCCTTTCCTGCGTTTTCATTCTTGATGGCAGTGGAATTGAATATATGGGTCAAATACTAAGTGTCATCATTTCTTTCTTCCAGCAGAGAGACGATTCTGTGATTTTATTACCTTTTCCATCACGTTTTATTGAGTGAGCTGAGTTGTTTTCCTTTCGCCATTCTGTGCTTGTTTTGGTTTGTTTTTTCTCCCCTATGTCTCTCCCAACCCTCCACTCCTGGCTCTCGTAGAGCTGATTGGTGGGACTGAAGAAGATGCTGAAAAATGCCAGGAAACATAAGTGGTAGTAAGGAAAAAAGTCTTATATAAACTACCTGCCCTGCCCTTTTTTCTGTTGAGGTGAGTTCTCTGATCTTCTCTGACATATTTAGGTCATGCTGTTGGACAGTATCTCTTCATCCCAAGAAGTGGATAGTTGGGTTATGTTTGTTGAAGGCATCAAAGAGGCCCCCCAGTTCTCATCCCCCATCAAATATATGTAGTGCGGCCAACAAATTATATTTTGCGCAAGAAATCATGATTCTTTAAGAAGGTTAGGATCCGAGACAGGCAGCACTGAAAAAAAAAGACTGTTGTAAAAACAGCAATTGAAGGTTTCTAAAATACTCAGTAATTACTGTGTTTTCAACTCCTCTCCTTCCAGTATTCTTCTGTGATCACTTCCCTGTTTATTTGAAAGCTATTTGAAATGTGCTGTAGGATATGAAACATAATCATACTTAGCCTTGAAGCTTAGGGATTGTGGGAGTAATCAGAAGAACTTAGCCTCTCGAGTGCAATATTAGAGGGCACCCAGCTCCTACATAAAGACTCAGCCATGGGCTGGGCAGGCCCCCAATGGGGATTTCTTGTTAGTCCTTCATTCTCCTTTTCCTCAGTGAATGCCCAGGAGCACCTACTGGGTTCCAGTAGCACCTATGTGGTTGCAAATGGAACTAGAAGGGAAAATGAGAGTGAAGGGAGTTCGAGGAATTACTGGATTTCTTACGGTACAACTTAGCAGGTGGCCAGATCAAGATTCACCACATGCAATTCATGATGACCAGCATTTTCCTTATGCTCAGAGGGCAGAATTGGCTACGTACCTGAGTTCTGTGCTTCTCGGAATCATTCTAACGGGCTTCCCCCCTCACAGTAACACCAGCCTACGGAAGGAGTATGTACCACTGTGAGACTGGTGGAGAGGAGTGGTCTCTTTTCAGATATCCAGCTAGCAAGTGTACTGTTGGCAAGAAGCAAGGAGAAGGTATCTTCGGATTCCAGGGAAGCAGCCAGGAGATGGACTCAGGTGTTAAAGGAAGAATTTAATGAACATTCCTTATGGATTGATTAGTGTTAGGAAACATAGGGTGAGAGGGTGCTGCGAAATCAAGTATCAAGGTTTTTCGAGGGGGTCTTAGAAGCTCTGTTTCTCAAGGACTTTCCCCCCACTTTGAGAGGGTGGTTTTCATTTTTGTTAGTGAGAGTCTAACCCTTGAGTTCTGGTTCCTAAGATCCCGTCTTCTCTCTCTCTGATGATGAGATACAGCCATTTTTTGGTGAGATTTTCTAGTAGTTCCTTACAGAACCATAAAGCACAATGTATTTTTCTAAGACCGCCATGTCTGTGATCGCATGCTATGTCTGCTCTCACCATCTTTTCTTTAATTTTTTGGCCTAGGCAAATACATGCACATGCTCTATGTTTCCAATGGTTTGAATAATTTAAAAAAGGTATAGAGAGAAAAATAAGCTTTTCTTCTCATAGGCCACATCAGTGCGGGTTTTCTGCTTATCCTTCCAGAGATGATGATCTTGTATGTTTGAGCCTTAGTAAGAGCAAGTTGGTTAAATGCCCCACAGCTCAAAGTCTTCCATGGAAGAGAATCCTCAGATCCCAAATAGCTGCACTGAAGACACATAGCAGACAATGTACCTCTTAGAATCAACTGCTTTTTTTTTTTGAAGAGGACAAAGTACTCTTTACGTGCTATACTTCTTAAGTCCTTATGTTAAAAAGTATAATCTAGTATAATCCAGTGAAAGAGAGAGCCCATTAGTGAAGAAAGGATCTACTCTTCTAATTTGGGAGTCTTTGTGAAAATTAAATAAGAAGGGAAGGATTTTGAAGTTTTCAAATACTGCCATTTAAAATCTGTACTATTTTACTTTCTTCCCCTCTTCACTTTCATTGGTAGTACTTACATATCCCTTCTACTACTCCCCGACCTCAGGCTGAATGAAAAACTACCTTAATATAGTGTAGTAAGGTTAAGTATAACAGTTAAGTCTCCTTTTGAAGATTCTGGACACCAAGTTCTCATATTTTTGCTAGTTCAAAATTTTTTCTATTGGAATAGTCTTACCTTTCAAATTCTGTGAACAATTTGTGTTACATGGAATATGAGATTCCTTTATACTAGTGATTTCCTCTCATTCATTCAACTTATCAGGTGTTATATGCTCAACAGGAGTGGCATTGAGAGAATCTGTCATATCTCCAAAGGAAGTTATGATATTATTGAGGTGATTTTTATTTTGAACTAAAAAAGAAATCTTTCGTGATTAAAGACAGTGCCAAATGAGGCTTTCGTGTTCTTGATGATTGTGGTCGGAATAGACTACAAAGTAGAAACTTTCAAGCATATGCTAACAAACCATTTACATCATAAATGTATTTTATGTATTTTATCATTAGTGGTGACTTGTCAATAAGAGTATACGAAAAGCAATAATACTAGTTTTCCTCATGATTATCTAGAGTAAGGAGGAATGAAAAGCATCAACATGAGAGAACTTTAAAAAAAAACACAGTTAAAGGAAATTTGAAGCTGTAACTTCATATTATTAGCTGTGTCTTTTTAATTCATCAAACATCTGCAAAACTGATGGCCCTAAACCATCAATCACTGTTCATTACAGTTCTTGGGTTGGTGATTTGGGCTGGGTTCAGCAGTATGGTTCTTCTGTTGACTTCCCTGGCTAGGCCCATGTGGCTGCAGTGCTGGAGTGGTGCCAGGGGCTGGTTGTTCTAGAATGTTCTTCCATGTGTCTGGTGGATGATTCTGGCTGTCAGTGCTTGTTGACTGAGCCATTTGTCCCCTGCAGGCTAACCTAAATGTCATGTGAATTGGAAAGGTTCCCAGCGGCACAACAGGGCAGGCATGCACAGTACTTTTCAGGTCTGTGCTGACATCTCACTGCCCAAACCCAGTCACAGAGCCATGCCCGTTTTCCAGGGGTAGAAAAAGAGACATCACTGCTTGATGGAAAAGCCCTTTTTTATTCTGATTTATACAAAGTCCAAGTGCACTTAGAAACTCATTTATGTCATCACTCATCAACATCAGTTGCATGATGTATATATTGGGAATAAAATTGTTCTTGGATGTTCATAGTGAATATTAGCTTTGAGAGAAATATCAGAGATTTTCTTCATATTCGGGTGATACCCCTTTTTTCCTCTTAACTTTTCTTTGACAAACATGAAAACTTACGTTCTCTCGGTAACATTTTTGTTGTTGTTAAAGGAAAGGTATAGGCAGGAATGAAGGTGAGTAGACAGGCAGGCAGGCAGAGAGGAGGAAGAAGCATTTATTTATTGTGCTTATTTGTTCATCCTGGTTATTTCCCTGGGACATGAAGCCAGGTTCTTGGGATGCATGTGGACTGTGCCGGTGGCTGGCGGCAGATTTAACGCTCAACTGCCAGGGTGCACCGCAGAAACTCTTTATTGAGTTCGTACTCTGGCCCTGGAGACTGCCCTTGTGGTGTGACCAGAGGCGGAAAACAGAGGAGTAAGCGCAGATCGGTACCACCACCAAGTGTGGTGTGAAGAAGGAGCAGTGGAATGATGGGGAGTCCCTCTAAGTGTGGGGGCAGGAAATGATTTGAGAAAATAGTAAATAATGTTTCATCATCCAGGTTTGTGAGGGGGAAACATTTTTATATTGCAGACACATGTTTTTCTGTTGCATGTTCATTGATTTCAGGTCTTGAAATGGCATCTTTTTTTAAGAGTTCGAGTTTCCTCTTGAGAGTGCCTTTTATTGGATGAGTGAAGGCTGCAAACTCACCTCTTAAAAAACAAAACGTTGAAAACGTGGTAACTGAAGTTTTCGCACCAGTGGCTGCTATCTTTATTTTTATTTATTTTATTTTTTAAAAATTAATTTGATTGAAGCATTATACATCGTGACATCATATAGGCTTAGGGTACACATCATAGTAAATCTACATCTGTACATAATGCATTAAGTCACCACCACGTCTTCCTTCACCCAACTGATCCCTTCCACCCAGTTTGCCCACCCCTCTACCCTGTGCCTTTTGCACTTTTAATGCCAGTGGTTGGTGGGCTATTGATGCTTATGCTGGTCTCCTAGAACTGAGACTAGAGAAGCTCATTTTCGAACAGGTCTCAGGTGACTCACTTAGGACTGGAGATCAAAAGTGATATAGTGACAGGGAACCCAGAGCCAGAGGACATGGGCATCTTGTCCCATCTGCCTTCTGCCCTTTTCCCAGGCATCCAGAAATGTGGCTGAGAACTTGCTCAGAGAACCAGACCTTTCCTGGGGAGAGACGAGGCACCAGAGAGACATGGAGTCAGACCTTTTCAAATGATTTGAAAGAGATTTCCGCACCTGAGCACACATCTGGAGACCCGAAATGTTACATTGCCTATGACTGGGGAGCAAATACGAATGGCTGGCAATGTCCCGCCCGCAGGAGAGGCAGCACTTTTATTATCTCGTGGTCCCAGATCTCCTTAAACATGTGTCTTTCAGCAGAATCTACAGGCCTTAATATTCCTGGGGTTACAGAGCAAGACAAAATGGGAGGTCATGTAAGTCCTGGCGTGGGATGGGTCGGGTAGAGGGGGCATCCCTAATGTTTACTGAGGAGCGGGTCGAGTGGTGTATTTATAACTTGATCTTGGCAACTCTGACCCAGCCCGCCCTCCCTGGCTTTGCCCTTTCAGCCCCACTTCCCGATTCCAGCGCCCTCTTTGAACCATAGCTCACCAATAACTTCCTTTCAAAGCTCATCCCCTTCCCTCCGATTAGAGTAAGGCGTATAAATATTATAGTTTTTATTTTAAAGACTAGGTAATGATTTAATTTCTGAAAATATTTTACCTCCGTGAGAACAGATCCCCGGAAGTGGTTGGTTGGGATTAGACTGAAAACTTTCCCTTTTACCTAAGTGCGTGCGTGCGTGCGTAGAAGGCACAGAGCAAAGTTAGGAGGCTGGAAGTTACAGTCCCAGTAAAAAGGCTTACATTCCTAAAATGAGGTTTTTTAAAAACATTTTGCCTCCCGAGACTTGGGTCCCTCACAAGTCCCTACAAGGGAGCCGTTCTGAAAGTGTGCAGGCTTGTTGTTTTCTCGGGCCTTTGAACTGGGTGAGGAATGTGTCTCAAGATGGAAAATGAATGGCTGGTGCTTTTAGCCTGCAGCTTGAAACTCGCTGGAGGAATGTTATTGTGTCTTCAAAGCCTGCTTCCCACCATGCTGGGGCCATGGGCTCTTGGAAAGCATGTTTGCATGATCCACTTCAGAACAAACACCCATCCCACCCAGTCCAGTCTCATCCACTGGCTACTTTTAGGGGCACTTGAAATGAATGTGTGTCTTCTCTGAGACTAGAGCCCAGCTGCCCAGCTTCCACTACATCTCAAGTGAAGAAACTTCTGGGCTTTTGCTTTCAACTTGGGAAATAGTATTTAAAGCATTAAAACCAGCAGGTATCTGGGAAGATAAATAAAAAAGTTCTTAGCTCTGAAGCGTTCAGAAGATTTCTAGACTAAGTCAAGTTGCATTTTCAGTGTAAAATCAGTGCGTTGAAATCAAAGAAATCCGAGTATTTTATTGTGTGGGTTCAAGTATGCCCAGCATTCTCTCTCTGCTGTCATTCAGGGTCACCGCTGCCGGAGAGCGGATGGGAACACCTGTTCATGCTCTAGTCACTGGTTTTGTAACTTTCTTTCCTTAAACACTTTGAGTTCCTTGAGAGTAAGCTCGTGAGTCATGTCCCCAGTGTCTGAGGTGTCAGTCACAAAGCCCGCCATACTGAAAACTCGTTTATCAGCGGTTCAGAGAGAGTTGTGAAACATGGCAGAGGATGGCTCAACCTAACACAAGGCTGTGGATAGAGCTGGAGTACTTCGAACCATTTCATTCACCAAATATTTTAAAACTCAAATTCATGTTGAAGGCTATGATCAAAAGAATCGCAGTTACTGGAGTCCTTGCAATCAGATATTACTGGACAGGAAAATTTGGGCAAAATGCATTGCCACCACATCATTCCTCTGTCTGCAATGCCTGGACACCTCCTCTGTTTCCCCAAAGCATTCTTTTAGATTGACAGAGACTTTGCTTTGTTTTCACCAGGTTTATTTCCCCTCCTTTCACAGTAGCTCCTCAACTTTAATTCTGCTAATAGAGTTCTTCTGATGTTAATTGTAGCTTCCTGATGTAGGTCATTGCACAGTGTTTTCATGGAGGTTTCAACATACCAAAAGCCAGGAGAAAATGATTTGAAAAATAATTATTATATCATAGTTACCTATATTTTTAAAAAGAGGCCAGTTATTAAGTATGTAATCCACAGTACCCCCTTCTAATTTGTCTCCTGTGCGCATTCCTTTTCTTCCTCTTGGGTATGTTGTTGCTAACCAGCCCCTCCACTAAAAATATGGGTAAGGTCGGACAGGAAATTAGATTTAAATGAGTCTGTTTTGCCACTTGTTAGCTGCTCTCCCCAAATGTTAGCTTCGGCTGGAAAGTTGGACTTCATTGCCAAGACATAATACTTTCCCTCTGCATTCTCTTTCCACATATGATTGAGGCTGGGTGAGTGCGATGAGCAATGCACCAGAATGTGTCTACTACCCTGGTTGATCAGCTAGTCTAACAGTGTTTTCTTTTTAAACTTGGCTCGACATTTTAAGTATGAAAACTTAGGATCCAAGCACTTTTACATATAGCCAAATATTTGTCACCCTAGAAAACCTCCGGACTTCCCAAGATCTGTAAACTGAAGTTGTTCTGTTTCACTTTAAATAGTACTTCACTTCTCTTGGTCTTTCACACAATCATTTGTCGTTAATGCTACTTTCTAAAACCTGAAAAGTGTTGTCAGCAAGTATGTGTCTGGTATTGAGCGAAGCTGTTTCTCTGTTAGTTTGGTTGACTTCGTTCAAACACTTAGTGCAGTGATTCTGGCATTTGTTAGAGACTATTTATTGTAGATACTGAATGAATAAATGTCGGACCATATGTTTTTCTACCTCAGGATGGGAAATATGCCAGCTCTTCTTTCTCTATAGACCAGAATCATACTCGATTCAGGAGGACAGTTTTTCTTGACTATATCACCACTGCCTGACACTGGTGTTTGTTGATGGTCTTCAATTCTCCCAGGTTCTTCAAAATTAAACTGTTACGGTCACTGACCTGGACGTTTGAAGAAATCATAACTGGTCCTGAAGATTGTGGGTGGGAATTGCTGGAGATGCAAATGTTTGTAGACCGGATATGAGAGCATGTTCTGGTGAACATAATGTAGAGTTAGTTGCTACTGAATGCCAGGCGTGTTACTAAGTTCTTGAGGACTGGTTGAGGGAGAGATGATGAAAGACCACCTTCCTCAGAGACTCATTTGGAGATGTTAACCAGGACTCCTGGCCCCTTTTATGGACTTGAAGGGTTGATACCCCTGACTTGTGTGCACAGTCTCACTTGAAAACTCATCTCATCCCTTTGCTAACTCATGCGAGCTCCCCATAGCTTATTAGCCTTACAGAAGGGTGCCTTGTGACTCACACATGGAGCAAAGTCAGATTTTTCTGATGTCATAGGGCAGGATGTGAAAGAAAAGAAAGCGTTGAAGCAGATGTGTGTCTGCTTGGGAGAGATTGTCTTATAAAACAGGCAAGATCTGGAACAGGCAACGATTACGGAAAGGTTATAAGGTGTATGATATCTCCAGGCGGTCCCGGAGAGACTGGGATTAGCCGCCATTGTGGTCACCAGTGTATGTTGGCCCGTGTGTGCGTGTATGTGTGTGTGATTGGTGGTGTCATGAACCTGAACTTGTGTTGCAGGATTGGATGGATGCTAGACATTTTCATGGAGTATTACGTTTTCTTTTGAAGGGTGTTATGCAAAACAGATAAAGTATATATGCTAAACTCTAAAATTGTGTTTGAAAATTCTGTTGGAAAAGCAATATGTATGCTTTTTCTCTACATGTATTCCTTGTACACAATTTTTGGGAGGAAAGACCATTATCTTACAACTGCTCTTACCTAAAAAAACTTTTATTTTACTAGTAAGGATCTTTTGCTAGTCTGAATCTTCACACATATTCCTGTTAGATCTATCCTTCACAAGAGGAAGTTCCACAATTTTGAGGTAACTTTTAATACTGGTTAACAGCTGTTAAACGGTGAGGAAATTTCTTTATAACAAAATTAAATCTCTCATTCTGATTTTAGTAGTGGTAACACGTGATGGACCTTGTCCCGTTCTTTTCTTAAATTGAGAGATATCTATTTTTTTATGAAAGGATTTACATTTATGCAATAAAGGTAGCTAAAACAAATTAAAAATAAAACAAATATATATAAGTATGAGGAATATAAAACAGGAAATCATAACAACATTTGGAGGAGCCTGCAGAATAATTTCACTGTGCTGAAAACTTGCCTGCTTTTCAATTCTACTCTCCCGCCCTCTTCCCATCCTCTGTCAGACAGTGGTGTGTTTACTGTCTCTGTAGTTTTACCTTTTGCTGATAATTGAAATCATACATACATTTATCAGACTGCCTTCTTTTGCTTAGCAGTGTGTAGTTGAGATTCATTCATGTCTTTTTGTGTCTTGATAGCTCATTTCTCTTTATTGCTGAATTTAATATTCCCTTTTCTCGATGCACCAGACTTTGCTTATCCAGCCCACTATGTTTTATGAGATGTTTCTCTAGATGTGTTCAAAGACCTTTGTAAAGTCAACTTTCAATTTTTCCTTCATAGTCATCCTTTTTAGGTTTTACTCATCACTCTTATTGTTCAAACTTTCAGTCGATTTGGTGGTTCTTCTTAAAACCTAAATAGTTTTCCACTTCTTTCTCCTGCTCTAAGTTGACCAACATCATACAGTACAGTGTTTCAAGTTAACCCCGGGTTCTCTGAAGATTTGCTTCCCGAATTCCTCTGCATTTTCCTCTTTTAATCTGCCTCATGTCTCTGTTAATTTGTTTGGTGGCAGTCGAACATTCTAGATTTCGTGCCACCTTGGAGCTCCAGCGATCATCAGTCTTCTTCAGCACTCCTCTTCGAAGGACTTAGCTCGTGGGATTTTTTAAAACAGTTGTATGAATTCTTCAACTGGTCATCTTTCTATAAAATTATTTCATAATTTTGTTTCAAGCTGGATGCTTTTAAAATTGTCTTTCTTTTTCTTTTCATAATTGATCCCTAGGTCTCAAGGAATCCAGTCATTTTGAGCTTGGATGTCACCAGTTCTGGACACACAGTGGGAATCTGGGCCCAGTGCGACACCCCCCCACCCCCCGAATTCTATCTAGTCTGGGAGGGGCTCTCCTTGCTGGACTGCAGGGAGTATCCTGGGCTCATAGAGGAGTCACACTGGCTGAATCAGTGCTTGTCACCATTGCGTGAAAAGGCAGCTATGTAGCAAATTGACCAAAAGGGGTTTGAAGGCAGAATCTCTCAACACAACAGATATCTGTGTGCGTGTATATATATGTATATATATATATGATAGAATATCATTTCTTATATATATATCATTTCATTATACTCCACATATGAGAGAAACCATCCTGCATTTCTCTCTTTCTTTCTGACCTCTTTTACTCAACATGATCCCCTCTAGTTCTGCCCATATTGTTGTCAAGGGCACAGCGCCACTGCTGAAAATGATAACAAATACTTTGAGCACATTGACTATATCTATAGTGTAATCAGCCTCAAGGCTCCTTTTCAGGGGCAGCTGCCTTTGACCTCACACACATCCCTTCTCCCCTCCTGGGGTGGTGGTGCCATGGGGTCAGTCATCAGAGGAGGCAGAGTAGGGGCCCTGACAGGTGCAGTGTTTTGTTCAAATACCAAACACAAAAGAAAGTTTAATAAAGTCACAGACCACTTATGCTTCATGTCTCATTCCACACACTCCTTTTTCCCCCTTTAAATACATAGACATTAATTTTTTTCTCTCTCTGAAATTGTCTCAGCTTGTGTGATTCTGGCAGTAGAATTCCTGCCCCACTAGATCACGAAGATGACAGCGAGGCGCCTTTCATGCCCTTGTGCGTGTTTTCTCCACATATTTAACCTTGGATTACATGTGTGATTTTTTCAAACACATTCCCTTATAATCGGTTTTATTGTCTGTACTTGTTGACTGTGAAATCTTCTGGAGACATTTCAAATACAGGACCCAGGGGCTTCTTTATACACATCCGTTTCACCAAAGTGAATGTCTGGATAAAGTTGTTTCTAAAACTGCTTAAAAGTTAACTGACCTGAAACACATCTTCTGTGCTCTGCTGAACCATGTATTAAATAGATATCTGCTAATGGCCTTTATTGCAAAGTTTCCAGAAATATACAAATCGAGTTCTAGGTCATTGACAGGAGACATTCGTAGGGTCTTCCATAGAATTTCTGTGGCTGTTTGATTTTGCACATTCCAGATTGTCACCAAAGTGTAAAAGCAATTGGTGAGACTGGACTCTATTTGCATTTAGAATGTTCGCAGCCCCCCAGGGTACATATGCTGAGCTATTTGTGAAACCACTTCAGCTGACAGCTGAAGATCAGAAGATGCTGTTTTAGGAAATGTCCTAAATGTGAGGGTCTGTGGTGAAAAAATTTTTAGTGACCTACAGATAAGAATACTTAAAACAGGAAGCCGTGGTAATTTATTGCTTCCTGTATAAGTGTCCTTATCAGTATGATAAGCTTTAGGTTTCAGTTCTGCTTTGCGGGTCCCAAGATTTCTTGGAATCAGCTTCTCTAAGAGGATTAAAAAATTTGTTTTTTTTTACACCTAAAAAGGGTGTGGGGGTGGGGGGGAGAATTTACCCGCATAATTTTTCCTGTCAGAGGATTGTTTTCTTTCTTATCCCTCAAGAGTAAGTATTTGCTTCCTAAGAGAAAAACAATATCCTACTGTTGATTACTTTTATTGACTCTCTCTGTTGTGTGTGTGTGTGTGTGTGTGTGTGTGTGTGTGTGTTTGTGTGCGTGCGCGCACGCGCGTTGATTCTACATGTATCAGACACAAAGCTAGGTTGACTATTAGGCCTGAAAGTTCGAATGATACAATAGAACCTGTGTGGACAAGAAAAGAGGCCAATTGTATTCCTGATTCTGTCACTTGTTGGGATTCCTTCTTCTTTGAGCTTAATTCCTGAGTTCATAACAGTGGAGGTGAGCGTAGTATTTCCGCAGTCTGTCTCGCAGTGCTGTTCTGAAGATCAGCTGAAAACACACGCTGACATCCAGTTGTAAAATGCGAATTGTCTTTTGAGCCTAGGGCTTGTCATAATTTGAATTAAATCCTACCACTCCCTTTTTGCCCTTAGAACACAGGGGTGCTTTTGGTTTATGTCCCTTCTTATTAAAAATGTCTTTCAAGTTCAGTCAGCTTTTCTAGACTTCTTGGCTGGACCCGTGTATCGTGACTGAATGCCTGGAAAAGATGCATCAGTGTCGGCTCTCAGGTATTTGTTTTATGGAATCTCTGTGTGTTGCACTGTTAAATTTGAGGAAACTGGGTTGCATTTATTAGCTTGGCATAGAAAAAACGAAGTTGTACATGTGGGCTAAATTATTTTATGAGGTATAAGTATAAATCAGGATTAAAGACTGAAAGGTATTTATGAAATTTTCAAAGGAGGTATGTACATGAATTTCATAGTTTCTGTGGATTTAATTACACACTAAAAATGGAAAATAAAAGTGTTATTGGGTAGCACTGACTGTTTTCTTAGCAAAAATTCTCTAACCCTCTCTCCTCTCGAGTCTCAGTGCTTCGTGCGGGAGAGATCTGGTGTTGGGGCCGTGCTGGGCTGAAGGGGTGACCATTTGGAAGAGTTGGGGGGAAGAAAGGCACTAGCTGACGCACCTACTTGGTGAGGGAACTCTCGACTTTCTGATGCTGGTTGTGGAATGTAAATGATGTAATCTGCTTGTCACAAAGAAAGGGAGCTTTGGAAATTGAAAACAAGCTAGAGCCTCTCTTGCTTTTTTATTCTTTCTACTATAGAGTGACTGCTAGTGTTGGTTGTTGGTGATTGAAAAGTTTACCAGGTTTTTATGGGCTGAGCTCATTTTTGGTCCTAACTTCCATGGTCAAGTTCACAGGTTGGTGGGAAGGTTCATAACCACTGACCACAGGGTGCACATGCTGGTAGAGGACTTTACAGCCAGATTCCCTTTCTTGGGCTCACACAGGGTATCAGGCAGAACAGTGATTTCAGTGGCTCGCAAGTCTCATTTGGGTTCCATAATGAATTCAAAACATTTGGCTTCCTTGGTCAAGGAGAAAGAAATTAGAGGAAAAAAGAGGAGAACAAAGGGGTAGGTTGGAGGAGGAAAATCCACATTTTATAGCCAGCCATGGATGGAGAGTTAGCGATCTCTAATTACCCAGCGGTCAGGAGTTAGAATTGTGGTTATTCTGCTATTTTATTTTCCATGTCGAGTAGATTATGCTAACTGTTACCTGTAACTCTTGAATTTATTGTGAAAAATACTACGGCTGAAAGTATCCTTAAAGATAATGCAGCCTAGAACATTTATTCTGAAACAGTGATATATATCAATTATTTCTCAGTGAAACTGGGCCGGGGGTGGGGGAGGGAATCTAAAAGAAAACAGAAACACTCGTTCTATAGATAAACTCAGGCCAAGGGAAACTAAGTCACTGGCTCAAGACGATACAGCTGTTTCATCACGTCTTCAAAAAACCCAAGGGATTAACTTCAATTTGATGCTTTTTGCCCATCCTATAGTACATGAAGATGTGCCTGTGTATGATGCTTTTTCAATAATAAAGATTTATATTATATAGAAAATATTTTACACGTTACGTATGTATGTATATGTATATATGTGTGTATGTAGACACAAAGAGTATATAATACAGATTTAATTGCTCATTAACTAAATATTTAAATGAATATTAAATATTCATTTAAATATTTTAAATGCCAGGTACTTTTTTGAGTGCTGGGGATATAGTTGGGAATAAAACTTGATTTCTGCCCTCATGGAGTTTATATTCTAGTTGGGAGAAACAGACAATAAGGAGAAAAAGCTATTTCAAATAGTGATGAGGACTCTAAGGAAAAATTCAGCAGGGTAAAGGAGTTTATTAGTAAAATGTGTGATCATAAATTTGTCAAAGAAGTTAAGTGGGCCACCCAATTTATTGTTATTGAAAGTTTTTTTGGAAAAATTTTACTGGGCAAGAAGCATTCTGGTTTTCAAAGATATGGTTGGGAAAAAATGTAATTTATGAGATTAAAAGCTTTAAACGATAGCCTGTTGAATGACATTTTCTCTTTTCTATGTAGGGTGTTTGAGTACAGCTGAGCCTGAAAATAATTTATGAATACTGGTGATTAACCACCTGTATCTGTGACTACTTGGACTTTATGACTTATTTTTTCAATCTCCTATTTCCTTTCTGGGAGAAGAGTGGATTTCCCATTTCAAGAGTGGATTGCTCATTAGCTAGGAAAGCAGTGAAACTGTGATGCTCTTTTATAAGACTTGAAAGGCCATGCCTTACATAATAAATAGTAATCAATAGATAATATGTCTTAACTAAGATAAATGTATGCTTGTTATCAATGAATGACCTGAGTTCGTTCAGAAAAGTTGGCACATATCATTCCATTGGCTTATGATTTATTTTTACAAGTTCTTGGTTTTCTGAAATCATAGAGTTTTCTAGAGATAATAGCCAGAGGAGTCCTCCCCCATTGTCTTCCCTGTTTCCACTAAAAGGTCAGCTTTGTTAAACTACGGTTGTTGTTATAATGATGAGTTGATAAGTTGTTACTTTCAAATGGAAGATAAATCTCTAGTCTCATGTGAAACTTAAAAAGCCTAAAATGATAACGCATATTCTTCCATCCATGGAAGTACAGGCCTAAACTGGCTCTGTGGTTCCATGGGGGTGTCTTACTTTGATCTCATGTTTCAACTTCCTGAATCCACTCTGGGTAAATTTGCTGGAGCTTTCTTTTCCTTGTCAGTCCCTGATCACCTGGAGTCTCCTCATCTGAGTGTTCATGTCCTGCATTACCAGTAACCATCCTTGCTGAGCCAGGGTTGCTGTCCTTAGTTGTCTTTAGTTCTGTCTGTTCACAACTCTGCTGACTCTGCTCAGTGCATTGCAATCTTTGGTGTGTCTTCTGTGGTTTGAGAGCAAACTGTGGTCATGGAGTGATTTGTTGATGGTGGTAGTGTTGGAATTGGAGAATTCTAGTACCAGTGTTAGCTTCTGATTGCCTCTCCAGTTGCATAAAGACTATTGAAATATTTTGACTATGGTATATAAAATCAGAGTCATCCTGTTATGTAGACAAGTGTTAGGACATGTTGGAGACTGGGTCGCAGAAGATCCCATCTCAGAAAAGCTCTGATGACTTAAAGAAGAATTAAGATCTTGAGGGAACTTCTGAGGGCATCAAATTGGTGTACCAACATCCATCTGTTTCAATGCATTTGAAGGCCAGAAAATACAGAGGCAATTCAAGGCTGTTTTACCAAATAACTCTTTATGAAGTACCCAACCACCTATGTCTTTGACTTCACCCTTTGGCTTTGGTTTGGTTTATTTTTGTCTTATTAATAATTATTTGCTTACAACTTTTTTTATTATTTCATTATTTCATAAATTACATTTGGATCAAGGCAGCTAGTATATGTCCATTCATTGACTCTACAGATATTTATTGAGTACCTGCTATGTACCCAGATACCATTATTTTTTTTTAAAGTGGGGACCGTTGTGAATCAGGCCAGAGTAATGGGTTTCTCATAGGGCATACACTAGTCAGACGGAGGAGACAAATGTCAAACAAGTCCATACAAGTAATAGAAATTCAGAGAGAAAAGGCACAAAGAAAATTAAGTTGTGCAAAGGGGTAGAGAAAGGGGTAGGGTGGGCAGAAAAGGAAACACTGCGTGAGCCAAGTACCCGCATGAGGTGAGGGAGTCATGTGACTGCTGGTGAAGACTCTTGTCAGTAGGAGCAGCAGATTCAGTCCTTGGCTGGGGACAGTGCCAGCACATCCTCGCACATTCAGAGACACAGAGACAGGGGTCGCGGGTGAGAGCCAGATCTTGGAGGGCTTGATGGGCTGTGGTTAAGTAGTTTGGATTTCATTCTCGAGTGTGGTGAGAAGCCCACTAAGGAGGTTAGCATAGGTGCCAAGACGTCCCAACATGCCTTCCAAGTTTCGTGTTCAGGGAACATGCTGTTCTTCTGTGTAGTCTCTTCCTCCTCTGTCTTCATGTTTGACAGAGCCATCTGTCTGGGACATCTTAGATAGGAACGAAAGACACCTCTGGCCTAGATTTTCATAGCATATTTTAGGGGCGCCTCAACGAGTCTGAGCCACAGCAGCCTATTCCCTAGCTCCTGAGATGCCCATTGACCAAACTGGGCGCTTTAGAGACTGTGAGTAGAGTTGGGTCCTGGTTTCAGGCCTGCCTGGGTGTTTGGCCACCCATATGAGGATCATTTGACGCATTCCTTGTCAGACATGCCCACCCGCCCTGGTTTCTTTACAGCCCGATTGCACTTCTTCTAGGATTCTTGACTGAAGCCTCCAACAAGCTTTCTTGCTGAAAAGAATTTAACCTGGTTTTTATGTATGTATCTTGAATTGGTTGTTTTGTTTTGGAACCCATGTCACTTGACATGACCTGTTCACATACTGGCTCTATTCGTACTTGCACTATTTCCTTCTGCTTTTTTTTTTTTTATCTTAAGTGGTTTTTAGGTTATAAGATCCAAATTTAGCCTCGCTGATAGCACTTGAATGCCAGTTTGTGGCACTGAGTCGAACTTTGTATATTGTAGGAAGAGGAGTCTTAGTTCATTTTAATCCTTTAATCTTCCTGCGTGCTAGATGCTAGTCTGCTCTAGCACCTATAGTTCAGAGCATTTTTTCCCAGTGACATTTAAAACCCGTGATAGAGACATATGGCACCAATTAGGGAGGGTGAGCTAGCCTGGACTTTTATTGTGTCTTTTAAAAAAAGTGGATTTTACCTACTTCCTGGAAAATGTTGGCTGAGTTCACTTTTAATGATGTTTTTGATATGCCACTTGCTTTTATGGGCTAATTCTGTGATCATTCTTGTTTTGAGCCGCTCCGGACAGCTGGCTCTGGTGATTTGCTGGAGACATGCTGGTGAGCTGTTGAAACCAACACCCACCAAAATGGTAGGTGCTGCCGAGAGAGTGAGCTTCATTCTCTGAGTTCCTGTGATTATAGGGATTAAGCGAGGAAGTACAAGCTCTAAAAATATTCACTAATGAACTAACCACCTCTAACTTCTCTCCTTGCTTATTATTTCTCTATACTTAATACCCAGGACCCCCTCTCCACCAGTGTTAGTCACGGAAAATGTACATTTTGCCCAGATACATGCCTTCGTGAGCCCATGAAAGTGATGCTGAAGAACCTCTGTAAGTAGTCTCTGACAGGGAAGGATCTAGCAGAATTAGGTGAGTCAATGGTTGAAGAAACAAATACAAGATAATGATGCCTTTTGTACTTATTCCTAAAGTACATGATAAAAATAGAGGATTAAGAGAGGCCCTTAGGAAACTGCCAACACCTCTGAATATTTTTATAAAAAGCATCCTTCTTCTTCTATGAAACACGAAGGAGAAGTCATCCATAAAATGAACCCTGGATCACACTTTGTTCATTCAACGATTCTGCCAGTAGATGCGACTAAGACATACTTTTTTGTTAAACATGAGGGGAAACCGCTCTTTTTCCCTGTACGTCAATGTTTCCAGTATTTTAGTTTTCCAATATAAAGTTCCGTTGAAGTCCTTTTTTACTCTAGGTATGGGATCACCGTTTTAAGTGGCTTTTACTTCTTAAAATGAGCTTTTTCTGGTATCATTTATATTTTGTTGAAAAAGATTGTCATGTTTCATTCATGGCGGTGCAGAAGGGTGCTGTGGGAAGCCTTTCCCTTAATCGCTCCAATTTTTGCTATAGTTCTCTTTCTTTAGAGCTGAGAGACTAGTTGTTGAAGAAATCCCCAGTAAACTTCACTCTTCAAGCCCAAGAAAGATTATCAGTGCTCCTGAGGGGTATTTTATAGAATGCCCTGGAAGAATGATGCTAGCCAGCTCTTAAGAAAATGTAAATGAGCTGTTGGTTCCCCAAGGGCCTCTGTAAAAATTCTTCTGGCTCTTCTGGCAGGATCTGGACCAGTCCTGGAAAGGCCTACATAGAGAACACACTCGAAGGAAACCCGTCTGACAAGAAATAGCTGTTCATCAAGAACTTGCTCCTCGCTTGTCAATATGATTTAAAAATGTTAAGGCATTGTCTCACTTCTGATACCTATTTTAACTCAACTCCATGTTTGTTGAAGGAGACCAGCAGGTGGTTTTTGTTTGTTTGTTTTGTTCCCAAGAAAGGAATATGAATTAGCGAAGCTAGAGTGTGAAGTTGGGGTTATGAGAGAAAAACCAAGTGGAGAGAATTGGAAATATCAGCAGACTTTCTTGGCTCTGAAGTGAATGAACAAGTGCAATTTGTGGGGTAGAGTTTTAAATACTGTCTTGATGGAATTCCCATACCCTCCGCTTTGGGGTGATTTTGCTAACTAGTGTCTTGTGATATGCAATTGCAAGCACGTGATCGGTTTCTGCTCTGCTCATATACAGGTGAGTTTGGAGACTTACTGCAACACAAGGATAAATTATAGTATCGCTCACGTACAGAAATGATACTGAGGATCGTCACCACCACGTTGGACTTCAACGCCTTTTTCTAGGATTCTTCCTAACATCGTCTTCATTCATTCTCTTTCCCCTGGTCTTCATGTTTCAAGTATATGGAATACTTTCCATGGCGATTTCAGAGTCCATATTTTATATTCTGATTCTCTGTTGTATTCCTTTAGTGAATCTTTGCTTGGAGCACGCTTTTATGAATGTAGTAAAAGCAAAAGCAAATTATTACCTAGAAAATCTGTTGTAGGGAGAAATCATCAAACTTTTTCTCAGAGGGGACAGAAATGGTATTAGACTGTGTGCTCTTATCATTTATCCATTTCCCGTCTTTCATCATTTGGCGTCAACCACAAAGTTAGGTCAAAGGATTTTCATGTTATTAGTGGTTGAAATTCATTTACTGTAAACCATTGATACAAATGAGTCTTGAAGCCCTGACTACTAAGCATTTAGCCTCAAAATAATCGTATTAATTCTGATATATTAATACCCTGAGATTCATCGTAAGTATTGACAATGAAGAAAAGGGTAAATTGGTTATTGCTAAAGAGGAATCTGATTCAAAAGTCATAGATTTTCTGAATGGAGGATTTATGTGGGGTCTTTTTTGATGGTATTTAAAGTTGATTTGATATTATTGTGAGAATAATAAATAATTCCAGATGGACTAAAACTTGACTTGTAGCATAGAAATCAAGAGAGAGACCACAAAAATGCTGAGACGTTGGCCCTGGGAAATCAGTGCACCATGATCTAATAGTTTGGACTGCTTGTATGAGAGAAGGAGAAAACTATTCCTGCTGCTGTTTTCCTTTTGGAAAGCAGATGGCATCTTTTTAAAAATACCCTTGAAATTCAAGCTCTCTGGACTGCTCATTTCATTTTCACGTTGGCATTCAGAGTGGGTAACCACCAGAATCTGAGATGTGGCATCTATGGCACTTTTTGTGGATTTTATTTGTAATATTTTTGTCATAAATGTGGACAGCCACCTTACCAGAGAGTCTTAATATAGGGCTCTCAGCATCTTGCTTAATTTCAGGCCTGGATAAACCACAACATAAGAAAAAGACCCCCTCTCCTGCTAACTTAGTAATTTAATTAAAAGGAACCAAAAATAGGGTGGTATGGGGAATGTATGGGAAAGAAAAAATTCCACAGGACCCTTCAGTATAAGACGCTGAACATGCATTCCTGCTAGTTTCTTCATTCTGGACTTCACCACTTTTCCTTCTTGTCTTTGAGGGTGGTGTTTTTCTTCTCCTTTCATCCTGCTCTTTGGAAAAAGTGTTGTACATTTGTTACTCTAAAAGCATTTAAAGGAATTCTACACAATGATCTGAATCATTTTCTGGATGCTCAAAAGAGTTTGATAATATTTGGGAAGAATAATAAATACTTTGGCAAATCACTGATGAGCTATTTTCTTTACCTGATTCCTTTCATTAGAAAGGTGTTTGGTAAGGTAGTGACTCTGAGCTGATTTGGTTGTATTCTTATTCCTGATTTATAATGAAATGCGTAGTTTTGCTCACTTTAAACAAGACCGGGAGTTTTATTGGGACTCACCCATTTTGTCATTGGTTCCTTTCTTCTGTGGTTGTTTTTGAGTTTACAGTGGTGGCGCTGAGCTGTTAGAGATGGGAGGTGAAGCTTCTAATGTGATTTGACCGGGAGTGGGGAAGGGACCTCTCTTTATCTTTTTTATGCTTCGGCGCTCTCCTGGCCTTTTAGGTGGTAAGACCGTGGGAGCATGAATTATGGATCTTTAATTGCCAGTCCATTATGATATATGAAATGACTTTCCGGAGAATTCTGGGCACTGATTCTAAATCAGGATGCCACGTTCTGGTGGTGATAGTGTGTCTTTATATGCACCGAGAGCAAGGTTTTTAAAACCTTACCTAAATAAATAAATCCAGCCAATGTTGAATCTATTTTTCTGGGAAATAGTGATGGCCAGTCGTTGGAAGAAAGTGAACCCCGGGGAGCCTTCTAATTCATATTTCCATGCTTCTGTAGGGAGCATGGACCGGGCTGAGGCAGGGCTACAGATAAGCCCTTGCGTATTAATTAGCCACTTCCGCCCTCTCTCATGTGCTTTTTCAGATCATTGGAATGAAGTCACTGCGCAATTGATCCGGAAACCCCGATCTTTGCTAAAAATACTGAGAAACGCGTAGTTTTGGGTGGAAAGTCATGTCACTGGCCGACCTCTGTTATTCGTGACTGTGTGTATGGCTCTCCCATGAGTTCCAAATGATGTTCTTGAGACAGTCACTTCAGTTTCCAGATTCAGCGTTGTTGCTTCACTTGGTCAGGAACCTCTTCCTTGAGCAGAGTCTTTGGATTCGGAGAATGTCAGCCTTCTTGAGGTGCCTGTAACATTTTCGTTCTGTTCACATTTTACAAACTGTACCCTCTACCATTGAGGATTCTCGTAGGAAGCGTTAAAACTCAGCTAGTCCTTACTCAGTGTCAGGTTTGATCAGAAGTAAAACTTTGTCCCTGTGAATGACACCCAACCGGTGTGGAAAGGTGGCTGGGTAGAATGATCGAGGCAATTATCAGCAGAAAGTAGATCCCTTGCCCCTTTTTTCTGAGGGCTAGCTGCTGGTAACTGGTTTAGAATGACTTCATAAATCCACAACCACCCAGGCTGTGTAGGGCCGAACTCCATGGGGCTGTTCTGCCCTGGACAGTGGTGAAAATCACACCGCCTGGTGCTGCTCTGATTCAGCCTCAGTTACAACGGAGGTCAGATTTAGTGCCCCAGTGCATCCCCAAGCAATTACAGAGTTGTCATTCAGTGATCTGGGGTGTTGGTGCCTATTGCCAGCGTCGCTTGTGAAAACCAATGGTTAAGAATGGGAAGGGTCTGTGGATCCGACATTCCTGCCCACGGCTAGTGAGATGCTGTAGCTTGATATAGAACCTTGCTCCATGTCTAAGTTTAGCTTTGTATCCTGAGCCAGCAGGAAAACCTAGAAGTATTGGTTTTCATGGAAGCAGCTTGGAAAACCTCAGCAATTCATTAATCTCTGCTGAAATGCACATATGTGAGTCTGCTGCACCGAGGAGGACACAGTGGCAGGGTTAGGTTTCAAAATGCTGCCTCTACAAGACTGGCTGAGCCTTCTGCACGTTTGCTTCCAAGGCTTCTAGTGACGGTCAGAGACAGGCCTTTGGCCTTCAGACAGCGTAGATGGCAAGTTTTCAAGCTTGGTTCTTAACGTCTTTTCAACAAGGAGTTGTTTGGTGTTGGATAATAGTATAGAATTCAATTTCCAAAAAACAGCTCATTTCCTTGCTGGCCTCCTGTGCAGGGAATTGGGGGATGAGCATGTGGTGAGGGGGCACGGATTTAACACGGAGCCATGTGGATGCAGGCACATAAATGGGCTCCTTCATAGGTGCCCAGGGCTCTCCCAACTGTGTTCTCGTTCATCTTTCACTGGGGATGCGGGTTTTCCTCTGACATAGAGACATTCCAGATGACAAGAGTGTAAATGCCAGGTTACATATTTAGGGGCTTACTAATGGAGCCCCAGCAGATTAAGGGAGGCGGGGTATTTGTCCGACTGCATCTATTTGTAGGGAAGTGGGGACTGGACACCATTCCATCTGCTCTTCATGAGTTCCTCTTCTATTGACATTTTAGAAACAAATTCAGCTTCCTCCAAGGACTAGGAAGGAGAGTCTTAATGCCACCTTTTGTTAAAATAATATTTCAGGCAACCTTTTAGTACCGCTGCTTATTAAAACTTGGTTATAAAATTAATTTTTAATCTTGTCTTAGGGCAAAAACAACAAAAGAAAAAACGCAAACACAAATATCCCTCTCAAAACCCAAGTTCATTTATGCACATCCATCAACAGACTTATGTTTGGAGGCTGAGCTGATGGGATCCCTGACACTTTGTATGCATCTAACCCTGGGTGTGGGTTTTCACAGAGTTCTAGGAGACATCACTCTTGTTATTTGCAATACTGATGGCAGATTTACAATTTATTGTGACTTGTGATTCTCTTAAGTTTTCTCTGACCCCCCCAAAAAAGTTCTCTGTGGTTTTTCAGTCTGTTTTTTAAATACATTTGAAAATGCCTCTGGTCTTTGGTCAGAATTGTTTTTCTTTGTGCTCACAATCTTCATTCGACCCTTTGTGAAGAAATGCATTTCGCTGCATCTCCATATTTTCTATATTCTAGGAAGTGCTACAGCTTTGGAACGTGACTCGCTTCAGGTGCTGTTTGGTGGTGCATGTTTTGGACACATGCCAGCACCCTGGTTTGCTGGCTCTGTCCAAAACTTCATCAGCTCAGATTCAAGAATCCAGCACTCATTTACCCCTTTGTTAGAGGCAGGGACCATATTTAGAAGTTTGTTTGCTCCAGACCTCTCTCAAAGTTTTCTCTGGAAAGAATCTTTTGCTTTGTAGAGAGAACTTTTCCATTGACTATCATGACATTGTAAAAATACAGAAACTCTATCTCACATTTATAAATAAGCAATGGGACTTGGCTTTTAAACTGCATGGATGCCTAATGAATATTGCTGGCTAGCTTTGACTTTTACTTATGCTTTGGGCCTTGTGTGACATCCCCCTCTGGGGGACTGCCCCCCACCACTTAAACAGTTTGACATATTAGGGCTTATTTGTTCATTATTGCCTATTGGGCTTCTATGAGTCTAGATTCTAGACACGAGCAAAAGTGTATCATTGTATCGCTTTTCTTATTCCACGATGGCTGGGCAAAGCAGTTGTCATGTCCCTGAGCATACTTGCTGAAGGAATTTCCAAAAATGTCGTCAAGAGAGTGCCCGAATTTATCTGTAGAGTCTCAATAATTCCACTTCCTTGGACACATGAGGGATCTTTGGATTGTGTCTGATCTGGGTCAGACTGGATCAGATCGTGTCTGATCTGGATAGTGGTGGGGTTGTCGCCATTAGCATCTGATAATTTCACTTTGTTGCTTCCTTAACACTTTCTTATTTCTTATAAACATCATGCCCCTTGTGTTCCATGTCCATATTCCTGGTTCATATAAATTACACACACAAAGATATTTTAGAAATGCTATATATCATCACAGCCTTTTGGAAAGCAAAAAAGAGATCAAAGTAATAGCTTATTCATTTTCATTAATTCCATAGTCTGTCAAACTTTAATCCAATAAGGTAAAACTTGGGCCCAAATCCAAATATTCACACTTAGTCGTTGCAACTTCATATTTCCCCAGGATACACAATTATATATTAAGAAAATATTGAGGTCAAAAAGTGATATAATGTTCTGTTTAATTTTTAGGGAAAAATAAAATGTGTTGTGTTTTCCTTTCTGGGGTTATTTACAATAAGTTATTGTGTGTATTTGAGCATGATGGTAGACTAATGATAGAGTTGGTTTTTCTAGTAATGTAAATATTTTTACTTATGTCTGTATTTCTTCAAGCACAATTTAAAATTATTTGTGTAGTAATAAACCTTTTCATTTAGATGACATTCATCAGTCAGGACCATGAAGGTAAAAATACAGTAACTTTTATTTGGGAGCCTTGAAAATGAAGGAATGATTTTCTCAACTCAGATTGAGTCTAATGAATAATTAGGGTAGGAAGCTTACCTTCCCCACTGTGCCATCGTGTGTGTGTGTGTGTGTGTGTGTGTGTGTGTGTGTGTGTGTCTGCCTGCGTGTGTATGTATATATATATTTATAAAATGTTGTTTGTTTATATATATATTTGTTTTCCTTCAAAGTCAGATTAGCAAACAATTCTTTTGACTTATAAATGGTATGCCAAAATCAAAAATTATGAATGTATTAATAATGTAGGACTAAAACTAAATATGACATTCTCAGTTCTTCTTTGTATTCAGTTTTTGTCACTTTGCCATCCTAAAATACACTTCTTTTGCTTATACCTTGGTTTTCGCTGATGTTTTATTAGAATGCTTTTTGAATAGTGAAGTTCAGAGGAAAAGGCTTTTGGGGGGAAATTTTTTTGTACTCTTTCCTGAAGTGTGTTTCACAGGTTATGAGAGTCGTTAGGATGAAATAAAATCAACATGCTTTCTGATTGTTAGTTGAGGGAGCATGTGGTTAAACAAAATGCAGAGGCTCTCACCTTAAGAGGCAGATATTTTTAAAGGTTGTGTTCCCTAGGGCCAACTTTCTCATGGAACTCAGGCTTACTGCGTGTGCCACACTGGGTCTGGAGGGGTGGCTTCTCCATCCTCTAGGCCTGGAAACTTCTTACTCTGTATATTTAAGTTCCCCCCACCCCACCGTTGTAACTTGGAGTCATTGTCATGACCGAGGAATTGCAATACTTTATATGTAGGTCAAATAAATTCGCACATTTTCCATGCTGTTCATCATTGAAAGCAAGCACGCAAACGTATAAACCTCTCCGGTGCTTGCTTCTCTAAAGCCTCTTCAAGAAGGAGCCGTTTTATTTTAAAGGCGACACACAGAGTGCTCTCTAGTGCCGTCCTGCTTGTGGTTTGGACCACTGAGTCTGAATTCATGTTGCTTTTGTAATGCATCGATAAGCATATAATTTGATCAATAAGTCATCTAATTTGAGTAACTATCTTCTCAATTTCTGAAAGAAGATAGATATTGTTTCCATGCATTCCTCCTATAAAACCTTTGGGCAGATGTTAACACTAGAGCTGTCTCTTTGGATATAAGATATTGACTTCTCATTGCAGGGTTCATGTTTACAAATGGTGCTTGGGAACTTTTGAATGACAATGATTAACTCAGCGGGATGCATAACCAGGCCTGTTTGACCACCTCCAATGGAGCATGTACTTTGATTCAGTGGGATCAGCGGGGCCAGATGTTAACTTCAGAGCTTTTCTCAGTAAGATGAAGTTGGTGATTCACCTTGACTAGTCCCTCAGACACGTGGGTGACAGGAGAAATGCTTTCTTAATGAGATCTCCTACAGCCACATCTTCTATCTCACTGAACTTGTTGGCTCTCTTGTCATTGATAGTAATTTGCTGTTACAAATAGGAGTGGGCTTATGGTCAAACTTGAAAGTATCCTTGGAATGAATTAAGTCCCTTTGTAAGGACAAGTGGAAGTAAATGCGTGAGGTCTGTGAATGGACAGTTGTACTTTAAAGACTTTTTGTCAAATCCTGATCTCTTAAATATGTAATAAACTAAAATCTCAGGGAGCTGGCTCCTCCCAGCCCTCGTTTGACA
The DNA here is from genome assembly GCA_004363575.1 of Solenodon paradoxus. Classification (NCBI taxonomy): domain Eukaryota; kingdom Metazoa; phylum Chordata; class Mammalia; order Eulipotyphla; family Solenodontidae; genus Solenodon; species Solenodon paradoxus. The sequence continues at coordinate 197,568 of RJWH01001575.1, forward strand.
TGCATGAACTTGGGAGGGGGGAGAACTAGGCTCTGAACATTCTGAACATTCTTCTGGTGACATAGGCTTTTCGTGCTTGAAGGTAAGAATTGAAGAAATGGCTGTTGGTATACGGCCACCAGTTTTCTAAACCTGAGTATTAATGATGCACACAGATCTCTGGGTGGCACCCAGTAAGAAGGAGACGGTCTTAAGGGAAAAGAAAAAAAAGAGTTGGGAGAAGGAGGGGACCTAGGAGAGGAAGGGCCCCCAATAATTATAACCAGTTTCACCCCTGACCTTGAGCCATTGAAGTTCAACGTGAAAAAGCATTTTGGGTTAATGTGCTGAGCCAGTTGCCGCTGTACCCCGCAACAGTGGACACAGGCAAACTGGCTATCCACCTTAAGGGTGATGCGCGTGTTTGAGAGTTTTCAGTAAAGGGGTTACTGAACCCAACTATGGAGCGGCCGACAGCAGTTGTTACGAGCTAGCACAGCTCCCATCAGCTCAGCTCTGTTTAAATGTAAACTGTGTAATATCTTACAGCTCACGTCATTCTCATTGTTTCCCTTCTCAGAGTACAGCATGTTTTGCTCTCCATAGGGAATATTTTTAAGAAATGGAGGTCTAGGAATGTAAACAACTGGGAAGAGAGATGCAGCTGTTTATGATTTGCTTAAATCTGCTGTTCTTCCGTGGCTTCTAATATCAAAGGATTTTTCTTTACCTATGATAGTCTATGGCTTACAACTATGCTTTTTTCTGCTTTTGATTTTGGCTCTCTAAAATAAAGGATGGAAGGACAGAAGAAAAGTGGCAGGATGAAAATAGCCCTGCGCATACTAGGTCTTGCCCTGGAAGCAGCAATACAGAACAGTTATAATCCAGGGGTAGAGAAGGGTTTCTGGTTTATGGGTTCAACACACATCAGGTTTCACGCCACAACTTTCGGCTCTGTTTGTCTGAGTCTGTTAGTCACATGCAGTTGCTTGTGTCTTCCACTGTCCAGACTCCTCCAGAAATGAAAGATTTCCTATTTAGTGTTTTTACAGGAGGGCACATCATAAGGGGTCAAGTGTGCTTTTGTGATGTCAATCTCTTTTGCAAACTTTTTACAGAAGGGAAGGCATTTCTGATCTCCAAGTACCTATTATGTGAAATGTTGTTCTGGCCGATTTAGATTTATCAGGGTGACATTTCACCATGTAACTTCTCATTACCCTTTGTAAACACAAAGCTTACCCCTGTTTCCTTTTGTAAAAATAACTTTGTATATTCCAGTGGGCTCTATTTAGATGAGAGATTTGACAACACTTCCACCCAAGCTTTTTATAGCATTGTCTATACATTGGTGGTTAAGAACATGGATTTAAATTCCAGTTGTCCCGTTGACTAGCCATGAGATCTTGAGGAATTTGAATCTCAGTTTTCTTGTTTTTTCTAATCAAGAAGAATTATACAATCTGAAGATGGTCATGAGGATTAAATGAAATAATGCAAATTAAGGCTCCTCTTGTCGTGGCTCGATTATTGATAGAGTCTCTGGTTTTCACCTCACATTCACTCCAGGAATTGTTTGCTAAAATATTCGAGGCAGAAGGAGGATCTCAGAGTAATTTGAAAACAATTATAATTAATATTAAAATTGCTTTATTTTCATAGTCATGATATTTAATTGGTAGCATTACAAACAGATTGAGGTTTTCTTATTATATTTATCAAAAGGGAAGAATGCTTTCAAAAAGTAAGCACATCCCTTTAATCATTTCCAATTCCGAGGGTCTCCTCACGAAAAACTTGGGTTCATTTTAAGTTTGGTTGAAATTGCCCTTAGCCACACCTTACAGTGGACTTCCTTAGGATATTGTTTTAGAAACTATAAACACTTATTGAATGCTAATTATGTGTAAAAACACTGATAAATTAAATAGAGTGTTGGAGATAAGAAATCTCAGCAACATTAGGTGAAATTTATGGAATGAAAGTTTATTCACAGTCGCTGAAAATTGAATGTCAGGGATCTGCAGAGTCTGATAGGATTAGACTATGCTCTGTGTCATTTAATCTTTCAGCCAGTGAAGTATGAAAACTCAGTTTATGCCCTCGACTTACAGGGAAAATTTACTTTCCTGTAGGAATTGGGACTATATTGTCTGTCTGTTGACCTGAATGGACGTTATCAGCACATTGACCATCCTAGATTTATTTTGTCTTTTCCAAATGTTGATACTTTTATACCATTATAGTGCTGCTTCGCTGATACTATAAAATGCTCCACATCTGGGTCTTTTCTGCACATAGCTAAGGTTCAGGGCTTGAGGTTTCTGTGAATGGTATCTTGTTCTTAGAAAAGATTGTAGAAGATGAATTCATGTTCAGTAGAAAATGGGCGCATATTTTGATATCAGTACTTTTGAATGCTTCACCGTTGGAAGTGTTGTAGATTGTTCTAATCATTGTTCTAATTGTGTCGATTCTGCCTCTTTTTTTTTGGAGTTGAGACTGAGTTGTCAGTTTGGAGACTGACTACCTGCAGGTCCTCTCAGATAAAGAGAGTTGGGAGTAACTATTAGGAAATGGTTGGAAGTGGTAACCAACTGAGTTGAGCCTTGTGGTTCACTTGCTGATAGGCTGGGCAGCAGGGTGCATGTATTCTGTTGAGTTGTGGGGACTGCCTGTTTGTTTTGGTACTGTCATCATGAGCAAAGACACATGGCCCTTCTCAGTTCCTCTTGACCAAATAGCCAGACGTCAGAGTGGTCTGAGTTCACTTCTTTCGAGCTAGAAATGCATCAGGTCACCATTTCCATGCTGCTTTCCTCAATCCAACGGATTCAGTCTCTGGCCTTTCTCCGTAGCCTGAACACTAGGCCAGGTAAGAGCCCATCAGTGTGTAGTCTTTTCCTAGCTTTGGTCCTCCCTTCAGTGCCTTTGCTGTCATCCAGATCTTCGGGGTTGTTCAAAATCTCTCGAGGCAGCGATTTCTCAGTCACTTGTTCACTCTTCTGCAGGCTCTTCCACCTGGAAATTTTCCTTCATGTTTCCATTCAAAGCTAGGTCTGTAATTTAAGTTCATTTACCTAAAGAGATGGAGAACGGATGACTTACAGTGTAACCTTCCAGTTAAGTCCTCTTGTTATTCTTTTATATAAACTAAATAGTCTAGTTCCCCTTCCCGGTTAGGTTCTTTACTCCTCTGCTCAAAGTGTGGGCCTCTGACCAGCAGCACTGGGGTCACCTGGGGACTGGTTAGGAAGGTGAATTCTTGGGCCCTGCCCCAATCCTAGTCAACCCAAATCTGCATTTTCACAAAATCCCCAGGAGATCCTAAACACACTAAAGTTTGAGAAGTGGTGCTTTGTTTTATCCTTTCATAATTTGGTTAACATTTTCTCTGGTATACCTTTTGGTTTGGTGGGAACCAAAATTAGATGTGGAAATCTTTTTTTAGCAAGTATTTATAGATCTCGAATTCCTGTTAACTTAATACCCATGATATTAAAATGTTTTGAACTAAATTGATGTCCCTTCTTCACGTATAGTAAATGTGTATCTTCTAAGTCTCTGGGGGGTCTTTTTCTGTCATATATTGCTCGCCCCTTCCTCTAGAAAAGGCCCCTGTTGTGGTTGAATGACTCGATTCCTAGGAATCTTGTTTTGTACTTACATGGAATAACTTCGTTTCTTTTCTTTTAGGATCATTTTACTTTTCTCAATTGCTGGGATATTAAGATCTAATATTAAGATTTTAAGATTTTGGTGACTCATGATTAGAAAGAGCATGACATAGACAGTGAGGGGACCCCAAGTGTCACTTCAGTGACTAACACTAGGCTTCCTGAGCTCTGGTAACTCATCTCGTGATGATTCTTAACAACACCCCACAATCAGGGAGTCTCCAGTACAGGTCTGGGACTGCCCTCATCTGCTCATATTGATCCGTGAACCCTTTCTTTATTGGAGAACTTGGTCAGGCAGTAGAAGTCCCCTGTGAAAATAAGAATCGGGCACCTACAACAAAACTTGGAGTCATTGCCATACTGATGCGAAGTTTGATTTTAGTCATCATGCCATCCTCATCAAGTTTCTAGAGCTCTCAGGTGGGGAACATTTGTTAAATGGAATCTTTGTGATGTGCTACTTTGATTTCTTGGATCTGTCCCTGCAAGAAGTGCTGTCAAGCACTAGATGGCCAAACACAGGGGCAGAAGTCCATCATGGGGAAGGGTCCAAGTGTGTTTACTTGTCAGGTGTTTGTCAAGTCCTTTTCCTCTTAACTTTCTCCAAAGAGCATTAGAACGGAAAAGTGACAAGGGTCTGGCTGTGCTCAGTCCTGGCTCTTCTGTTTGAAAGACTTGGGGAAGGCCCTTGTTTCCACTGGAAGTTCTTGAGGGACGATTCAGAAGTGATACATGACAATTCACAGGCTATGTTTGGGGGCCCAGTTGGGTAGAGATGATGTTCAGAAGTGAGGAGAACTCAGGATGGGAGGATGTGTGTGTCAAGGCGTTACAGAAGAAACAACTGAAGGCAATTTTTGAGCAGAACTGAAAATGCTTATCATAGGGTTGTTAATAATTAAATGTTAATAATAGCCTGTCACTGTTTGGTAGCAATGGCGAAATGGTGTGGTTTGGTTTTATTTCGAAGGCTGTAGAAAAAATTGAAACTATTGTGTTCTTGTCTGTGAGGACCACAGCCGTGTCTGAGGCTGTATTTCAGGAGGAACTGTTTGACTACCATGACATTAGAGTTCAGGCGGAAAACTTTGAATTTTACCACCTGGAAGTCGACTCGTCCTTTCCGTTCATTCTCTAATTTTTAAAATTTTGAGTCCTGTGTTTTCTCACTGTTGCTGGTCCATACACACACCTCCCTCTCTTCCTGCTACTCGCCGCCCGGGGCTATTGCCCTCTCAGTTTTAGGGAAAATAGACCTAAAAGTTTCTCCCTGGGAAGACATACTATGCTTTGAAGCGGCAACTGGAGTTTCTGTCAGTCTTGTACTTTGATGATGGGTATTTATTTCACAAAGTGAAAAACTCTCTAGGAAACAGTGTTCTGCCTTAAGACTCACTTCTTAGCCAAGCTAGTGGATTTATTTTTCAGAGTCAACTAATTTTGCCACAGAGGGGACCTCTAATCCTTCATTTTTTTTTAACTCCCAGATATTTTGACTGATAGTCACAGGTAACATACGTGCCTTTTTGTTCCCCGTGCCCTGGTTATCTTACTGAATTTTGCAAATGATGAAGACCAGGGCTTCTCTCCATCTTGTGCAGTCATGCTAGCCTTGCCCGTACCCTGTGGTCTTCACCTTCACGGTGCTGATACTGTCCCCTTAGTAGTCACTGCTTTGCTATAGCCTTGCATCCCGAAAGGAGGAGGGATAAATTATCATGGGCCTGGGCTGGTTCGTCAGATTAACTAGCCACCTGCAGTAAAGGTGGGGAGGGAACGGGACATAGAAAGTGTCCACTGGCGATCATTTGGGAACAGCTCTGCTATAGGGAAGTACTGGGAGCTGGGACCCTGAAGCCAGAGGAAGACCTCCCATCAAGACTGCCCAGAAACACCTCTTCCCTGAGCTTGTGTGGAGCCTGGACGCAGTGGACAGGTGTCTGGTGGCTTCCTCAGAGTCCTTCGCCAAAGGGAACAGCTCTCCAGCCTCGACTCTGTTGGCAGTGGGGGCCAGAGATTTTTGTAGCAGGTGACTGTACTGTGGATTGTAGAATATCTAATTGTCCCTCCGCTAGATGCCAATAGGCTCTCTCCTCCTCACCCCGGCCGCTGATGTGACGCGCACAATGTTTCCAGACACCGCCCAGTGCACCTTGAGAAGTAGGGGAGAAATGATTCCTACGCCCCCACACACTTGTTTCAGCTGAAATCCAGGTGTCTCCGGCCTGGTACCCAGTGGGCCCGGAGGTTGACCTTCACAGACCCATGTCTCTCCCTTGAGACTGTGATTCCCACAGGATCCCCCATACATATTCCTCATAGGGATCCCCTAGTTGAGTGGCCACTGCGTCTTAATTAAGAGTCAATACTGGATGTGGTAACTTCATCCTCAGGATGCCTCTAATTCAGCCGGCAGCTGGGACAGCACCGCAGCGCTAAGGCAACTTTATTTCAGCTTGTACCAGGGAATGCCATTTTCTAAATGAGAAGGACAAAGGCTGAGATGTCACATAGTGGAGGGAAGAGAGAGGAATGAGACAAGTGGAAGTGAGATTTGAGAGATGAAAGCAAAGGAACAGAGGCTTTGGGGTCAGTGGGAGGGGGGGAAGGGGAGGTCAACCCCTCTTTGTCAGCTAGAAGAATTTTGCCTCCTTCTCTGAGACAATAAAGAAGTGTTTGCAGCCAGTTAGAAATCGGCACCATTGTCTGCTTCAAAGACCTTAGCGATGCAAGCAATGTATGCATTATCAGTTATTTCAGAGTATCTTTCCGATTGTTTTCCCCTTCTCTCCCAGCTGCCAACGATTAGACGTGTGCATCTGGTAGCAATTGCAGTTTCTCATCAAGTTACTCAGGCAGCATTGACGGGCTTTGTCGCACTCCTGTTTGGTTCCTTCAGATGTGAGATGGCGGTGGGGAGAAGGAGTGGGGAAGAATTCAGAAACAAAAGCCACCCCACCTCCACCCCCACCCCCAACAATTAGAAACATGCTTTGGGACCTGGAAAGAGTGTCTAAGAATCTCCCACTTTACGCCTATTCATGGGAATTCTTTGTACATTCTCTTCTGCAGTATTTGTCATTCATTCTTGAGCTGACTTAGAAAGGCTGGGGTGTGGAGGGTGGTGGTGTGGTGGGGGTTCAAGCTTCTGATTTCTTCTGGGAATGCAGAAGTGACCTTTCAATGGCGATTCTGTAGATAGCATTCATTTCAGATCTGCTCAAAGATATGCTAAGACTCTCTGTCCTAATATTTAACTCCCTCCCAGGGCAGGTAGGCAGGTCTTTGTCTAAAGTCCTATCACCCAGTTATATTTTTAGTTATGCCACTGTGACTGTTTCCTTTCCTTTTTCTCCTGGCGCTTTCCCCATAACTCCTCTCTGAAATATCGTCTCTCTTCACAGGAAGAGACGCATCCTAATCTTGGCTTCGGCTTTAGTCCTTGGCTGGCATCTGGTGTGTGCATTGATTCTTGCTGGCTAGTTCCACCAGGGTGTTTTTGGCTGGTGTGCTTTCAGGTATCAGGAGAAAATACTTGATCCAGGAATTTCTCATTGTTAGAGTGCTTACCATGAGACCTCATGTTGAAGGCCTTTACGGGTCAAGCATAAGAACTTTTCATGGATTATCCCACTTACCCTCAATATAACTGTATGAAGCTATACTTTTATCTTCATGTTACAGATGAAAACATCGAGATGTAGGAGGGTTAATAACGTGCTCAAAATCACATAGTAAAGAACAAACAGAGAAGAAATCATGATGTCCGTTGCCGTGGCCTTCTTTTAAATTTTAACGTGGAAATATGTGTTGAGTTAGAATCGATCAGTCTTTCAAAAGCAGAATTACCATAGAATTGCTCCATCTTCATTCTCAAAATAACCCTTTTTTTTTCCAAGTTGCGTTTCCTAAATTACCTTTTAGAATTCAAAATTGCACACAAGTTAGTCACCATTCAAGGACTGGTAACTCAAGAGATGCACGCTACTATTGCACTCATGTTTTGCAAGCAGCGTGATAGCTTTGCCATACCCACTGAAATAGAGAACTCACCTGTGCCTTCTGCAGTCTGGGATGGACAACCCCGTTCCCCATCCTTCCCAGCTCAAGTCTGGCCTCTTTCAAGAGATGCCAGCTTCCTCTCTTTAGCGTCATACTGATTTTTGTGTAACAATCACTCACATAGTCTAGAAATCTTTATGACTTACACTTCTTGCACAAGAATTCTTATGGAAAAAAGAGCGATTCAGTTGTGCAGCGAATGCATTTGAAAGCCACGGCCACCTAATGTACTTCTATCCATATGGCTGGTTTCCATTGGCTTCAGAGAGTGATCTTTCATTATTACACCCCTTTAAAAAACAAAGAACTGCTCACTTAGCTTCAAAGAATGCCAATTAGATTCTTCCCAACATTCTTCCAAAACAAAAAAGGAACACAAAGGTAACAGCTCTTCTGCTTGTGATTATGATGACGGTTTCAAGAGGTGTCCATCAGGGGAACGTCATCTACTGCCCTGAGCCTGCCAGGAACAGCTGGGAATGGCCCTGACCTCTGTTAGGACCAGATCAGTCACTGAAAACACCCACAGGAAGGAGATCAGGCCACACAGCTGCCATATGTCCCAGTTCCTTTGAAAGTTGTTAGTTCCATTCAGGACATTTTTCTTGCATTACCCTGTTCTTCCATAAAGTCAACTGCAGCCCATATTATCAGGGACTTCGGCGAAAATTCGTGGCGAGTAGAAAATAGATTAAACACAGGTTTTCCCCTTTCTTCAGCTGCCAGAAATGATGTCAATGTTGTGAACGATCCTGCAAGCCCAGAGAGCGCTTGTTCTGTCCTCTGGTTCCTGAGCTGTTCCGCAAAAGCTGAGCCCAGCTGCTGAGAAACAATCGGGTATTCGGACAGTTACTCAGATGTAAAAAGCAATTTACGATCTGACTTCAGGGAGAGGGTAAAGAAATGCAAAACCTATTTAGTGTTTAATAGAAGAAATAAAAAAGCAATGGGACTAAGTCTGTTTGATTGCCTCTTGCCTAATTACAGAAACAGCGTGGCAAACACTTTTAACTAGCCTGACATCATATTGTAAACCACACCGGAATTTAAGTCTACGGGTTTGTATCAAATCCAAGCCAATAAAACCTACAGCATGTATTTCAGAACATTATGTATTTTTTGAAAAATTACAACAGAAACCTCAGAAATGGAATGTAATACCTGTGAGGGAGAATAGACTAGAAATAGCAGAAAGAGCGCCCGTAAAAGCAGCAGAAAGATGGACTTTTATGACTTTCTCAGGTAGGGAAGCTGACACCATATTTATTACCTTCCTGTCTTTGAGTTATAGATTGATTTGGATTGAGCTCTGTGTGAAGGAAAATTTCCTGTCCCAGAGCACACAGGGCCTGACTTGAATGGAAGAGAAATTGTTATGCCGAGTTCGTGAACTGCTGTGTAGACAGGGACCCATCATTTTGGTAGAAGACAGATTGGAGACATTTTGTCGTACATTTCCTCATCTGCATGCTCCCTGTTGATAAAAAAATAAAACGGGAAATAACAAGTGAATATTCTTTGGCTTGAGAGATTTCTAAATGGACAGATTTCCTTCAGGCGTCCTTCAGCACTTAAGTTGTTGAGAACCATTACATTGCTCTTTCCATCTCTCTTGTCCCTGAGTCCCTACCCGTCTTCAAAGGTTTCCAGAGCCCTCCTCCTGCCTTTGTGGCTGGGCAGGGGGCAGCTCAGGGTACTGACATAGCTCCTCTGTGAACACAGGCTGTGTGGTCATTGCCTCGCTCACACCCCGTCAGCTTTCTTTTTCATTATGTGTGATGGTCTCCTAAAGTCACCAGCCCTGCCAGAAGGGCTTTCTCTGGGACAAAAGGGGAACTGAAGCAGGAGCCTCTCACATTGCTGGCAAGTCTTCCCTGAATTTTCTTCCTTGGCAATCCTGGCCTGGCCAGGCTGGCCAGCAACCTTGTTATTTCCACCAGTCCTCTCCCATGTGACTTGTACCAGGCGAAAGTGCTATTTAAGCAGCTCCATGAGAGCCCTGACTTGGCGGGTTGATTACCCTTTGCCATTTAAGACCGTGAAACCGTCTTTGCAGCTCAATGCTGCTGATGTTCAAAGATGTTGATTTCCTCTCTCTAGTTAAAACGGCTCCTTCCAACATCAGCAGGCAATATCTTAGTCTGACCTCTACTTTAGTTCTTTAGTTAATTCCTAACTTTCTTTACCTAGTGTGTGTGTGTGTGTGTGTGTGTGTGTGTGTATGTGTGTGATTAAGGTTTGAAGACTCTTTAAAACAGAGAATGCTTTTTGTTTGTTACCTCTTAGGTTTGTCCTTTCCCAAAGCCGACTGGTGAAGAGCAGAGACTTTCCCTGTGTCCCAACCTCGAAGCACTCTGCATTTGGCTTATCTTTCCTCTCTATCTTGGGGGACTGTCTAATGGAAATGGGCCGATAATGTTTCCTTCCTTGAGAACCCCATCTAACCCAGCCTCGCAGCCAGGAACTTCCCTTACTATTCCTTTAAGAAAGATCTCACCTCCCATCACATGGGTTGGTGGTCCTAGGTCTCTGTCTGAGATCACATCATGTGACTGTTAAGATGAGGAATACTGATGCATCCCCAGAATTATGAATGTGGTTAATATGGTTGTATATGTGTGTGTTTAATTATTAGACCCATTTGCTACTTTTAAGTTTTCAGGTGCTTACAAATAAAGTACTTTTGTAATGTTTTATAAAGTGTGCTTTGCTAATGTATGTGTTCAAGAAGACTTGAGCTACTCTAGTGATACCATGAATTAAATGTTTTTTTTAAAGGAAAGGTGCAGGCAGGAATGAAGGCAAGTAAGTGAGCAGGCAGGAAGAGAGAGGAACATTTTTGTTTATTTTCATCAGATTATTTATGTTGATTATTCCTACAGCTCCAGGTCCTTAGAATGTTGGTGAACTGTGCTGGGCTGGAGGTGGCAGACCTAACCACCACTTCAGCAGGTTGTGCCATCATGAATTAACCTTATTAGCACCAATGAAGAAGTAAATGGTGGTCAGGGGTGTAGTATGCACTTGAATATAATTGTGTAAAATAATAACTCTTCGAACCTGGGAGGACAAAACAGATGCCAGAAGGATTTTCTAACTTCTAATTATCAGACATATGCCCCTCCACAGGGCACTGGAGGGATGGGAACAGAGCAGATGACCAAGATGGTTTAGAATATGGACTAACATTTCAGATATGTTCTCATCACAGATTTCTAAGAACAGGGGAGATCTAACTATGAGTAAAACATTATTTTCCTCTCCTATTTAAACATTTTTAACATGAAATACAGAGTTTTAAAGGTTCAAACCCTCTTGGTAAATAATGAAATTAGAACCACAACTGAATAGTGTTTTCAGTAGTGGTTTACCCTGGGTGATTGGAATTGCAAGGAATGTTTATTCCTTCTTTACATTTTCCTATCGCTTATACATTTTCTATGCTGTACGCAAGAACTTTAAAGGCACAGCTAAGTGAACAAGAAAGACAGTGTTTTGACACTGTAAGTGGAGGGATGACTTACTTCTATGACTTTTTCTTCTTGAATCCACAATATAAAATTTCAAACAATGTTCTCCATTGAAGAAAAGTTACTGTGTCATTTTTTAAAAGCAGAATCGGATGAGGAAGAGTTACTTTCTGGCTACATTTTAACCTGTGACAATAGTCAAACAATATATAATATTTTACTCCCCTTTTTGTAGTAAAAGTAGCCACTGCTAGTCATGCTCTAACTAGATATTTGTAACTATATTGCACTTGACTCCACAAATTGGCAGGAAGTTTTGAGGCATTTAAATACAACCTACATACTTAGTCAATGGTTTTGACTAACATTGCATTGTTGAAAGAGTACGCATCCCACGCTTGTGCAATGTCGTACTCTTGTGCCGCTTTCAGCTCTTCTCATGGTGAAGACTAGTCAGTCGACTGAGACAGTGTGAAAGAAAGCTGTTTGTCAGCTCTCGTAGGCCTGCTTCATGTGGGCTGAGTCCAGGAGATGTACATTCCTACTGGATGCAGTAATGGAATCGCCCGTGGAATCGCCCGTAGGTCTCAGGTAGCATTGCCTAAGTGTTGACTCATGTGATAATGCTTCAAAAATGACATTTTTCATGACTACCAGCAGGATTAGGTGGGTTTTATCTTATGAGAAGATACACATGGAAGAGTGGAATAGACGCGGATGTTGTGCTGAAATTTTGTCAAAATGTAATTTCCTGCTTCTAAGTCTCCTGACAGGTGTGTGGTATTTCTGGGTTCAGAAGTTATACCCCAGTGAGGTAACTCCAGAGGCTCTATCACAGAGTCGTCACCATTTGATATTTGCACAACTCTTCCCCAAGGAAATGCTTGGCTTTTTTTTTTCTTTTTTTCCTTTTTTTTTTTTTTTTTTTTTTTTTTTTTTTTTTTTTTTTTTTTTTTTTTTTTTTTTTTTTTTTTTTTTTTTTTTTTTCCGTTTCCAGTGTATAGCTGTTAAAAATGAGTTTTTGTGTTTGTAAAGCATGGTGGCAAGATTTCGCTTCAGAGGGTTGGTATGAGTCCATTGGGCTTTTATGTTAAAGTACATTAAACATAAGTATCTGTCTTTTTTAGCACTTTTTCAGTCCGTCTCAATATATTTGTATTTGTCTTTCTTGTAAAGGAAAGGTATAGGCAGGTGTGACGGTGAGCAGGCAGGCAGGCAGGCAGGCAGAGAGAGGAGGAAGAAGCACTCTCTTTCATTCAGTGGTTCATCATTGTTTCCCTGGCCCTGGGTCTCGAACTGGAGAACTTGAGGTCCACGTGCTGTGCCCTGGCTGAAACCTCTAGGCCACCAGGGTTTGCCTCAGTAGACGTTCATTGAACTGAATGAGTGTGGGAACCTCCTGTGGGGTTTGCATTGTTAAAAACACATTCCTACACTACAAAAATGTCTGAAATACACTTGTTTGCCTTTCCTCATGTGAGTGCTTTATTCATGTATCTGGCAATCAGCCTTTCTTGACACAAGGCTGTCCTGACAGGGTTGTTGGTCGGTGAATGGGAGACTCATGAAGAGCATATTAAGCTCTGTCGATAATGTTAGGAGAATTCCTTTCCAACAAAACTCATCAGTGCCATCTTGGATGGCTATTTTTGGACTTTAGGTCTGGAGTTCTTTAGCTTTCCATAATACCTCGCTGGGAACCATTACCCAGCTTAATCAGCCCTTTTATTCACCATATTTGGCTCTCAAAGCTTTCTCGCTGTCTCTAAAGATCAATTGTGTCCTCAAAGGGCCAAGACTGGCTGCTATAGAGACCATTCAAAAGAATATGCCCAAGGCTGAGAAGGCAGTTGAAAAAAGAAATGGGAACTTGAGAAGGCATTCCAAACATGCATCGAACAATAGCTGCATGATTGACTGAGCATGCAGACCCCTCAGCGGCCACAGCGAAGGTTCGCTCTCCGTGAGGGACGTCTGTTAAACTTCCATGTCATTACTCAGTAGCTTAGCTTTATGGACATGCGCACATGCACACACACACACACACATGCACACACACGCACGCAAAGATAAACAGATGTGAACTTGAGACTTTCCCTTTAAGTTTTTCCAGGCCTCTATTTCCTGTTTATAGCCTTCTGTTCCCCTTCCCAGCCTCTGGCCAGTTGCTTTCACTTTTTCATTCCCTCCTTGGTGGGCAGCACCAGTCAATAGCGTTACTGCCTGCAGCGTGTGTCAGTTGGGATGTGTGTGAAAGAGGGCTTTGAAAAGTGGTCAGCGAAGACTTCGTGGGGAAGGGCTATGACGGAGTTGATAGATGCTTTGATTTCCTGCTCTTTGAACACACATACTTGTGGGAAATTGCAGGGCTGGCTTCAGTGGCCCCAAGCAATAGATTTCAGAATCCGGCGCTGCCAGATTTTTTTCTCTCCTCATAGGACCCCGTCAGTCTCCCCCTTCCTGCAGCCATGCAGGTTGGCACATGTGATCACACAATTGGATACAGTTTGTTCCTGTGCTAAGCGGTTGGTTCAGCCATTCTGGATGAGGGCCAGCTAGTAAATGAAAAGCATGCCATGTGCCCTTTGCATTTCCCCCATTTTATCTTCGGCAGTTTCTTTGTCTGAAGCCCTTTCATAAAGCATGGCCTGCCCACCTCATTTTAGGCGCCGAACTCGAGATGCTGGGAGGGGCATTCAGATAGATTGCAATATGAGTTCAGGAGCAAGTTGAAAACAAGAGATCTGGAGGCTTTCCCTTTTCTGGGTGGAAACCCACACAAAGTCAGTCCTGTTCCTCTGGCAACTCAAGGGATAAGCCTGAAGTGCTTTTTTGTTTTGACATTGGTGTCTCCAAAGCCAGTCTTTGTGAGTTGAAAAATAGACTGTTTACAAACACTGCCTTTTAGGGGTGGGGTTAATGTTTTAAAATAAACAGAAATCTCCTCCTAAAACTCTTTTAGCCCTCGTGTCAACTCACCTGAAAGCCACTGTAAGGCGGGAACGCTGACCGATCCCTGCTGTAATCTCCTTCAAGAGAGGAGGGAGAAACTGAAGTTCCCTCGGTCCACGTCTGCATGATATGAGTTAGAGAATTTGACGTGAATGCTGGCAGCATCTGGACACCTCACAAAGCTTGTCCTTCTTGTCCCTGCACTTAAGTACAGATGTCTTGGTACTGCACTCAAGGTTCCTCACCGTCCACCCCAATCGACATTTGTAGACTTAACTTCTTCTACCCCTTTCAGATCCTCCTCCAGTGAATCTGCCTTCCTCCCTGGGCCTGTCCACTGGTGCTTTTGCTCCTCTGGGCTTTTTCCTTATGCGTTCCCAACAGGAGGTGTGTTTTATCCCCACCTTGCTCAGAGTCAACCTTATGCCGGTAACACTGGACATGCAGCATTGAACAGCCTGGGCATGATCCCTGTTTCCATGTCTCCAGATTATGCCTTTTCTTTCGAACTGAGCTGACTGTGTCAGTAAGGTACTGCCTTTACATCCCTTGTAGCTAGAAATACTCTTCCCCTTCTCCATGCATGGAGAGCACTCTCCCATCTCTCATGGAACTATCCCCTTTGCATTCTATTTATGAATGGAGTTCATCTTCCTTTCTAGCATTTCTAGGAAGCAGGGCTCTTGTAGAATTCAATTTTGTAGCTTTCCTAGTACTTAATGTTACCATTTGCTAGTCAACAAATATGTATTGAGTAATGACTCTGTGTCACATACAGTTGAGAATATTCTAGAAATACTGGTCTTTAGAAATAACTTCTGAATGCATGAAAATACAGACGTCAGGAGGAATATCTAGTGTAATACTTGAGAGCAGAAAGAAGCTGTGGGGTTGAAAGTAGTGTCTCCTCTCCGGAGGGGACTAGGTGGTGTTCTCTGGGATCTGCCTTCTTAAATTGTTTAGAAGAAATATGTGTTTGCCAGAGTGTCTTAATTCTATTAGATTTCAATGGGAATCTCCCTTTAGAAAAAAGAAATTTAATCATTAACTGTTCTGCGTGGGCTTTCTTTTGCATCTGAAATCCTCACGTCACTGTCACAGCAAACATGGATTGCAGATTTTGTAATGTGGTGCAACTTCACATTCTGAAATCTGCAGTTGACTTTTTACCCAGCTACCTAATGACGAAGAAGCAGAGCCTGATGATCCCCTGCTGACCGTGTTGCCTAGGGATTTCACACAATAACTATAATGTGCGTTTTTGTTTCCATCATATGAATATCAGAGTATTTTGCATTTTGTGTTGCTAACCCTCTGAAAGCACCACATCACATCGATTTGTTTACTGATTGAATATTGACCATGACATGGAGTGTGTGATGCCCCTAGACTCTTGCCTTTTTAAAAGGGAAAGAAAAACAAAGTCACAGTCAGTGTGTTGGTTTTATTTAAGTGCACAAGCACTGTTTGTGCCTGTAACTTCATTGATCTGATATGGCTCCCTTTGTAAAGAGAAACCTTCAAACAGCCATGCAGATGCCTTTGGAGATGCCTGTGGTGATGAGTTCTCTCCTTTTCCTTTTCAGAATGAAGACCTAAATGACCTCAGCAAATCCTCCTTTAACTCATGGGTACGCAGACTCTAAATATTTTGTGACTCACAGCCAGGACCTCACATCCTCCTCCTCAGTAGATGGAACGATACATCCATTTCGGTTTGTTTACCTTATACAATCCTCAAGAGTTCGTCGACTGAACCACAAGTTCTAGATTGTGCCAAGGAAAAAAAAAAAAAAAAAAAAAAACAAAAAAAAAGCAAGAAAAAAGAAAAAAACAAAACAAAACACTGTGACACCAGAACAATGAGTCTGCAGCCACTTCATCTGCAAACTTCACCCTTCAGGACTTACTGGCCTCGTGAGCTGATGGCCCCCACCACGCCCTGGGAGAGGTGGGTTCCTCTCATCGCATTGACAAGATACGGTTCACCTGCTGCTGAGACTGTACGACAAAGCATCGTAACTTATTTCATACAAAACTGTTGACGTTGGGTGGAGAGAGTATTAAATATTTAACATAGGTTTTGATTTATATGTGTCATTTTTTTTAAATTAAAAGGTAACTTTCCTTACAGCACATCTCTTTTTTGGATGTGGAACTGAGGTATACAGTGTCCTGTTGTAAAGAGTGGAGCAAATGCTTAAAATGAGGCTAAAAAGATGAGAAGTAGGGATGATCCTTGTTTTAAGACTGTAATTCAGAAAAATAATATAAGAATCCTAGTGCCATGGACAGCTCTCCATTGTATAGATATATTCGCTGATACTCTCTTGTAATATAGCCCTGATATTGAGCTGAGACCCTTGCAAGAATTCATCTTAATTTTGTATTTTTCCGTCAGGCCATAGCCCATGTTAATTAAACAGAAAAAGGGTATATTCTACTGGGTGTTTTCAAGTGTCAGCTTAAAATTGACAATTGAATGGAAGCAAAATGACAAGAAAAAGAAATCAAAGTCTTCCATTGTATATACTGTAAAGAGAAGAAAATATGGGCGATCCCTTCAAATCAAAAGCTCTCCTTGGAATGAACAATGTGGGTGTTTGTAAATTCTGGAAATTTCTTTCTGTTCATAATAAACTAGAGACTGTTGATCTTTTCTTCTCCCCTCCCCCCGCTTCTGTAAGCTTCCGGTCCATGCCACCATTTTCGCCCTGTGCACCCCTGAGGATCTTGCATCTCCTGCATTGTCTCGAGAAAGACAGCAAGATAAGTACATGCTTGTCTTTGATTTCTAGTCAGATATTAAAATTCCAGAAAGTTGGGGGTTTTTTATTATTATTTTTGTTGTTGTTGTTTTTAATCATGACCAGGGCCCCAGGTCACTTTCCTTAAGACCCTTTTCTCATGCTTTTGGGAACTTCCACTAATATTATTTAACTAACTTCAGTTTGGCCCATTTGCCCTGGTGGGGACTAGCCTCTTAGTTTATAAAACCCAGGGTGCAGAGAGGACATGAAATGCATGAAGACCTGCTACTGAAATATCTTGCCAGCAGTGGCAATCCTTTTCTTGTTTGGAAACTACACACATCTTGGAATTTTTCCTTGTGAAAAAAAAAAAAAATGGCAACGGATGTCCTTAAAGATTTTGATGACGGTTTTCATCTTTTTACCAGGAAACTTCCCGCAAACTTACGTGAGTGGGTGCCAGTGTTAGGCTCCCTTGGAGTCAGGGTACACTCTTAGCAGGAGTTCACAGCCCTACAGTTTGGGGGGCCACATTTTACGTCTCTGAAGGGTTGAGCTCCCGGGGCGGGGGTGAGCTGCTAGGAAGGGGCCACGCTGGGCCATCGCGGTGCTGCTTCCCCTCAGACCCCTGCTCTCCTTCATAGGGCGTGGAGATCAGTGGAACCCCTCACCGCTGAGTCTCGTGTCACTGTTAACTGGGGCATGCACCTCATTAATTGTACAGTGTACATTGTTGCTGTTGGGGTCATCTGCATGCTCATCAGTTTCTAAGAGAAGTAGGCCTGTCGTCCTAAGAACCCATTGATTTCCAGCAACTCGCTGAAGTCCATCATTTCCTATTAGAAGAGAACACTATCAGTTGTAAAACTCTGATCTGGAAGGGTTTTTTGTTTGGTTTGATTTTTGGATTTTTGTACTCTTAAGATTTTCTTGGTCAAATTACCTTCTATTTTCCCATGATTCTACATCATACTCTTGCTAGTGGAAGAAGAAAAAGCAAACTGTCCTACCCCTTCCACTGAGAACTTGAGTAGTAAAAGAAAAATCGGTGAACAAAGTCAGCCCAGCTGTTTTCCTGTTAAGCTGGTCATTCATTCTCAAGGAACCTAAACTTTGAAGATAGAGAATCAAGACACCTCTGCCTGTGGAATTATCACCATATTTTAAGGGAGAACAGACTGTTCATACAGACTGGAAAACTCCATCTCTTGGTTTCTGTTTTTCTGATGTTTTATCGCAACCAGTCGTCTAAAAGTGGACAAATTCTTATTGAAGCTGCTTCTAGTGGCCACTGAGTTAAGTTTGAGAGCGGTATCAAACATCACCGATTTCAAACTGGAAGCTGCTGTCATTGAAGGCGCCAACTTGTCCTCTGGTTCCAGGAAGGGTTGACCTTGGACAGAAGGAACTGCTTAGTCCTTGTGTTCAGTTCCTATTGAGGAGAGTGGCTTTCATCCTTTTCAAAGTGTGTGCAGGCCAGCCATTAATGAGACTTCTAGTGGCCTTATGTAACCTCTCCATTAGGGCTTTTTCTTCATAATGCTGACTTATACCATGTTCTTTCTTAGTGTCTTAGAGTCGTACACATTCCCCCTTGGGAACAGAACAGCTATGTTTCCTGATTTGAAGGTATCTTCATTCTAGGGGGGAAAAAAGGAAAAACAAAAGAAATCCTAGAACCATCTACAAGTGAAGAGAATCCATTAATGATCAACCACATGAGTCAATCATGACAAGCCAGACCTGATGTTGCATTTGTGATTCTTTCTTTGTAACTTTCAAAGGTCAGGTCCTCTCGCCTAATCTAGGTGGACTGCAAAACTGGATTTACTCCAATTCATCTAGCCAGAGAAGAGGTTTTGAACCTTTATTTCCCTGACTCTTGTCTCCTGTCTTTTAAAGTTGAGACATTTCAAGGATTAAGAAGCAATTTTACTAATCCTGTAAGAGGTAGTGCTTTACAAGACCGAAGCCCTTTTGTGCTTGATTTTGTATCCTCGATGTATCATGCCGTGGGGTTGAAAACTTTATTTACTGCAGTGGGTTGGAACACGGGGAGGAGGGCTTATCAGGTCTGCTGACAACAGGACCATGGACATGGGATAGGCTTGAGGGAATGGCTGTGTTGGCAGGGCTCCGTTAGCCGGCTCATCACACAAGGAAGCGCTGGAATCAGAAAGGCCAGGAATTAGACTTGGAGTGGGGAGAGACAGGACTCGGGAAGGCATGCAAAGAGGAATGGATAGAAGCCAAATAGGAAATCAGCTCTTTGCAATGACTTGACAGGACAGTTAGTGTTGTTAGGGACACCGCTATGTGAGCATTCACACAGGCTGCCGAGACACTAGAGAGGAAGAAACGTGCACTTCTAGGGTTCTGAGAAGATATAATCTTGTCAATACAGATTGGAAATTGTCCAGCCTGAGCTTATTTATGGAGAGCAAAGAGAGCTTTCTGGTGGTGAGTAAAACATCAAGGGTTAAACATTGGCGCCCTTGGTCATTTCCAAAGTCAGGTCAGAGATGATCCTGGAGGGTCTTCTGTAATTCTGTCAATCAGTCTCCTACGTGTGACTAGGGAATGTGTGGCTCAGATGGCATGTTGGGTGTCCTCCTTGTAACCCGGGCCTCAGTGGGTGCTGGAAGGAGGCAGAATGATGCTGGAGGTGTTTGACCCTACTCTTCAGGAGTGAATCAGTCATAAAGAGATTATTATGGGCTAATATGATTGGGAAACAGAGGACTTACCTGGCAAGTTGTCTTCCCGTCCTAGTTCATTGATGAGATGACATTTGTGATGTGTCCAACAAAAGATCTTCCACCATTCACCTGGCATTGAAGTCTCTCTTTGCTTTTGTCATTAATGTCCCCTTGTTAACTGATGGGACATGGTGGGACAAATTCGGTACACAGGAAAACGTACCAGTATTTGTTTTTTATAGACATCTTCCGTGCTGTTTTTTTAGGACTTTGCTGTTGGCCTAAGAATGTAGTTCCTGAAACGATTTTTCTAACAGTTCTTTCTTTACACCTCTTGGCTGTAGGGTGGGCCAAATTAATACTTTTTTTTTTTTCATTTAATGTTTGTGCAGTTTGGTTGATCATCTTCAGATGGTGGTGCTGTTCATGGTGCTATTTCATCCGTGTACAAAGGACCAATGCATGGTCTGTATGGTTACCAAAATATTGACTGTATATATGTGTATAACATGTATGATGTATATATGTAATGGGCACCAGGCCAGGGATATATTTTTATTTAGAAGTGTTTCACTTTTCCAAGTTTCCTTTATAGTGTTATGCTTATTTTCAGTTCCCCCACCCCGATTCTGTCTGGTTCTTAGAACTGTAGTGTTTTCATCATTAATTAAAGAAAACTGTCTCAGTGAATTCACAGATATGAATGCTAGTGATCCTTAATGTCTTTGATGATGACACATGAAACAAACAGCCGATTAAAAGGTGCTGGGACATTTGATCGGGTAAGAGCAGTGGAACACCATCTAACAGTTTCATAACTGATTTTGAAGCAGATAGGCTGACCTTACTCTATCGCTTCTTCAGTTGACTTTCAACGGTCAAAATTATTTAAAAAAATAAAAAAAGAAGAAGAAGAAGAACTGAACAACTATTAAGTTGTATTTGGTGGTGCCGATGCAATGGGATGGAGAGGGGAGCAAAAATGCATCCTCCTCAGGGCGGAAGGAGGGGTGTTCTGTTAATAGGCACAGACACAGCTTAGGACCCACCTAACGTGCACCTCCAAGAGCTGGTGCAGATACAAATTGTGGAGGGGTCTGGGGGTGGTGCTGAGATCCTGCATTTCTAAGCAGCTTCCAGGGGGCCGGTGCTGCTCTGTTCCTCCTGTCTGCTCGTGATACTAAGGAGCGAGACAAGGACCACACATTAGCACCCTCTGCGGAGCTCAGAAGCCAGCCATTCTGGTGGGTGCTTCTTTCCAGGGTCTTGCGGGGAGCGGGACTGGGCATCAGTCCTGACCGTGCTGGGGTTTTCTGAACTGTGCTGGGCGGTGTTGCCTGACCTTGTCTGATTACGAGAGTCCCTGATTAGAAATGCAGATTCCCTGGAGTTAGGAATGTGTTTTAAAGAGGTGACTGATGGTTGCCAAATTGGGGAAATGCTGGTTTCAGAACAAATGGAGCCTTTTGGATTGTTCCCTCACTAAAAGGGAACCTCCGCTTTTGAAAATGGCAAACCAGGTTACCGATTTAGAAACAGCCAACACACACACACACACCCTTACCCTTTCAACTCTCCTGTTTAAAGCATTTAAAATAGATGATTGATGTGTCTTTTATTGTCAGATCACAAATTATTGTGAACTCAGATCACAAAACATGTCGGAGGCAGCCTCAAGATTAATTTCTATTTGTGTGTGTGTGTTTGGGGTCTTTTAATGAGCATGATGCTGCACTGAGAATGGAAAGTCTGTCTTTCCTTTTCCCTCCTTATTTGGCGAGCAGGCTACCAGGATCCTCCGACCGGGCACTAAGAAGCAGCACACAGCGTGGTTGAATAATGCTTGAAGTTACTATTTCATCACCGCTTGATATTAGCTTCCTCCATGTAATCTTAAAAAAACCCAAACCGGCCAACTGGTGTTTCCCTTCCAGGGCTGCTGCAAAACAAACGTCAGTCTAATCTCTATGGAAATTACTCACAAATGTTTCTAGAGAGTGTTCAGTTGAGGGAAGGCTAGTTGGAATGAATGAATGTTGCAATTTCCAGCATAATTGTCTTACTACCTTTACACGTGTGCAGACACAAACTATCACAAGTCAAATGTCAATGAAAACCCTGTGAGAATTAATAGTTAAGGCTTTGTAATTACCACACTGGTCCTATTATAAACCAGAGAAACATTTATTCTGCATTCAGTCGAGCTTAGCCACCAGGACTGACATCAATAATCTCATTTTATTCTTCTAGCAACTCGAGGGAGGTATTATCGTTATCGGAAGAGCATTTCCCAGATGTGCAAGTAGAGGGTGAGAAAGAGGAGTGTCTGTCATGGGCTGCTGTGGCTTCTCATGACCGAGGAGTGACTGCTTGGTGGCAGACGCCATATTCTCATGGGTGCCAGGCCATTGATGGTTTCCGGGGACTTAACCAAATGATATTCTGAACATTCAAAACACAATCCCTCCAGTGACCGTGTGTCACTGATTGATTGAGGAAATTCCATGTCACATGAGCCTGAAAAGTAAAATTCCGTCTATTCATTTTCACCCTACAAGCTAACAGGGCCTGATAATATTTGTTTACATTCTTTGTCTTTGTGTCCAGCATAGTCATTCCTGCCCTCAAATTATCTTCTGGTTTTCTACTGTTTTTTTTTTTTTTTTTTTTTAATAAGTTTACTTTTTTTTTTAAGCTGCAGGATAGAAGATTCAATTTTTAGGAAAACACAAAGACAGCAGGAATAGTGTCAAGCCATATAAAGTCTGAGCATCTGTTTTTAGGCATCAAGTTTTACGTATTAGATCCTGCAAACTTTCTTTTATTTCTTTACTTGTCAATCAGTCCATCTATCTTCCTATCCATCCATCCATCCATCCATCCATCCATCCATCCATCCATATATCTATCCATCTGTCTGTTCATCCATCCATCCATCCATCCATTTTATTGATGAAAGATTGCATCATTTTGGGTAAGGTGTGCATTATCATAACCCTTAGAAGTCTAACACTCTGTCAGGGACACCAGGGACTAGAAAAATACACCAAAGTGCAGTAGGAGAGATGACAGGGAGGTGCATCTGAATTGGAGAAGACAGCTGCTCCTGAAATGGAAGAGGCTCTGTCACAGTCCAGGAATTCCCTCTCTCAGACACCTTGTGGGAAAGGGAACACTTTCCCTTGATCCCCTTTGGTCCTGAACTGAGCCTGAAAGCTAAACTGACGAAGAGAGGTTCTCTGGAGACAGGCAGAAGTTTCCTGAACACGCGTTTACAAGGCATGTGAGACTTCTAGGGACGCAGAGGACGAGTGTCTTCTTGCTAGGTTTGATGGAGAGTGGACATTCGTGGAGAAACATGGCAGGTTAAGGAGTCTGAGGTTAGGGGTAGTAACCAGGGTGGAGTGAGGGGATTTAGCACGGCCTGTTTGTTCGGATTCTTCTTGGCGTCCGTTTGTCTCGGAGATAAGGATGCCCCTGTGCTTTGGGTATAGGGAGGGCCCCTCTCTGTGAGGGTTTTATGACCTGCTTCAGAGAAGAAGGGCAGGGAGAAGGGCGGAGTGACCTTTCTGTTTCTGTTTTCTTAAACTCCCTCAGCTTATAATTGTCAACATGCCAAGGAGCCATGCTTGGGGGTAGCATGTCCGGAGCCCCAGCAGTTCACAGTGCTTCTCCAGGCTTAGCTTGACAGAATGTACTGAAGGGCTTATGCAGATTTTAACGAGGCTCTTAGGAAACTGTTAGTAGTTTCCCCCAAACACACACACTTTCTCTCCAAGGTTGTTTAATCCCTGAGCTTGGTGGAACGTTCCATTGGCATCTCTTAGGCAGTAGCCTCCCTGTTCTCTTGGCTAGTTACTACGGAGCTCCGGATCTCAAGAACTCATGGCCCCTCATTCTAACTGAGTGAAGGAAACGGTGTTACTCAAGCTCCTCACTGCTCCTGGAAAAAAAGAATCAATCTATAAAATAGAAATTAGGAAAATGAAATTTAAACCTAGGTAGGACATAGCACAAAAAACAGGGAATTTACTCATACAGTCATATACATTATCCTGATTTATCAAACAAAATGACCAACAAAAGAAAATTGGTGAAATAGCCCCCCTAAACAAGACATGGCATTTCGGACGGCATTATGGGTGATTGTGACTTTATCTTCTATTTTTCTTTGAAAGCGTGTGAAGATCGTGTCTTGTTTTCATGAGAAAGAAAACAAAATATCATAAAAGACACCAAGGAGGATGGAGGAGAATCTTATTGAACCCCACATGTTGCTACTACCATACATCAGGGCTCCCCCTGGTCCACAGTCAGGGGCATCCAACTGTGTGTGGTCTGTGAGTCCATCCACTGCTTGTTTAAATCAAGCCGGACGGCACGGGTCTGCTCATTCATTAGGGAGACAGTGCCGCTGACATAATAGCAGAGGTCAGTGGTTCCAGTCGGACCACATGGCCCCCAAAGTCAAAGACTTCCTCTCTGACTCTACGGAAAATGTTTGCAGACCCCTGGGATAGAGTTTCAAGAGGGAAAATTGGGATGAGACAAAATTCCCTTCCCTGAGTTTCTGAAATCCTCTCAGCGCTGCTAAAGGAACTGTCTTCGAGCTCTCTGACCACAATGGCCCTGTGGCTGGACATTGTGTGTCACCTCCTCGTCCCCATGCACTTGGTCATTGAAGTGTTACAAGGGCTTCTGTAAATTTTACCTACAAACTCTAAAACACGGATATAGGTAGACAGGTAGAACTCAAGTAGAGGACATCTAGATGACACTGGTTCTTGGTGCCTCTAGGTTGACAGTCAAAAAATGGTAACAATCAGTTAAAAGTGACCTTTTCCAACAGAAGTTGAGTTTGCTCCACAGATTCCTAAGAAAGCTCAGAGATGACTGTGGTGTCCAAAGCAGTAGACTTCAGTCAATAGGAGAGACAATAAAAAGGCATCCACCTCCTTTTCTAACACTTTGTCATCAACTGCTGTGCTGAGAATGAACGTCAGTGCAGAAGCATGAGCTCCGGTCAGGAATATAGTGCTTGGTACCCAGTGAGATGAAGAAAGAATATCTGAGTCTTACGGGATTAAAAAAAAAAGACCCATTGTTACAAATGATCATTTATAGCATTGACATATATATATATATAACATTGACTTATCTATATAAAACACTGATTATAATGATGACTAACTCGTTAGTCATTAGTTAGGAAGTCACTTCTTAGTAGGTGTTAAATCAAAATTCTAGCATATATTCATTCATCACATCCCAAGTCTAGTGAAGAACTACTATAGGCCGGGTGTGAGAGACTGGGCACAAAACTTGTTCTGGAAGGGACCCCCGCTCTCAGCTTCTCTACACTACTTGTTTATGTATAAGGAAACTGGATTTCAGTCTCCACGTAACATGACCGTATTTTAAAATTCTGCCGGGTTGATTAAAATGAATTCCAAAAGTGCCCTAGCGTTCCTCTCCACCCCCCCACCCCCCCACCCCAGTGAGTTTTGGGGAACTCTCGCAGCTCAGTTGGCAGTGTATAAAGCTCTGTAGAACATGGCTCTGGGAAGTCTTGTCCTGAAGGTTACCGAAGTCAATCTGGGTCGCCAGTGAGGTGGACCCTGAGAGCCCAGGACAACACTGGATGGGGACAGCAGTGGGGAGCAATGAGCTGTGTGAGGAATCAGAGCAGGTGGGTGGAAAGGGGCACCCATGGCCGACTTCAGAGAGACCAGAATGTTCCCAGAATCTCAAAGGGTTACTGCTGGATAGAATCCTTCATTTATCATTTGGTCCATCTTCTTATTCTCTGATAAAGTTAAAAAACTAAGGTCCCCAGCTCAGAACTCCTTCCTGGGCCAGAAGTGGTGAAAACTGAAGTCACCCCCACAGTTTACATTTATCCAGCATTGTGTTATGTGCGTGTCACTGGTTCGGGACCAGCTATGTCCTGTATAGCTCTTCACCCCAAGGCTTAAAAGACAATAGTAATATGCGTGAAACCGAGACCTAGAAGGAAAATCTAGTTACTCATTAAGTGTAGAGCTGGGATTCTAGGCAGTGTCATCAAACTCCAGAACTTTACTTGTTACAGTTTTCATCATTGAAAGACATGAACATTGAAGAAAGCTTCCATGTCCTTTGAAACCCAATGACACTGGGGTGTGGAAACTCTTGAGTTTCAGACTCAACACTCCAGACACACCCTTACCCCCGAGCCCTCTCTCAAGTCCATCTTCTCTATTGCTTTTGAAGGCTTCTGGCTAAGTTTGGATAAAAGTACTCCTCCGTGTCTCTCACAAACCTCTTCAAGAGCAAATCTTAATTAAGAACTTTTCTTCACTAGGTTACATGTAGGCTTCCCTCATGGTTTTCACAGCATCCTACTTATATACATGCACACGTACACACTATACTCCACACACACACACACGCACGCACAAAGTCAAGGAAGGAATGAGTAGTAATGATGTGTCCAAAACAGCCAGCATTTTTTTCCAACAGCAGTATTTCTGGCTTAAGTTCAAATGGTTCACTTAATTCTATCCCCTTCCCTTATCTCCACCAGACACTATTCTGGTGAGCAGGGCCCCCTACCCCATATGTGAAAGGACAATGTAGAGTTCTGAATCTGCTTTGTTTCATCTGTTGAAAAATAAAATCAGTTTGGCTAAGCTAAACAAACTTCTTCCTGCCTAGAGTAACTCAACTATTTGTGTTTGCTGAAATATTTGACAGTTGGGAATCTGGGGGGTATTTCTCTGACTCTCCACGTGGAGATTCAGTTCTCATCTTTGCCTTACCAGTAACAAACTCTGTGATTTGAGCAAAGTGCCTCTCTCTGGCCCTCTTTCTCTTTGTTTATAAAATATGAGGGTGATCTGATCACAACCTGGGGTTCAGAAATTTGTCCGCACTTTAGAGTCAATTGCAATGCTTTTATTTTTGTTTTTGTTTTTCCTTCCTGTGGGTATGACTGTGTGTATTGTTTACTCTTGGGGAGAAGGGATGTCCATTCAATTTTGCAAAGGTTCAAAGCTGAGAGAGAGTTCTTAGAATCACAGAATCCCATGATTTTTATGCTTTCTTAGCAAATTGTATAGCTTTGGGGACTGGACTAAGGAAAAATGATGGGGCCAGCAAAACGTCCCTGAGTCTTTTCCTTCTCAACTCCACACATTGATTGAGACTGGACGATTCACCTTTGCCAAATGCTTCCATACAATGCAGGGACTGGAGGAACATGGAGGAATAAACATCCGACGCATGACTCTTGCCCCACTACATATGAAAGTTGTGCATTCATTTCCAGAGCATTTGTCTCAGAAAAGAGGCTGACCCAGAAGAAGAGCATATTTTGCAAATGGAACAATTGTCAGTGGTGGGATTTTAGGTACCCGTATGGGGAGAGGCTTAGTGAAGGGGAAAATTGAACACCATCGGCACTGAGCTTTGGACAGCAGTAGGAGGAGGCAGTTCTCTCCTTCGCACAGTCCCCTCGAAGTCATTCCATTACAAATTGACTCTGACAATGACATACAACTTTCATGGCTGCTAAATTAAAATGGTTTCTTTCTAGATTTTCTGAATAATTGTGATTCTGGATAAGTTCCTGAAAGCTCAATTGTTGTCTCTCCTCGGACTTAAGGGGCGGGGTCCCTGCTTGGCAGAGGCCCTCACGTGGAGTCCTGGGTTCAGCAGCCTGGTTGTCACGTCTTTCGGTGAGGACCGCCCACTCCACCCGCCCCTCAAGTTGGCTCTGACCCACTCTCCAATGAACATTGCTTAATTGCTGGCAGAATGAAAAGCTGAAGCAGGAAAAGAATGAAAGAATTTTCTTCTGGCTAACAAACAACTCCTACTTGTTACTACTAACGGGAAATCTATTTTTACTCTTCTGTGCCTCAGCTAGGGGCTGATCTCCATGACACAAAGCAACGCTCAGCCGAAAAATCTTAAAAGAGCATTTCTCTTTGGAGATTATCAACTCAAAATATCTTCTAGGAAACGACACTGCACTCTTCCAAGTAAGAGGACAAGGCCTACTGTGTCTGCTCCTTAAAAACGTTGAGCCCCCAATGAAAACAACCAACCATCCAAGGTTGTCGCCAGCATTGGTGGTACAGTTGAAATCTGCCCTTGAACGTTTCTTCTTGTGGTCACGGAGGGTTGGGTTTTCATTCTAGAAAAGGACTGTTCTGTTGGAATTATTCCTTGGCCAACCTGGATGTCCCAGTGACTGGCTAAGAGACCGTGGGAAATGGACTTACCTTCTCCAAGAGAGAGTTGTACCACTGGTAACCTGAGGATGATGTGCACAGGTGTGGTAAGCAGGGAAGGCACTCCTGTCGTCTGCAGAGCATGCGACGTCCTCTTCCACCAATAACCGGCACCACATACATGGTAGACCCTTGCGATGATTTTCATGCTAAACATCTTTATTGCTTTGGCATGAAATCGCTTCCTTTGTGCCCAATGTGGCCTTTCATATAAATGTGATTTTTTCAGAGTCTTAGACAAAAGGGGTCTTCATCTTTTTACTGATGGAAAAGACTCATGCTCCCAAAATGCTGTGTGATGAAGTCACGGGTGGGAATTTCTGATTCCATCACGAGAGTCCAGAAATGCACCCATGCACCTTTCTGGGCACAAAATTGGCACCAAGAAAAAACAAACAAAAACAAAAACAAAACTTGGACATCGAAAATAATAAACACAGTAGTGAGTTCTACCTGTGACACCTGCTCCTGCATGACTTCCCTCCAGATGGGAGCTGGGACTGGAGATTCTCACCCAATCCAGGCTTGCTGGCTTATAGTTGGATTCAAATCGGATCCCTGAACCTCACAAGGCCACAAGCACTGCTTATCCAAGCACTGCTGCTTTCTTCTGAGCCATACACTTTCTTCCGGAGATGCTGCGTGTTAGCAAATACCACCCCTGTCCCTGCACCATTTGGTCACCGGGGTTGTCCAGGCATGAGTTCAATTCTTTGTATATATTAGACTACATTCATTAAGGAAAATACTTAGGATGAGGCTGTCGTGTCGCCTTCATTTTCAGTCTGGTGTCCCTGGCACAGTGATCTGAGAGAGGAGAGTGACCGGGGCATCCCGCCAAGACAGGTCCAGCCACCCCGGAACCTTGATGGAAGGTTCTCAGGAAGACAAAGGAGCAGGTCCAGCCCTCTGGGCCCCTCCTCCTGTCTTGTTTCTTGCCTTTCATTTCTCCTTCCCTTCCTTTCTGAGCTGAGCCGACCTTCCAGGCATTATTGTGAGTTATCATATGGGACCACCACCTCGTTTCTCTCATAGTTCCGTGTTCCCTTTTACCAAGGATGTGTGATGATTTTCTGCTGGTGCCTTCCAGGGTGTGGGAACACCGTGTGCTGGTGTTTAACCCCTTGCATTTCTCCGAGGTGCTGTGTTCAGTGAGTTGCTCATGAATTTTTAATTTTTTCCAGCCTGTGTGTTTTGTCCAGACTGCAGCTTTTCTGGAGCCTCTTGGTTTGGGGGGGAAGCTCATTGCTTCACAGTGAGACCATCTGACAGTTGTTATCTGCGACCTGAGAAACAGAGCCGCCAGCGATGAGAGCCAGAGGCCCCGATGAGCTGTTCTGCCTGCAGACCTCCCAGCTCCCCAGCCCCCACCGCCATCTGGGACCACCGAGGAGAGAGAGAGGCCAGTCTGACACCAAGTGTTCACAGGGGGCGGAGAACGTCTCCCGCACCAGGCCAGTCGCAGCCTGGCCTCTGGGCCCCTGCAATGGGAAGAAGCCTCTTCTGTGATCTTGTCTCCTCCCCTCCTGCTCTTGCTTCTCATTTCTCTTCCCTCCCAGTCTTCTTGCCCTTGTCTGCACCTCCACCACAATCCATGGGCTGGATGCTGGGAACCGGACTCTAGGAGGCAGACACAGGGGCAGAAGCAGCAGCCCTCGAGCCCCCTCTTCAGGGAGGTTCCCAGTCACATCGAGAACAAAATCCATGGTGTTGTCAAGGTCAGCGCGGCCTCTTCCCGTGTCCCCTCGGCCATGTTTTCCTCTGCCCACGCTGCTGCCGGGGAAGAGCCTCCTGCATCCCCTCCTGAAACGAGCTGACCGGGAACTTCTAGGAGATCCCTTCTCATCCGGGTCTCAGGCCAAATGCTCCCTTCCCAGAGAAACTTTGCTTATCTCCTTTGTTTCTGTGGTTCTCGGTGTGGATTTTATTTGAGTTTCTTGACAACACGCTCTTGATCTAAAATTCTCTGTTTGTTTGTGTGTTTATTTTCTCCCTTTACTCCCCACTCCCTGCTTTGCAGTTCACACGGTCCCCGGGACCTGGCTCCATGGTTTGCCTGCAGTGAATATCTGTCGACTGAAAGGATACTTCAGTGGAGGCCATAAGAACCAAAACACATCGTAAAAAATGTTATATTGACTGGCTTCTTTTGGAGTTTGCTCCACATTGCATCTGATGGAGACTGTCTCTTCAAGACAATTATGAGAGAATATTTTTCTGTATTTTACCAAAAACAGGGAGGCTCCTGAGAGTGACATTTTCCCAAGGCACCCACTAGTGAGGGAAGGACCTGCGGTCCTTCCAAAGACAGCGGTCGCTCCGTCCTCTTGCTGTAACTTCTGATACATGTAAACAACTATAACACGAGTCAGAAAGAGATTAGTGCCAACAGAGGAGGAGATCAAACATCCTGGGAATTCAAAGGAGGAGAAGTGGGACAGGATGAGGGGGACAGGAACGGGGTGTGACAGGGGATTGTCCTCTCCTGGACCTGTAGCACTCAAGGGACGAAGGTGGAGGTGGGGGGATTTGAACAGGGAATGTGAAATCCCAAGGCGTGTGGAAGGAAAACACCAGAAGGCTGCACGTGTGTGTGTGTGTGTGCGCGCGCACGTGTGTGTTTGTGCTTGTGTGTGTGTGCATGTCTGTACATATTATAACGAAGGGTAGAAAGGTGAGAAAGATGAGTTCAAATTCTATTCAGAAAAGTAGGAACATTTTCTTCTTTTGTCCAGGTCAACTTCTACTTTTAAAGATAAAAGCATCAATAGAGCTTCATAGAAACATCTAGAATCCCACATTTCTGTTTAAGCAGACTTCACTATTTATCTACCAAGAAATGTGTTTTCCTCTGGAGTCACATTTTAATTTCAGATGTGGACTAAGTGTTCCCAGGCCTGCCCAGCCTGGAGGGTCACAGGGGACCACTAACCACTTAAATGCACGTTTTTGTCATTCAGTGTCCTCAACTCTCTAAGCGGGATTTATGTCCCCTGCAAAGTCTCTGCCTGGATTTGGGGGCACATCGGCTGTGCTCACGGACAAATCCTTCTTACGTACACGGCTTCTCTCTGCTGCTGGGCAGGGCAGTCCTCAAGTTCTTGAGCTTTGGGCTAAGCCCCCTGCCTAAGGCTCCAAACCCAGAGTCCCAAGTTTCCAAATCGGCTGCTTTCCCCTTACCCTCCAGCACCAAAGTCTGCACCGTGGCCTTGGGACAGAGACAAAGGCCTCTGCTCTTTCGAAGGCTGAGCCCTGGGAGGACAGGACCAGAGCCACAACCCAAGTCACAGCAAGCAAACTGGCTGTCAAGAGCGATGCCATTAAGATTCCTACCAACTGTGGTTATGGCGCTGAATATCCTCCTTATAAAGCCTGACAAGGGCAAAGTGATGGTCCTCGTGGAACTTCATGAGGTCGTGTAAGCAGCCAGCTTTCCGATCTTTCCTGTGAAAGGACCGAACGTGGCTCACAGCTGTTAACTCACGAGGTGGAAGGCAGTGTCTGTGACAGATAAGGAGAAATCTTTCTAATGCAAATTGAGTCGTGGAGAAAAGAGCAGTGAGGAGACAGCAGAACTGGAATAATTCTGATCTACAGGTTGCTTTCATAACCCTAACGATTTCACCGTTCGCTAAATAGTGCAATTGAGAATGAAGGTCTGACATAAGGATACTCAGAAAATTGGAGAGACACCTGTGCTCTTGCCTGGAACAAATTTACCTCTAATTTCAGTCCCTCCCTAATCAAAATTACATTTGGATTTAGAAACTTAAACTTGATAAATTTATCCTAAATTATAGATGGAGGAATAAAACTCTAGAAAGTAAGTCAATTTAAAAAAGCGGAGGCAGGAAGTGGGACATTCCCTGAATGTATGGACCTTAATGAATTATATTTAAAGGTAAATAGATGATATTAGAGATAACAGATAGAGATACTAGTTTTCCACAGGAGCACACACACACACACACACACACACACACACACATATATGCATACACATGTAAATACGTATATAATGTATATATTTGTATATACGTGTATATAGAAATTCATATCTCTGTATCTATATCTATCTATCTATCTATCTGTATATACAGAGAAAGAGATTTTTTAACGAATGGACTCGCATGACGTGAAGAGTTTAGTTAGGTGCACCCTGGTGGAGCAGCAGTTGGGTCTGCCGCCTTGGAGGCACAAACATCCCGGGGACCTGGGATTGTGTCCCAGGGCCGGTGGGGGTGTGTGTGTGTGGTGGGGGGTGGGCCACGATGAAAAATCTAAGTAAAAATAAATAAAAATACTTCTTCCTTCTCTTCTTGCTTGACTACTCGCCTTCATTCCTGCATGCACCTTTCCTTAAACAAAAAACCCCCAAACCAAAACCAAAACCAAACAAAACCCCCAAAAGCCAGCTGAGTTGGAGGACTCCTGTCTCAAGCATTCCTTTTATTTGGTGAAACTACCTGCAGGGCCTTAAGCCGACACTCGCCCCTCATGCGAGCACACGCCTTGGATAACAACACACTGGGTCACAAGTAACTACAATTTTTTGATATATAAAGACCTTGTAATAAACAGTCTCCACCACCTCCCAAGAGCCCTCCCTTTGTCTGCTCCTTGAATAAGACCGCTGGGGAGCTTGCCGAAGTCCTGCTCATTTTAGTTCGAATGCGCGTACCTCCCTTAGCTCGGGCGTCCCGCGACGTTCTCCACTCCACACACACGGCTTAATAAGCCCTAACGCATCTCTGCACCCTGCCTTGGCTTCCTCGGGTGACCCCTCGAGGTGTGCCACGTATTTCTTCTAGGACCTGTGAGCGATAAACTATTTCAGTTTCTTTTGTTGACTTGTGACGCACCATCCAGCACCTGAGGGCTCTGCTCGATAAATGTTAATATAAGGGAGACTGGCAAATCCAATATCTGCGGGCTGAGCTGGCAAGTTGGAAACCCAAGAGGAGTTACCGATGCTGCAGCTCAAGTCTGAAGACTCTGCGGCAGAATCCCCTCTTGCTCAGAGGCTCATCGGTGCAGGCCTTCAGCTGATCGATGAGACATACCCACGTGATGCAGAGAAATTGCTTGCCTTGCGCCTGCCATGTAAATGGTAATGTCAGCCAAAAAATGCCCTCACACATACATCCCGCATGCAACACCGCACACCTCAGCGCTGGGTCCAGCTGAGTTGACACAAAATTAACCATCACAACTACATTTCCAATTAAGGTAATATTAAAACAAAAAGAAGAGTTGACTCTTCCTAGGGGTGTCTCAAAGTTGAATTCCAAGTGGATTTGATTCAACAATGAAATCTCAGGAAACTCATGAGAAGTAAAGATAGAAGAATACATTACCTTGAACAGGTGATTTATAATAATATTTCTACTGTGATTTGTAATAAGAAATAGATGTTGGTCTTTATCCCTTTCCTGGCACAGAGTTCCTAACACTACTGGAATTTCCTAAGTGGGGGAAACTATGAAAGTGTCGTTTTGGAAAGCATCTAAAACACCTCGAGGTGGGGGCTGGTTGTGAGTGGAGCCAATCATCCGATTAAAGGGTTGGAACATTTAGTTCCATGTCCAGGCTTCCCTCCTCCTGCCTCTGGGAGGAAAGATGGAGAATGAGTTTAATCACCAATAGTCAATGATTTACCTTCATGTCTGTGTCATAAAGCTTCCACAGAAGCCCAAAAGGGTCAGTTTCAAGGAGCTTCCAGAGAGGTGAGCACATGGAGATTGCAGAAAAAGATGACAAGTTGAATGAAACATATAGCACATACCATTTATGTGAAAAAATAAGATCACATGCACCCACAAAAACCAAACCAAACCAAACCCAAAGCACACTTTGCAAGGGTATGTGTTTTGAGAAAGGTGCATGCTCAGCCTACTAGAAGGATTGCCTGAGAGGGGGAAAGGGAATAGGAAAGAATGTAGGGCTAAAACGAAATAGATTCTTTTCAAAAATAAACAAGAGCCTTGTGAAACAATGATGATAATGTTCCGTGAGTCGAGGAGTCTGATAAACCTTCTGTTCCTGAGGCTTAAAAAAGCACCAAACGAAAATGTAAACTGGACAAATAACATAAACAAAGAAGAGAAGTTTCACAAGCAAAACCTGGAAAAGTCCCAGGCAGAGATGGTTCCAGAGAGAAGTTCTAGCAAATCTTTAAAGAGCAGTGCCCTCCGCCTGTTTCAGAGCAGAAGCAGGGAGACCGTCTGGATGATTTCGATGAGGCCTGGGTAACACTGACACCATCACCCAACAAAGACAGCACCAAAGACAGCCGTCAACAGTACGTAGGAACGACCCTTGCTAAAACTGTGAACAAAGTATTAGCAGACGATGGGACACATTAAAAACAGAATTCACCAATTGGGGTGTCTTTCAGGAATATAAGGATGATTTAAAAAATAAGACATTTAGCATAATCTAACAAATGAAGAGCTGAAATTATAGAGATCATTTGTCTCAATATATGTGAAAAACGCATTTGATAATATTCAATATCCATTTTTCTTAATCGAAAAAGGGCCCTTAATAAAATAAGACTGAAACTTGCTTCAACACACACACACACACATGCACACACACACACACACACACGCATATATGCATGCATGCACACACACATCGACACAAAAGCCATCATTTTGGCAGGATTTGTGGGGAAAAAAGCTATTGTTATGCCTCGTAGAGAAGTACTCAAGAAATTCCATTATAGCTGGAAAGAGAGCATTACCCCTCCTATTTTAATGACTTTATCTGAGCTAACGCATTTATACAAGAGAAAAAATTAGAGGTATCAGAATTAGAAGCAGACTACATTTTCATCATTTTCAAATAATTTGATTGCTTACCTGGGAAAATCAAAACATATACCAAGAAACTATTAAAACTATTCAATCACTTGATTGCTTGCGAAACTCATATTTGAATCAGCAACTCTCATCTGTAAATACAGTGACCTGTCTGAGAGCACAAAGAAAGATACCATTTAAAATAGTTTCTGAGAGGAGACACTGTGAATAAACTTAATAAGTAATGCGCAAGCCAAAACTGAGGCAACATAAATTCTCCAAGGAAGATACAAGAGACTGAACCTATGAAAAGGCAATATGGTCTTGCTTAGAAAGGCAAATCCTCACATTGATGTTGATTCTTCCTAAGTTCATCTATGTCTTTAAGACGTCCCCAGTAAAAATATCAATTTAATCATTCCACATGATTACAAATGTAGGACATTTGTTTTCTAAAGTGCATAGGGAAATAGATGTAAGCAAAATTAGCCAGGACATTTCTTCAAGAAAGAAAGGAATAATAAATAAATAAATGACATCTTGGTAAAACCAAAAATGTTTGAGCACACAGTGTAAGGATGCGGGACCTTAAGCAGTCTTCCATGCAGCTGATGAAACTATAAATGAGTGCCATTTTGAGAAGGGTCATTTGTCATCGGATATCAAAGTTACAAATATATATGCTTTTGATTCCTATTTTACTCAACAGATACCCTTCCAGTGGGCATATGTTTAAGGTTTTATTCATGGTGACATTGCTGGTGACAGTGAAGGACAGATTAGGTAAGTTATGATACATCCATTTTGAAATAACCTACACCTAGAAAATGTTTTCTCTTCCAGGAATAAGGAATAGGGAAACTCTTTACTGTGAATGTGAAAAGACCTACAAGTTGTGTTAGCAAGTGAAAAAAACAAGATGAGGAAGAGACAACATTATCTAACAACAGTGATTAGAAAAGGGGAAAAATATGTTTATGTTGCCTTGTTTATATACATTGATAAACAATATCTGGAAGGATAATAAAAAAGTGAAATCAGAGCTACTAGAGTGTGACTAAACACGTGTGCATTGTGGGGGAGGATTTGTGAAGGAAGACTTGAGACTATGTCTTGTCCTTTTTGTCATCTGAGTTATATGTCTCTTACATATTCAAATTTCAATAGATACATTGAAAAAGAAGTTAGAAATGTACTACTGTGGTTAAAGATGTTCTCATTAAAAGTCATGATTCTTCAAATGTTGCTGATATAGTCTTGGATGAAATGGAAAATAAATGAGTCATCACAATTATTATGGAAGGGCTTTTTAAAAAAAATCTGGAGTGGATTTTACTGGCCATCTGATGAAACTCAAATCTGTTTGCCACCCGAGAAAAACGAAGGCAAGAGAAGGTAAGTGGTCTATTTGACCTCCTGTCAGAGTTAAGGTGGAACTATGGTGTCTCACACTTGCACTGATTCTCTGGCAACTTTAGTTATCATTCCTAATTGTAAGCTATTCGATCTAAAGCAATGTATTAATTAATAATTCTAAGGAATAGGATTTAATTCCAGAAGTTGAGAAATTCAGTAATGTGGGGCCCTGTTCAAGCTTTCTGTTTTTTTTAAAAAAATATTAACAATAATACTAAAATAACAATGAAACAAACACTTATCGAGTTCTCTCTAAGCAGGGAACCGAGCTAGATGCTCTACCCGCATTCACTCATTTAATACTCATAAAAACGAATCTATTTCATAGAGGAAGAAGCTAAGGCCCGCAGAAGTACCTTGCTCCAGTTTGCAGACGTGGTCAGTAACGGACCTGAATTATAGCGATTGTCAGTCTAACTCCCAACACACAGCCTGAATTTTTTTAGTCTGGGGCCTCTGTGATAGGATTTTATTTTTATTTTTTATTTCAGACTCTAGTTTCTTTTTTTCTCCTCTCACACCTGCTGAGTTAGAAATGTCTTTTCTTCGTGTTTTCATGAATTGTTGAATGCAATGACTTCTGAGGGTAACCTATCAACAGTTCTACTTTTTGGCAGTTCACCTTACCCAAGACTTCATTTAAAAAGAATCAGAGTGCCTGCAAGCTTATTTCTCTTTGTCAGGCACCTGCGTTTTAGCCGGAACAATTTTGAGCAATAATATTTTGCTTACGTGTGCCTTGTAGGTTATAATCATAAGAGTAATGCATTGGTGTATATAGACATTTTTCTTGGAAAAATTAATTATTATAAAAATAACTCAAATGCATTAAGTGATGGATTATGACTTGTTGAAGAAATACAGCTTGCATTGCTTTTAAGTAAAAATAGTAAGTCAAATAAAGTTAATAATTTGCTGCCTAATAAGGATCTTTGGAAATCTCTTTTAAGATATAAAGATGATTTGTTATGCACATACTAATAAATATTCTCTTTTTCAACACATAAGTATTTTTAAGTGTTTAAGTACTTTTCTTTAATGGCATAGATTTTTGCTTCTTATTTATGAAGTATGAAGTCTAGTGGAGTCGCTTATGTACAGGATTCTGAGTTGGAGGTTTTACTTTGGTGACAAGATATAATAAATGCTCACATCGTATAAAAAATCAACAAAGAATGAATCAAAGACCTTAATGTATCAGTTAAAATGACAAAACTTTTAGAAGAAAATATAGTAAGTCTTTGTGATGAGGCAGTGGTTTCTTATATGTGACACCTAAGCATAAAGAAATGGAGAAAAATAGCTAAATTGGACTTCATCAAAATTAAGTCTTTATGCCTCAAAAAATAAAGTCAAGAAAGTGAAAAGACAGCCCAAAAATGGGAGAAATTATTTACAAATTATTTATCCTGGTCTAATATTGAGAATATATAGTGAACTCTTATGAGTCAACAATAAAAAGACAAATAATCCTATTAAAAATGTGTAAAGGATTTGAACAGACATTTCTTCAAAGAAGAGATACAAATGGCCAATAAGCATATGAAAAGATGGTAAATATCATCAGTCAAGAGAGAAATACAAATCAAAATCACAAGGAAAAATCATTTCATACCCATTAGGGTGCTATACCATAAAAAAGACAGTAACAAGTGTTGACAAGGACGTAGAGAAATTAGAACTCTTATACATTTGGGCTTGTAAAATGGTGTAGTCATTTGAAAAATCTGGCTGTTCCTTAAACAGTTCAACATAGAGTTATCATGTCACCCACCAATTCCACTCTCAGGTATCTACCCAAGAGAACTGAAAATGTGTTTCTGCACAAAAACTGGAACATATTATTCTTAACAGTCAAAACACAAAAATAACCGAAATGTCCATCAACTGATGAATGGGTAAACCAGCTGTGGTACGTCTATGCAATGGTATTACTCAGCCATAAAAAAGAATGTGTGCTAATGAATCTTGAAAGCATTATACTAAGATCAAGAAGTTAGATATTGTATGATCCACGTATATGAAATGTTCAAAACTGGCAGATATATAGAGACAGACAGCAGATTAGTCATCAGGGGTGGTGGGAAGGAGAGAATGGGAAGTAACTGCCAATGAATATGATGTTTCTTTTGGGGGT
Source organism: Solenodon paradoxus (assembly GCA_004363575.1). Classification (NCBI taxonomy): domain Eukaryota; kingdom Metazoa; phylum Chordata; class Mammalia; order Eulipotyphla; family Solenodontidae; genus Solenodon; species Solenodon paradoxus. Next base: position 235,798 of record RJWH01001575.1, read on the forward strand.
GATGATAACGTTTTGGAATTAGATGGTGGGTAATGGTTGCACAACTGTGACAATACTAAAATCTAATGAATTCTACACTTTAAACCAATAAGTTTTATGGCTTATGAGTTACGTCTCAAATAAAAATATGTGATACATATCAGATATCACATCTACCTATGAGGCGATCATTCATATGTGCGTGTCAAAAGATATATTCTAGAACCAGTTATATCTTCTAGATCCTTTACCAAGTGACTCGCACCTATATGAAGGATATACGAAGGTCAGTAACTAGAAGTTAGGAGATGATTTGTTGAGAGGAATTTTGTGGAAAGTACTTTACCAAAAGTCCCAACATCCTCCCAGAAGGTGTGTGAGACAGGGACACTCTCACTTGGAGAATTGTGTCCAGCAGCTACAGGACAGAGGGTCAGGAGCCAGACACGAACCTAGGCTAACATGCTAGTAGGTCAAGGGCTAAGTCTGGGAACTCCTGATTAGCCTCTGATGGGATGTCAAGGGACATGACTCCAGGGTGCAGCTGTAGAAAGCTTAGCTGCAATATTGTTCTGAGATCCTAGCTCTGGAGTGTACTTTTGGGGACAGAAGGTGAGAGAGATTAAAAAGGAACTGACGAAGGATGTTCTGCTGCTGACAAAACTATACTTGACGCAGACTAGGAGCTGGTCTCCAGAGATACTCATGAGAGACAGTATCAGCCTGAGACATCTGTTAGTCCCAGGTGACCTGAGACTGTTAGATAATTGCACCAAGCCAGTCAGGTATTTTCACCTGGTCAACTCTTTTCTTTCTTTGCTTGGATCTTGATGACACCAGAGTCCACGATTGGTGAGTAAAGAAGAAGTGAGGGCCAAGAAAGAATGAGTTCTCCCCAGTTATCCATTTCACATGGTACCAGCCAAGACCTAAGAAGATTAAGTCGCTTGCTCAAGGCCACACCGCTGGTCTTCAGTGGAGCTGGGATTCTTTTCTGAAGCCCTAACCAGATTGCTGCACTGAGAGAGAAGATAAACATCTCTCAAGCACACATTGGCAGTCTTGATTCCTAGCAGTTAATTCTGAGCAGTCAAAGGTAGGACAGTGATTTAATATGCAAGGAAGAATAATTGTGTTCAAGGAGGAGGCAGGAAGTTCAGCCTTCGCAGGCCTACAGAATCATGCAACTTTTCCAGGCCTCGCAGAAGCTCTCACTTGTGCCAGGGCCTTTCCAGTCTTCCAGCTCTGCCTTGCAGCAAGTTAAACACTTTCCGCCACAAGGGTGGAAGAAAAAGAGGAACCCTTGCAATGTAAGTAACAGAGTTAACTGTCTGATGAGCTGCAGATGCATTTTCTTGGCAGGTTTATGCCTGTAGAAAATATTCACTGATAAGTACTTTCTCACCTATGGCACCTATGTAGGGTGCTGCATAAATTAATTTCTTTAACAAGTAGTGATCAGCAGTTTCCACGGAGTGTCTTGATTTTAGAGGCTTGATAAGTCTATTTCAGAAGGTGCATAAAGAGGAAGTGTACGTTGAGCCAACTTCTACATGTTTTTGAAGTTTATACCTTTGGTTCAATGGTTAGATGAGAGACTTTGATGCCTGATATTTGGCTATGTTGTTTGGTTAACTTGCTTGGGACTTGACTATCACAAATGTAATGATTGTAGTACTTGCTGGCATGATTTTCCTGGCTTTTTTGAAATAGTCCTTTCAAACATAACCCTCTTTTTTGAACATTAAGAAAAGAGTTGTTACTATTTTCCACCTTCTTGTCAATAAAAGGAAAAATAATTTTCATAGCATTGGTATTCTAAAACAGCAGTGCTCATTCTAAGTCATCTATAGAGCAATGATGTTTAACCTATTATATAGACCAGTGAAATCAATAAAGAAGATTCTGGTGTGTAACCCCTACTCCAATCCCATGGTATTGATGAAGACATTGATGTCCAGAGGTCAACTGTCAAAGGTGTTTGTCCAGTTCTCAGACCAGCCTACTTTCTGCCACTCGATGCAGCCAGAAGATAGATCAGAAGGGACCTGAAGGTGGCCAAACACCATTTATTAACTGTCTTGAACAATTTCTCAAAATTCTTACACAAAGTCATGTTGACCCAAACAATAGGATTTGGGTTGTAGTAGCTGAGTCCATTTTGTCCTCTAGCTCATTTGCTGACCTATAGAGGGTGAAAGGGAGGAACTCTGTACCTTTGATCTGGGGGCATGAATGACCATGGTGGTTTCTGGCTCTCTACACCTATGTGGGTGTGGTTGCTGGGAAACAGGTCCCGGATCACCGACAGCGGTGACAGGTGCAGATCTGGGTGTTTCATCTTGGTACCTGTTGAGGAAAAGGAGACTGAGCTTTGGGACATAGGGATCCTGTGGAAGCCTGCCTGTGCCTCCGTCCATTCATACAACAAAGGGCAGAAGACGTGAGAATCAAGGGGAACTGGTGGGCGGTGCCATCTGATTGGCCAGCTGTCGCCATGCTTTGTTTATTGCTTATTCAGTGAAAAGGAGCATGAACATGAGAGGAAGGGATGCAGAATAAAAGGGTTTCTTATTCAGAGGCATGAGTTTGTGTATGAGTTTCCTGTGGCTGCTGAGACAAATGGCAACACACTTGGGGGCTTGGCCACAAGACATGCTTATTCCCTTATGATCCTAGAAGTTCGAAACCTGGAGTCAGCTCCACAAGGGCCAACCAGAAGGCAGGCTGAGTTTCCTGACCTGGAGTGATGGTTGCATTTGCCGCCCACCAGGGTCAGGCAGGGCCTCTTCCCTCTCCAGAGCCTCCCCATCCTGCTTCTGTCATTATACTTCTACCATCGCCATGGCTTCTGCCATCACCACTACCGCTCCTACTATCACTACTTCTAGCATTACCGCTTCTGATGCTCTTCACTCTTCCAAATGCAAGTCTCACTGCTGCGCAGGAGCTCCGACGGGGAGCCCCATCGGCTGGAAGCTTCTGGACCTCTGCTGGACCTGGAAGTCTCCCTTACGAAGCTCGCTGGGCTGCTTTTTCCCTCTGGGAGCCCCACCCGGACACTGCCCAGTGAATTCCCTCCTGGTTATTGGCGAAGCTTTAAACTGACCTTAGAGTCTATAACCTCTGTGCTGGGGACGCTGTCGGTGGGGCAGGGTGAGTGAATCTTATCACTGGATGATCCAGAGGATGCCAGAGGAAGAACTTGGCTTCAAGATGTAAAGTTCCAGGCTCTGGAATTAAATGTCTGGGTTAGAATTTAGTCTGCCTGATCCTGGGTAGAGGAATTTAGGCTTCCTTACCTGAGAGATGGGTAATAATTGCAGTCCTTAGCTTCTAGAGTGACTGTGAAGTCTGAGCAGTATATTACTCAGGCTCTTAACCTGGGGTCTGACATTTAAGAGCACTCAATCCGTGGCAGCACCTAGGGAAGCTGTGTCCTGTCTCAGGGTGTGCGGTGCATGCGTTACGGGTAAGGCACACCGTGGGCTGAGTTCCAACTGTAGTTATGTATGTGGCATCTCCTGACAGGAGGCAGGGCTGTGGGGAAGACAGATATACAGACGACAGCACTCGGCATCTGCAAGAGTAAGCAAAAGAGATGCAAAAGTTCTCGTAAATGCCACAGGATCAAGGCACTAGGTCATTCTGTAGGAATCCACAGCAAGAGAGCAGACTGCAGGACAGAGGAACAGTTCCTAGAGAACGAGACACCCTGAAGACCTGTAAAGTCTGCATGTCATCCTCTTAATTCCCTGAATGCATTTCCATTGACGATTATGCGGTGTCCATTTATAATTAAGAGGATGCAGGGGAGTATGACGGAGGCCATGTCTTCATGGGCACAGCTTATAGACACTTGGGCTCACAGGAGAGGGTTCAGCAGGGACACTTGCCAAGGCAATTGGCTTCTCCAGAAAAATCTCTTCCAATCTCCTGCTTCTTCCAGGAAGGGTTGGGTGTGTACATTTGGAAACTGAGTTCCAGAGTGGAGTAGGACAAGAAGACTGCTGGAGGTGTCTGACCTTGCAGTGTGCGCATTCACTCTACCTCCTTAGTCCAGGAGAGCTTTTCTCCCTTTCTCTCAGCCCCCAGGATGGTCTTTGCAAATCACAGTGACTGTATTAGCCTTCCTAGATGGCCATACAGCACAGCATCCCAACTGGGTGGCTTAAAACCACAGACATGTACTTTCTAGCAATTCTGGAGGCCAGAAGAAGTCCTAATTCAAGATATTGGCAGGCTTGGTTCCTTCTGGAGGCTCTGAGGGAGAATCTGCTCCCTGGCTGTCTCCCAGCTTCTGGTGGCTGCTGGCGTCCACGGGTCTCCTTGGCTTGAGGCAGCGTAACTCCCCGCTCTGCCTCCATTGTCAAGTGGCTTTCTCCCCTGTGCCTGTCTTGTCCTTTCTGTCTCTTAGAAGGCCTCGTTGGATTGAGGACCACCCTAATTTCAGATGCATCTCATCTTGAGATCCTTAGTGTCACGATGTCTGCCATGCTCTTATAAGGTCACAATTCTGAGCTTCCAGATCGATATCCTTTCAGGAACACAATTCAGCCCCACACAGTGACTATACACATTTTTGTCCAAGCCAAGACACCTGGGAATTGACTAATGACAAACGGAACAGAATGCAGCTCAGTGTCCTTGCTTGGACACAGTGGACGCTATGGCCGCCCTCCAGGGAGCCACCCACCGTCTTCCCCTGGGAGTCCCAGTTGTCAAATTGTGTGGGTTGGAAGAAGGAAGGTGAAGATTGAAGTATTCTTAATGATGACTTTCGGAGGCACTAATGACTCTAAATTTCTGAGCTTCTCCGATATTTGCTGGCAAAAATACCCTGGCTCTTTGTTAAGGTCTCTCACTCAGGGAGTCACATTGAAACCTAAGTGATCTCCCATTTGTCCATCCACTTCCCCTCTTCCAAACTTTTTGACTTCCTCTGCTAGCTTTTTCTTTTCTTCTTCTCCTCCTCCTCCTCCTTCTTCTTCAATAATTAATCATTTTGTTGTCACTGAAATGGAAAAAATGACTGAGTAAATGGCAGCTCAGGCTGTGGGGAAGCATGACTAAGAGTGTTTGTGTTTTGCCTGCTGCTGCGTGAAAGGACATTTGCAGTATTCATTGCAGTTTGATTTTGGTTTTTACATGAGAACAGCAGACATGAATAAGCCTGAGGGGAACCTCACCAGTGATTTTGTAAACTGGACATTTAAACTGTACTATAATGCTGAAGATAGAATATCCACTCAAATGATTCTTTTTATAGTGATTGCGGGAGATTGAATCTTAGTGAACACTTAGGACTCAGAGACGCTCTGTACACTCCTGGTAAAGCAGAAATAAGCAGATTTTTCTGGAGGACAATTTGGCATTAAATATCAAATGCTTGAAAAACGTGTATATCAATGTGCCCTGGTGGAGCAGTGGTTGGGTCAATTGTCTCCAAAGAAGTGTAGGCCACATACCCAGGGGTTCGAGCCCTTGGCCCAGGGTGAAGCAACCAATGTGAACAACTAAGGAAAAATTTTTAAATGGTGCTGCTTCCTCCTCTTTCCTCCTGCCTGCTTGCCTGCTCACCTTCATCCCTGTCTGTACTTTTCCTTTCAAAAACAAAAACAAAAAAGAAAGAAAAATAAGCTTCCCTAGCTTCACCTCTAGGATGTTATCTAAAAGTAAAGCAATGAAGAGATTGGTTGTGGACCTGTGTGTAAGGCTGCACGTCATGGACTCCTGTGCAGGCCAGAATCAGTTGAAATGTGAGTATGGTGAAAGCTAACTCAAGAGGAGGTAACCCTATGACCTCATTACACATAGCTATTGAATATCACTTTTTATAAGACATTGATAAATGATTGGACCATTACTTAAAATGTAGGAGGCAGGTTACAGAGCAATATTTCATAATGATCCCCAATTTTTTAAGAAACCACTTTATTCATTAAACAATGACGGCTGGATGGCTCTGTGTCAGACAGTTTGCGTATATCTGAGTGATGAGAATACCGGTGGTATATATTTCTATTTTTGTATTATTTTGCATCCTGTTTTCCATAGTAAATATGTATTGATATGATGCTGTTATATTGAGAAATAAGCACAACCAAAGACACATTGAAAATGAACACAATAGAAAACTCAACTGTGTCCCCATCCCTTCCCTTCTCCCAGTGTTCCCTGCTTGGTACAAGGTCAGGTCCTTTTGGGAATGGGGGCATCCATACTCCCCAGGGATGGCCACCCTCTTTCTACCACCTGCATCCTCTGAATCAAGTCCTCTGCCTCACAGCCTGTCTGACCCCTACAAAGCCGCGCTAAACCTGCCTGGATCAACGTCATAGTCAGGAAATTCTTTAGACCCCGAGGATGAAAGAGGTTTCTTATTGTTGAGCTACCAATTTAGAGCAAAATTGGAGCAGTCTTCTGTATCGTTTTCTGCTGTTCCCTAGTGACCCCGTTCTGTAAGTCACTGAGTTGGGAGGGCAGCAGTGATAGCTATTACGGTGCAGCTGCTGTGCAGTTAGACCCGCTGAAAGAAGCTGCATCTACCATTCTTTCCTGTCTTGGCATCATCAACTTTGAAAGCTCATCTTCTGATTAACCAGATAATCTTGAATTGATTCCGCTTTGTGTATTAATCAAGTATGTGAGGGTTTTTCCCTTTCCTTCCAAGGTGTTGACAGAGCAGTTTCATATACTTTAGAGAATTCCAACATCCAGCTCTCCTTCTACCCCATGCCATACCTCTTCCAAATCCATTAACCAGAGCTGCGGTGCTAACATTTCTGATCCTCCTGTCGTGGTCCCTCCTGTTGACTTTCTGTTAACTTACACCTCAACACACCTGCCTCTTGCTGCACTTGGTTTCTTTCTCAACTTAATTTGTGTGTGTATCAATGTTTAAGACGTGCAGAGATACAGGAAAATGATAGCTGAGCTGAGCAATTTGCACACCCTTGGTTACCTATTTGGGAATGAAAATGTAAGATTCTATTCAGAGCACTCCATGAACATTTAGATACTGATATTTTGTTCAGCTGACCATAGGTTCTGAAACAAAACTTTGCACACGTGATCTGATGAAGTATTTTTTTTTCTAGTGTTCAAATGGAAATTGTGTGTTAAAGAGTCTTATAAAAGGATTAAAAAGAAAGAATGTTAATTTAGAAGTTACCTGCATAGGTATTAATAAAAAATGACATTGGAAATGTCTTAGAAAATCTTTAGCACCTGGTTGTTTTATTGTTTTTCTTTGGGATGTGAGTGTGTGTGTGTGTGTGTGTGTGTGTGTGTGTGTGTGTGAAGTTCATAGATCTTGATCAGCTTTGTATACCTTTGTATACAAGTAGCATTACATAAATAATTCCATGGGTTCAGAATATGTAATACCTTGAAATGTAGTTTACATTGACCATCAGCTCATTAACTTATCAGCCCCAGACACATGAACACTAAGCAGAAATTGTTCACTGCAGGTGTTGCTTACTGTTCTTGGATGCCCGTTGAGAGAATGCTGAAAGGGTTTTGTGAATTCGGAAATTCATACTTCAGGTGATACCATTCATAAGGAACACAGAGCAGTAAATTTCCGAGCAAGAATTCCTGATTCTTGGGTTCAGCTGTGTATGTTACAAGTTGTTTATTGAGAATATTTTAAAAAATATTAAAATATAGAAAAGCATAAAGTAAAATAATAATATAATTTCAACACTCAGAGACAGAATTTATTAAAATGTTGACTCTAAAAAATTGGGAGGGGGCATATGCTTATGTAGAGATCATGTCGAATGTCTAAATATGTAGCCTGCTTTTTCACTTCATGTGTTAAGCATTTTTCTATGTAATTTTTGAGAACATAATTTTTTAATTATGTAAGCTCCAGTATGGCAGAATCCTTGACTGGCCAATGTCCATCAATGCTGAGGATAATGCCTTGGCACAAAGGTACTTTCAAATGCATTCTGCTTACTTATTCTTTAGTCATGAACTTCTTTTTTTTTTTTTTTTTTTTTATAAATTATATTTCTATGCATGCCTTTAGGCATATTTATAAATTATCTACTCTGAGGGCTGTGCTCTAAAATTTAGTTTCCTAAAAGTAAAACTGTCAAGCAAAACAGACCAAACATTATTATGGCTCTTGATGCAAATTGGTTTTCATTTATGTTGCTCAGATTCAAGAAGACCAATAGAGATGTAGATGAAAATAATCTCTGTGGTCAAAATACAGATAACTAGTTAATAGGATCATTAAACTATGACTTTCCTGAAATAATTAACCAAGATAGCTTACTAGTCAGAGGTGATAGGAAATGGTTAAGTTAATTTGTCTAATTGTTGGCCACCTTGCAGTTGACACCAGAATTTACTATTTACTATTCATTCAGTAAATGCATATTGAGTGCTAATAATGAGTTGTGTGTTCAACCCTGGGAAACCATGATGAGAGCAGTCTTTGCCCTTATGGAACTTGCAGGGGAGACAGACTTACACAGGTATAGTATCATTTGGGAGCGTCGAGTAAGAGGATACCTCAAAGCTCCTTTCTCTGAGTAAACTGGAGGAAAATACATGTAATTTACTTGTTTCTAATATATGGTGTTTCCTCTCAAGGAAGGGATAGTCAACATCATTAGAGTTTGGAAAAGGATGAGACTTAAGAGTTTACCACTATGAAGTCAATTAAAGAGTCAGGGACTGAAGACATGTCAAGAGATTCGCTAAAAAACATTCCAGCAGAGAATGGGCTGACCATTTAATTTCCCAGAGACCAAGTTCTTCACCTGTCAAATAATTATGATTCAAATACAGCTCCAGGCTTTTCTGAGTTTTAAGCTTTGCCTAAGATGATCTCTAGGCTCTCTCATAATAGTGACTGCTCCCTAAAATCAGAGCTCTGTGGTCACAGACACACAGGAGACTTAGGAACCTTCCTGAGATAGTACATGATTGGGTTGTTTTGTGTTTTGTTTTGCTTTTACATTTCTGTATAATGCAATTTGACAACATCAAGCCCCCATTCACCTCGTGCTCACTCTTGTGAACCCATATCTTTTCTTGCTGTTGTGTTGTCTATGCCCAGAGCTCAGAGGACCTAGGAATGTAATGTTGACTTCCTTTGTACTTTTCCTTGAATTCAGGCATGACTTAGGATGATACAAAGACAGCTTTGTACTGTTGCACAGATAGTAAATACATTTTCTTTTATTTGGTTTGTTTTATATTTACTTTGTGGTATGAGGCCATGGGTGAGAGTCCATCCATGCCCCTTCCTTGATAAACAGTAGCCTGCAACACTTGTTGGATGCTACCACAGCATGCCATTGGGTGTTAATGCTCTGTTGCTGAAGAAATAGCCCTAAGAGGCAGCAACTGGGGGCAGAAACTGAAAAGAAAACCAAGTAGCTATTGTTTCAGTCTGAAGGACCTAAGCAGAGAGAGTACAAAAGGAGGGAAACTAGGTAAGTCAGGAGAGTTAGAAGTGACAAGAGTGGCCCCACCATCTTTTTATATACCTCGTCACCTCTGGGGATGGCAAAAGTGACCATTAAGAAAAACAACTAGAACTGGCCAACTATTAAATGACTAGAACAGGACTAGCAAACAGGATCCTGATTGGCAGGAAGACAGCAACAGATTTCCCTGGAACAGCTCAGGGCCAAGAGCATATGGCAGGCCCCTGAGTCATCTGTGCTTTCTCTAAGCATTTCACGAGATGCCACAGAGTGTTCACTGTTGGCAATTGAGTGATCCCGATGACTTTGCTTGGCTTGTTGATCAACTATAATTATAATAGATTTTATTTGATTGGAATAAACTCCCTTGCCAGTGTCTGTCTTTAGGGCTGCTGCAGAGTAACTCCTCTCAAGTGAAGAACCTTTCTAAATGAATGACCTAGATGACAGAGTACTAGACTTTTCTGGCTTGGAGGCTCTAGCCAGCAGTAAAGGGCAGAATTGAAGTTGAGTTCAGAGAGAGGAAGAAAATGTCTTTTATGTGATGTATATCATTGTTAAGAGAAACTGGCATTCCTTACATTCTCTCCCCAAGTGTAAAAGTCAGCAAGAAATATCTGTCTCGACACATAACTCTGATGACGCCAAGCAGACTGTACAGTCATCTCATTTATCCTTAAGGGCTTGGATGACTTGAACTCACTCTTTCCTCATGTTAATAACTCTAGGGCTAAATTAGTACTGTGTGTGCTAGCTGAAGATTTCCCTTTGGGAACCTACACCGTATCTTCTTGTACTATCTGTTCCTTCTGCATTGAACAGTAGCAACTGTGCTGCCCGGTTTTGAATCCATATTTGGCAAATACGCCACAATCCAGACAGAAGTGTCAAAAGAGGTGATGGGCCTAGCTTTATGGGACTTTTTAAATAAGAAATTTTGTCTTTCATTCCAAAGGAAATTTGCCTGTGTTTGCATTAAAAATAAATACATCTGCACAAACATCAGATTAGGCTAAGCTATGATTTGAATTTAGATGAGATAAACTGCTTACCTGAAAGAAGATCTATTCAATATCTAACAAGCATTTATTGATTTCTCACTGTAGGTCAGGAATTGTGTTAAATGCTATGAGGTTTGTATTGATAATGAGATAATCCCTACCTTCAAATCACTCATAGTCTCTGGAGAGAGATCTATAATGCAACATTAATGGTACAGAGTGATTAATATTTAGGTCCATGTAAGCATAGGAGCCCATGAAATCACTGTCAGGGTTCAATACAGGGAATATCAGACTAAGAAGATCTCCCATTGAGATACCAAAGACTTCTGCAATTACCTGTACAGATCCTTATTTCTTTGAGCATCCCACATCTTCTCTATGATAGATAGGGTTTGATATTCTATTCTCTTCAGATCTCCCCTCAAACACTGCCTTCCTTTTGAGATCTTTCCTAATTATCTTATTTAAAATTGTATCCTCTGACTGTGTCTCTTGTATTCCTTAGTCATCTTTCATGTTTTACTTTTTTCTCTCTAGCCCCTGTCACCACCTGACATGACATATATTTTACTTTTTATTTCTTCTTCTTAGTCTCTCCTCACTAGAAATGTAAGCTCTATTCTTAAATAATTATAGTCTTAACACCTAGAACACTGACTTTCATTGAGGAGGTACTCAGTAAATTATTTGCTGACCCAAAGCACAGATATGGATGGAGCTTTCTCATTTGCACAACGTTAGGGTAATAGCCAATGGCCTATGCATTTTGATTTTCTTCTTTACATAGCCCAAAAATTGAGGAGAAAAATATTAGTTACAAGCAGGTAGAAAAGAATCATCTTGCTATTCTTTAATTAATGAATAGGTACAGATTGTTTGTTCATACTGGACACAGTGTTTTGGAAATTATGGGAAAAGCAATGAAACCCACGAGAGATCTTTGTCTTCAAATATTTTATAATTTAATTGATGAAGATGTCCCCTACCCACCCTGCTCCAGTTCATGTTCAACCCTAATGCCCAAACTGATGGTTATTACGAAATGGGACCTTTGGGAGGAGAGTAAATCGTGAGGGCAGAGCCTTCATGAATGGTATTAGCATTCATATGAATAAGACTCCAGAGATCTCCCAGGGCCTTTTGCCATGTGAGAACACAGAGAAAAGGTGATTGTCTACAAAGCAGGAAGTGTGCCTTATCAGACACTGAATCTGCTGGAAACTAGCCCTTGGATCTTCCAATCTCGTGAACTATGAGACATACCTATATATTTTCAGGATCGTCTCTAAACTTCACCCTAGCTTCCCTCGACAGATACCATTTCCGTATTCTCCAGCCTTTGATATGTTGTGGGTAGAAGGATTATTATCACCAAGCCATTTCTATTTTACATGTAAATGTAAATATTTATCATCTGGAATCCATGGGGTTTATTCATTCACAGGAGCTTGTAGAAGATTTTGTCAAATGCTAGCTGATAGCATTAAGAAGGCAGAGTCCAGATGCTTTAAATGATCATTTTATTTTATTTTAATTTTAGTTTTCTCCTCTTTTTTTTTTTTTTTTTTTTTTGCATTTTAGCCTGTTTTTCTTAATCAAAATAAAGGGCTAAAACACAAAGGCAAACCTTCTAACTGTGACTTTGAAATCATCTACCTCCATGTATCTCACCCATCAGAGTTCTAGAAGAGAGGCAAGAGTAATATCAACTAGGCTAGAGTTTCACTAGTCGCTGACAAATAGATCCTAAGTGTGAGAGATCACTTCATAAGAACAGGCTTTGTTAAAAGTGACAAGGTCAAGTTTCAGGAATGGCAGTTCAATTGTTACCTCAGGTCTTAAAATCCACAAAACTTACACCTGCAAGGTATATTGGAGCCCCCTAGGAGCACTATCCTGGCATTAGAGTAGAAAGGGACTAGCAGGAATTATTCATTTTCCCAAAAACATACTGAATTACTCCACAGCTTGTCATTGCTGCCTAATGTGGGTTAGATTTACCTCTAAGACTAGATTGCATGTTTCTTGAATATATTTGCACTTACACTATCTCCTCTTGGGTTAGCAAGTCTTACGTTAATTGGAAACACATAGTTAAATATCTGCTGAATGACTGTAGGGACAAAAAATTGGCAATTTTGGGGTGTCTCACGACATCTCTAGAAGCATAAAGAGTGCAGAAATAAAGGCGGGGTAAAGTGCACACTGCTACAGGCAAAGTGGCAAGAAGCAAATCATTTTACCACAGAATTTTCTGTTTGTCCTTCGCTCCCATAAGTACATAAATCATTTAGTTAAGTGATTTTAGTTCTTGATTTGTGATTACTCAGAGATCTGTAATTTTAAAGGCAACATAATAACTGGTGCTTTGGCCGGAAAATAGAGTCTGTGGTCTTGCAACGAAATGCAGAAAGAGCAGGAACACATGAGCAAGCTGGCACTTTGGACATCATTATTACTCTTGCTTAATAAAGTAATAGAAGCTTCAAAATTGCTTTGAAGTGGTTGCCAACCTCTTCACAGCTCTGTGAAATGTGATACTTCTACCTTTAAACAGTGTGTGAAAAGGCACACGGTAGTACTTGTGAATTCATTCAGCAGCTTCCAAAATGTAGTCAAAGGAGGGGATGGGAATAACGAGAACGGAGGGAAACATGGCCTTTGCAGGATTCAGTGGCTGGATGTCACTTCTGATGGACTGTTAGTTCTGCGGACTTGAACTTTACAGAGATAAACAGTGTTTTGCCCAAAGGATAGCACAGAATTAAAAGAAGAAAGTTTGATCTTCTTAAAACAATTTTTTAAATTTAATAAGCTCATGGCAGAGTTAAGTGAAAGTCAGCTCAATCTGCATTTAATAAAACAGCTGTTGGACTCCCAAATGCGTTTTAGAAGGTAGAAATTAGTGTCCAAATAATCAAGGGGAGTAGGTCAGAAGAATATCTTACGTGTTTGAACTGAGATGACTACGCAACTGACTGGCTCCGTCAGTCCTAAGGTCGAAATAGTTTCATTATCTGCTTTCCCTTCCTGAGCAGGTGGTCCTTGTGTTGAGGTTCTTGAAAATGTCAAGAGTCATTTTTATAAGTGTCATAAATGCCAGACAGGAAACTAAGGGAGCCTTATTTCCAGAACTGCATTCTGACCTTGGCTGTGTACTCAAAGTCTCTGTTGCATTTGGGGAGAACATGATAACTAGACAGATGTCCTTGCTCAATTTGCTTGCTAACAAAGTGCTATAGAACAAAGGTTGACTCCTTGACGCCCCATTGCCAGCTGAGTTGTGCAAGAGAGTCAGAAGCCTGAATCTGTGACTCGGCTTTTCTGAAGCAACAGTCCGTAAGTCAGAAAGGCAGCGTGAAGAGCTTTCTTGTGTTACACGCTGGACCCCAAAAGAGTCATGTGGTGAAGTGCACGAGTCTTTACTGGAACACTGGTCCACAGCAGAGAAGATTCTCTCCAGAACTGATCATTTGGGTGTAGTAGTGTCGAGCTTCAGCTCTGTTTTTTCACACAAAAAATCCATATTCTTGGGCAGCATTGTTCAATCCAACTTTCTAATCTGGTAGCCACAAGTCACAAAAGCCACAGAGACTGAGGAACAGATGTTTAGTTTTATTTATTTTTAATTCATTGGAACGTGCGTAGCCACAGGTATCTAGTGGATTGTATTTATATTGGACAGTACAGTTCTGCAGGGACAGCAGGAGGGATCTGAGGCCTTCATGTGAAATTCTTACACTGAGGTCAACCACGTCTGGGGTATGTGTGGAAAATTTGCAAGTTTCCATTTGTTTTTCTTCAGAAGGAGCAATGCTGATCATGCAAATAAAACATCTTCTTGCAATACAATAAGGCTCACAGAAAGAAAAGAAAGGAAAAAGGAAAAAAAAAAAAAAAAAAGCTGAAGTCAGAGGGGCTCTAAAGAAGGACCAGTGATTATTTCTTGGCCAGACATTTAGTGGTGATGCCTGAGCAAGGAGACTGCTCTCTGACTGTTGTTTGGTTGAGGATGCTGGGTGCCCGCCCTCTCATCTGTGCTGGAGAGCTGCCTAGCTCCTTGCCAAGCCATATCTTAAAAAAATCAGCACAAAACACTTGCAAGAGAGAGGAAGATGCACGGAGTGTGGGGAAAAGCTTACCCAGGCAGGTCTCAGCTTGCTCTCTGGTCATTCTGTACACGATGGTCATTCATTTAGTGGGTCTCTGGAACCTGCTCTCTGTGGACACACCTGTATAATATTCCGGTTTCCAAAGCTGATTTCCAGTAGATTTGTTATTGTTCATGACAGGCCTGATGCATGGCATATTTGCTATAAAAATACTAGAAAACGTTTCTGTGTAACACTGGTTGTGAATGAAAATGCCCAAGAAAATGCAGCAAATTTAATTGATGCTACTTTACAAAAGTATGTATACAGTTTCAAAAACCGAAGAACTAGATTTTGTTGTGTTTTGAAGTGTCAATTGCTTAAAGGAAAGGAGATTAAATGTTGCAATAGAAGGAGACTTCTGCAAAGAGCCAGAAGTTATGGGACTTATTTCTAAGGTTTGCACTTATTAACTCTAGCCCTGTATTTCACTTCAAATGTTTCCTTTCAAAGTTGATGGCTTTCATTTCTTGTCTGTGGGCATCTCAGAAGGACTGCTCTTAGACTCACTTAGGAGCCTTGTTTTGATTTTTGATTAGAACAAAGAGCAGAGCAAAAGAAAAATTGAGGGCAGGGTGGGGAGACTAATGGACACTGGACAGAAGTTGAAAGAAAGGAAAGAGGAAGTCATCAAGGTTTTGGATGACAGCTGGAGGTGAAATTCACACTTAGGAATAATAATGGTCCCTATTTGAAGAGTATTTCCTTCCCTCACCAGGAACTGAAGTAGACTATTTACAATCATTCTTTTATGTAATTCTCACAACAACTTTGTCAAGTAGGTCTTTTCCTCTTATGACTCACTTGGGAAAACCAAAGCTTAGAGATAAACTACCTGCCCATAGGAGTCCCTCACCGCCTCCAGGGGAAAGCAGCTGAGTCCATCCAGTACAGAGCCACTGCCTTTCTGTGGGGACTATCCTAGACCACATCGAGCTGCTGCCGAAGACTCATGTGGTTGTCATGGCATGTTTGAACCCCCGAGAAGGACGAATAGGACGCTGGACACTTTGGGTGGGTCCCTGGTGTTCATTACCAGGTCCCAAGAGAATTTAGGAAATGCGTTGCCAGTTGGTGAGGAGTGAGACAGGATTGATCAGCGGGTCACTGACAGCAGGTGACAGACTTTTAACTAACAGGAGTTCCAAATGCAGGAATGCCTTTCCTGGCATCTCTGTTAATGAAGCTCGTTACCCACCGGGGACACAGCTGAGACGCCTTTAGAAATCTTGACTGTTCCACCCTTTCCTGGGAGTATGTTGGTGGGTTTGTAATAACTCTTCTTTCTCAGGCCTTTGTTGCAGAGAATGATCTCTCTGATCTCAAAAGGTAAACTATGCAAAATGATGTCTCCATTCAAGCAATTAACCTTTTTCTAATACCTGCTACACAAAGTCAAATCTCTGCCTTGCACAGATACTATCAGGTCCTTTTCAAGGCCTGGTCAAGTGAATACCGACTCCACATTTTGGATAATGGCTTCAAAAAAAAAATCACATTTTAATTTACTTAACCTCTGATGTTAATACACAATCCCCTTTGCCCTTTTATACCACCAAACAGTATGGTATTAAGATGTTCCTTAAAGGAAACAAGAGCATTTTCCTTGTAGGGTATTTATAACTTCCTTTTGATTTAGGGCTTGACATGGCAGAGTAGAAAACTAAATACAACTGGTGCTTGTATTTTCCCTCATAAGCCTACTGGGCATTAAAAACAGGAAGGAGGAGAACAGAAGCTTTGTGAAAAAAGGCTTCCAGTGTTAATGAGTAGCTGTATGTATCTCAGGGAAACAGTTTGTAACTAAAAATAGAGTCTATCTAACTATAGCAAGGCGGAGCATTTAACACTCAGATTCTGCATGGACAGGAATAAATTCCAAAAGGGTGTATGACTAAGGAATGTGCAGTGGTAGGGCTGTAGGGTGGGAAGAAGAGTGACCCCACATCCAGGGGTGTATTAATCCACGCACCAACTTGCATCAAATGCGATTTAGGGCGTTCACATGAGATTTCCCTAGTCTCAAAGATAATTAGAAGTCAGTTTGTAACATGAAGCTAAAAGGAAAAACAGTGCACACAGGCTATTTTTAGCACACTAAACTAAATTGTTAAAAATAAAAGAAAAAGACTGGGGAGAATGAGTAGAAAGGAAAAATAAATACTCAAAGGAAAAGATAAAATAAGCTCTTGGTGTATACCACAGTTTACTAAAGATTTGAGATATATTCAGGACATTGGGGCCATTATTTTAAATGGCTATCTTTATGTTTGGTTGATATTTGTTTAATGTCTACATCTAGAGTAGCTTTCTAAGATGAATTAGAATGTTTAAGAGGTGCTTTCGTTATTGTTGTTAACTAGCGCTAGTGACTGAAATGTTTCCTCTCTCAAAACATTTGTTGAGGCCTTAGCATCCCAATATGAGGGCCTTTGGGAGAGAATTAGATTTTGATGGGGACTTCATCATGGAATTCGTGTCTTTATACAGAGATCAGACATCAAAGGTTTTCTCTGTCTCGATCTCCCTCCTCTGTCTCTGCCTCCCTGACACCCCACCCTGCCCACCCCTGGCTGCCGTGTGAGGACACCGGGAGCAGGGGACTGGTTAAAATCCAGGAAGGAGCACGTCATCAGGAAACAAATGTGCAGCACCTTGGTCTAGGTCATCCAGCCTCTAGAGCCGTGATGAATAGACATCTACTTTTTAATCTTCCCTGTCTGAAGTATTTGTTATAGCAATCCACGTGAAGATAGCCTGCATTTCTACTATTGGGCTGAAAATAAATTGCGTGGTTATTGTTTAGCAATGATGGACAATATGGCCAATTTAGCATCTCTCTCTGTCCTTTTAACCCCTTCGTCACTGAAGACTAAAATCTGTTGGAAAGGTCAACCGTAAAGCTATCTCCCCAGATATGCTCCAATCCTAATTGACGTTCACTTGATCAAATGTTTAGGGCATTCCCACAATGTGTAGCTTTTTAATCTCTAATTAAAAGGAAAGACTGAAGACCTGAGTGCTTTCATGTGCATGGCAGCCGATTACTAAAAGAGGAAGGGTGAGGCCGACAGGGTTTGGGGAACCTGTGGCCACGCCTGTACTCGGAAATCTGAATTTTTATTGTCCCAGCAATAAAGGATGACCTGGTTCCATATAAACATGGAAATACATCAAGGAGATAAAAGTCTCACACTGAAGGACTTCGAACACAGTCGTGCTTATTAATCACGTGCTTGGTGAGCGCTCTCCAACAAAAGCAAGCAAATGAACTAGAGAAACTCCAATACACATCATGTCTTTCTTCTACACAGTTCACACACATTATCCGATTTTAATTTTCATTCTGGAGTCAAGCTATTGAGGCAGGTGCTATTGCTCTATAATGGTACAGATGGAGAAACTCAGAGAAGTTCGAGCATCATTTATTTGTCTCTGTTTGAATCTTCCTGGGAAACATGAAAATCATAGCTCTCCATTTCTGGAAGACATAGACCAACACGTCCTAAATGCTGTTGACGTAGTTTTTCTTTTTCTTTTCTTTTTTCTTTTTTTTTTTGCAGCAATGAAAGATTTGGATCTAGGGAAGACAATCCATGACTATTCTCAGATGTAGAGACCCAAACTTGGGTAATAAGAAAGCATTCATAACATGGGGTGCTGTCGAAATGGAAAGAAAAAACAAGACAAAACAAAAACATTGTGGGCAGCCTCCTTTCTCCCTGTATACTTATCAGGTAGAATTGGATGATATTTGTTGGTCTGTTCCCCTGGTTGTTTTAATGCTACTTGAATAATTTGAATTGAACCATATGAAATTGCTGCTTTTGTGGGTCAGAAGTGGCCAATACTGGCAATTCCTTAAAGTCATACATAGAACGGCTATTTCTAGGTTTGCATTACACAGGTTGACTGTAAAACTGATCAATAGTCCCTCAGGCATGTTACGTTTTCTCCTCTCCCCTCCTTACCTTAGTACTATGACTCACTGACATTTCCTGGATATACTCAGATTTTATTGGAATGCCATAATGGGGAGGGGAGTGAAAGGAGGGACAAACGATAATAATAGTTTTTATCATCCTAGGACTGAAGAACTGATGGCAGAGATAGCAGACCTTAGGCTACATTTTATTTCCAGCACAGACGTCTGTCCACAAATCATGTCCCCACAAAAGAAAGGGTGAGTGTAGTTGCCACTCCTACAGGAATAACTTGGAATTGGCTCTGATTTTGTAAAGTAGGTAACCGTTTTTCGATTTCAGTAAAGAATGTGTTCAGTACATCTTATACATCCATTACAGGGTGTTCCAACTCCATGGTGGAGGACGGCTGATGTAGTCTGTGAGATCAGGGAGATAAAGGGGTTAAACTCTGAAGGCTTGAGCTTTGGCCCCAGAGAGCACTCTACTGGGGCTGCCCAGGGACCATTGACAGGTTCATGACTTCCAGTGTCTGGAAATCCCTTTTGATTCGGATCCAATCTGTAAGTTAAAGTCAGTTGCTTTAAAAATGCTCCCAAATGCTACAGTCCCTCGGAGGAGGTTGGACAGCCTTCAATGACCCAGATCACTCAAGGCACAGAGCAGAGGTAGGGCTAGAGAGCTGTGCCAGCAAAACCGCCTTGCCCACGCCAGGGGTGCCAGACTTTTAGAAGGCATCGCATGGACACAATTGCAGTGGGATGATGAGTAAGCCAGTATATTAAAGTGGCTCTTAAAGCAGATGCAGACTGTGAGTCACTGGCAGTTGACAGGAGCTGCCTTGGACAAAGAAAGTCCTGGACCTTCTGGCAGCAGATCTTCAGGTCACAGCATCATCAGTGTCCTACAACCTGACCCAGTCAGGCTTAGGACACCTACTCTTACTGGGCTCAGGGTTTTCACCAGTTCCTTCAGAAGAAAGGTTTCCAAGTAAATAGCAGAACCATACAGAGTGTGGTTTGCTTTCTGGGTGTGGTGGTACTAGCTAGGGCCCTACTCCCGTGTGCGTGCCTATGCTTCCATTTATTAGTAATCGCTCTAGTTTTTATTTCATAACCTGTTTCATCCTTTTCCATGAACTCTTTAGGAAGTCTTGAGCTAAGTAGACTGTACCGACTTTTTCATTAATGTGTCTGGACCAGCTGGAATCCACTGATAAATTCATATGAGATTCAGACCCTCCAAGTAGGTGACGCAGACAGAGGGTTCTCCTTACAGCATGTACCTGGAGGAGGCTTGTCGTAGCCTGGGGGTCTTCCACATTATGCTAGGATGACAGTACTCTTGTCCGTGGTTACGTTCTCGTTGCTTATATTTGGCAGAGATAGGTAAGAACCCATTTACATGTTTGGTTTTTTTTCTCAGAGTTTTGGGAGAAAGATAATCAAGTCTTTCGAAATGATCAAAGACTTTCAAAATAACTACTTAAATGAAGAAAGCAAACTGGATATCATTGTACAATTGGAAAAGGGACAAAGACTTGAATCTAAGGAGCAAATGTGTGAACTAGTATTCAAATTAAAAAAAAAAATCCCCCTTAAAGAGTCAAATTAGAAGATAAATAAATGGAGGGGAAAGTTTTTTAAGACTAGTTAGTATTCGATATCCAGTGATGGTTTTCCTCTTAATTTCAGTTTCTTGTTTGGACAGTGAGAAATGATGGTGAGGGGAAGAAAGTGGCAATGCTACTTGGTCACAGACTGTTGCAGTGAAATTGAGTCTGATCTACGAACTTCTGCAACGAGATGGTCAATCTCTGGGGTGAGACATAAATGCCAAGTTGGTGGGAAAGAACTTGCCATATGCAAGCATGCAGTTCAAAGATAAAAGTGGTATCAGGCACACATTTACGATGATGCATGCCTTAAACCTGTGTAAGGGTAAGAGGGAATGTACCTCAATACAATGAAGTTATATTTTTAAAAAGTGGTACCTGGAACAACAATTTCTAATCTCTTTTCTATCTTTTTTAGGTGAACTGTCCCTCATTGCTGGTACCTGTGATTTCTTAACTGATTCCCTAAGAAGCATTTGCACTTGTGTCTGCACTGACAGTGAAGCAGGGATGACAGGTCAAGACCATGTTCAGGGCAGCGATACGCCACAGAACTGTCCATCCCTAGAATTAGCAATCGTCCTGTGATGATGCTGAAAGACACGCAGTTTAATGATCTTGGAAGGTATTTCTGGAACAAGGCAGGGCATAAAGATATACAACCAAAAAGTATACTTTCATATAGTTTAAGAAATTTGTGATCAGAGGTAGACAGGAGAGAAAGAAGAAATTCCCCAACTTAACTGTCAATTGCAAAATGTTTCCATTGTACAGCCTTGATTTTTGAGGCTGCTGATGAAGAGTTGTGACTAAGTTCATGGAAAGTGCAGAGGGGACTTCAAGTCCACAGAAACAGGAGAATTCAATTATTTGCAACTTAGTTAAGGTCTCATTGGGCAGGGCAAAGGTGGGAAGGGCCGCCGTCTCTATTGCCTCATGTTTCTACATGGAAGAACTTCGATTTGCTCAGAGACTCTTCTCTTTCGGGGGGAATCTTTGGAAGTCAAGTAAAGTTAGGAACCTCTTTTAGAATAATGTTTTATAATACATACAACATAATGCATAGGGTTACAGATGAAATGAGATAAAATGCCATTTAAAAAAATCTTGATGCCACTAAAAACATCTTCATTTGTGATATAGTGATAAATGCTTTCTTCATGCAAGAAAACCAAATCTGGCAGCGGGTCCGAATTTCCATAATTTGGAGGAACTAATACGCACAGTAATCTGGGATTCCAGATGTTTCCACAGTCCTAACATGCTATGAAAACATCAGAAGCAGTTATGGTAACAGAGTCCCAAGAACTGCTCATGCCAACCTGACTTACTGCCTTCTTTTATAACTGAAGGAAACGTTAAATTTCAGTCTGAGATTAGCAGGTCAGCTAGAGGTCAATGTCTATAAAGAAGTGATTTTTTTCCTTTTCCAATGCCATAGCTCCCTGAATTCTCTCCAGAGGTGTCTTGCTAAGAACCCCTGGTCGTGCTTTTGTGATTCCTTTCTCCAGGAAGAGGGGACGAGGGCCATCCTCCTGGTGACTTGGGGAGGAGGAACTCACCCCCACTGACCCCACTCAGCGCCACTCTGCTCAACTTAACCTCTGGCTGGCCTCCTTTTTCCCATCCAGTTTGTCTGCACCATGAGCCCCTTCCCAGCCACTCTTGTCCTGCAGGGCAGCCTACCTTGTAAAGGACACCTGTGCTAGCTGAGCCGTGCCAGGTACTAAGTGGACAAATCTGTCTCCTTCAGAGGTCATGTGCATCATACTAAGCCCGAGGGTCCAGTCCGGACTCTATGGGTCATAGAATAGCCATCTTGGTCTCCAAATGGTCCCCATGGGCAACCTCCTCGGCAGAGCTCCCCTTGGATCTCAAGCGTCTGCGTGGAGCTGAGCAGACTCTGGAGACAGAGAGCTTCCATGCCAAGGCAGCCTCTCTGGTACTTGGCACTTATTCGTCTGTTTCAATTTCTTCATTTGTGAAATGGAGTTGATAATAAAATCCATTTCAGAGGGTCGGCTGAGAATTTAAAGAGTTAATTCACATTGAGACAGTGTGGGAGCAATGCCAGAATGGAGCATGCTCAATGCATACTAGCTGTTATGACTCTGAACCGGGCTGGGGACAAGATTCCGCTCCCAACCTCAGTATATTCTATCTGGGGTGTGAACTACCTGGTTGTATTGAATGCTTAAGTTAGCGAGGTATCCACCAGGTCTGATTTACTTGTGTTGGATAAATACTGACAAAGTGTCAAACATCACCTACTTACCTTTTGGAAGAAGGACTCCAGGTATGCACATATACATAGGCCGTGCTGGTTATTCAAATAGTGAGGTGCTGGGCTGAATTCGAGGAAACCCAGTTTTCTACACAGTTCAATGTCAATAATTTTATGCGATTTAACCTGATGTTCCATACTTCTTGTAAATTGCTTCCCAGACCCCAAAGGATCTTGTCAGGATGACCCAGGTCTCTCCTCTCCAAGGGATTTCAGGGTGGTGATGAAATAGCATTCATTCCAGCTGAGTGGTGCTTTTATAATTATTAGGAAAAGGTTCTTAAGAGCCTCTTGAGTATCTCCTGCTGGATGTTGAGACTGTGTAGGAGTCAACTTATGTTTTTGGACTTCAGTAGTCCTATGCAATAACTTAACAAAAAATGACTCAAAGCCTCTCATTGCTTACTCTGAAACATCAAGTAATCCATGCAATATTGAACCATTCTGTGTTGTGTCTCTATAAGCAATTATCTCAGCTCTCAGGCACATGAGATATATGTCTAGTTCTCTTAGGAGAAACAGCATAGCATAACGACTGATAAAGCAGAGTACCTAAGAGGATTATCAGTAGGCACATGGCATCCAGTGCCCACCAGCTGAGCATGACTTCCTGGGACCATGAAGTTCCTGTGCCCAGTAGGAAGAAATAGCCTGCAGGGGTGGGGTGAGGTGAGGCATTATGTAACTTTGTAGTCACCTCCTACACACAACCAATCTGACATCCGAGCTAAAGGAGAGTGGATCATAAAAGAACAATTATTTTAGTTTTAGAACCTCTAGGATTTGGCTCTACTTCCTATCCTCGGTGGCTCCATTTAGTTTTCCACCTCAGTGTTCACAACACTCTTTCCCCTCCTGAAGTGTCTTTCCTTTCTTTCCACCATTCTCTGCTGAGATACACAACGCAGCCCAGCCTCACAGGTGGACCCCTCAGCCCACTGGCTTCTAGATCACATGGCTGTGAGGATTTCTTTCACTGAGATATGCAGAGCAGAACTTCCTTCTTCCAAAGCCTGGGGCAGCAGGAGGGAGAGGCTTGATGGAGACAAATAAAAGTTGAGCTCCTGTTGTAAATCATCCACCTTGGAGAACTTGTGTTTGATCATTCACAGGGCAAATATTTATGTTCTAGACACTAGAGATATAATGATAAACAGTATAGTTCCTACTCTCAGAAAGACAAGGTCCCTATGTTACCCTTAATATCTAGACTTTTATATTCATGAAGTATGACTTTTGGTGAAATTGTTTGCTATTCTTTCCATTTTTTTTTTTTTTTGATGAGATCATGCACAGAAACACAAATATGTAAGTATTTACATATATATGTATATATGCAAGGATATATGGATGAGAACTTTGTTCCATTGCAAAGTTCCCTCCTCCAAGTAAGGAATTGTAATCACTCTTCTGCCATTTCAACCCCTTTGTATATTATAAAATAGAAGGGTCAGAGAAACAAACTAAAATAAAAGAACCTAAGTGCCTATTTCCCTTGTGACTTCAGAGCAGCTGATCTCTCCCTCATCTCTATGGACTTGCGTGTGTAACATGCATGATAACACCATGCATTTGTCACCAGGCTACAAAGGCGGTGCATACAGAGGCCCGGCCACCTGTGTGGAGAAGCCAGGTTAACTAACTGGCCAGCGGGTCCAGACGAACTCAGCAGCGAGCTCACGCTCGGATAAGCAAGGTCAGGCATCCTGGGGCCACAGGCAATTGCAGAAAAGGCAGCTCTTTGCAGCCCCGCCAAGAGGTTGCCATTTGTTTCTTGTTTTCTTTTGGGCTTGGGGCCAATGTTATTCAGGGAGAATCACATTGTAATATTTATTTGCAAAAAGAATAAAAAACCCTGTCTTTTTATTTTTTCATTTTTGTAAGTGTATCAAATAATCTCATTAAAAGAAAACATTTTGAGTTTTATCATTTCAGGAGCCTCAGTTTAAGTGGTTTCCAAAAAAGTTTGCTTTTGTTTATTTTTCCAACCATTTTGAGAAGCATATTTTTATCTGTGCGACTCACTGCTGCCTGTAAGTCAACAATTCTTTTTAATATTTTTAGATGTAATATTTATTGTGGTATCTTTGATTTACAACATAACATAAACCTGTATGCGCAGGATTACTGTACATCAAGTATCTGACAACACACCCTGCCCACACAGCAATTACCATTCATTGTCCATGGGACCCACCAACCCTTGCTCCAGCTCCCGCTTTCCTCCCCATCGGTAACCTCAGATCTATTATTAATGTCCAATGGTTCATTTTGGTTTTATCCGTTCCTTTGCATTATTTATTGATATTCCACATATAAATGAGATCATCCAGTGTTTGTCTTTTTCTGATAGTTTCTTTTCCTTTTTTTAATTTAGCTGTTCACATTGGTTCCTCCCCCCAGCCCAGGGTCTGGAACCCGGGACCTTGAGATGCATGTGGGACCTGCTCCCAGGTGAACTAGACCCCTAGGCCATCAGGACACACCCCCAACAGTTTTGTTTCTAATGAGTGTAATATAACTGCTACTTAGTACCCAGTACTCATATGTATGGCATAGGAAGTATTCTGTAGACTTTTGTATCCAATGATAGTTTTGATGGGGGAAAGTTTCTGAGAGTTATTAACGTGAACTTAGTGCCTGGATGAGTAGATTTACAAAGAGTTGTGCATATTAATATAGTAATTTCTCATTAGCAAAGTGACTTTCAAGTAAACAGTCTTGCTCTGTGTCTAAGGAGCAATGTCTTTAATTGTGATAAACTGCAAATGAAACCCTCAGCTGGATAACAGATAGTAAAAAATCAGTCAATAAACCAATATTGCTATCCTACGCTAGTTCTGCTCACTTGTAAGAGAGCTGAAAACAGAATTTTAATGGAGAACTCTTTGAAAGATTTGGAGGCACACTGGGACACATCCTTGCTTGTCTGTGATTTGAAGGAATTTTGTTTCCTTCAAAGCTAATCATGCAGGAGCCAGGTACGTACACAAGAATTTAGGTAAAAAGTTTCCACCTTTGAAAATTCATGTGTCTAAAGGACAACCTGGCCAGATTGTCAGTGTTCAGATCAAACATTTATTGTGCCTTTTCTTATGTACGAACACTGTGTACTAACCCCATGTGATTACCATCTAATTAGGCTAAGTTTTACCTGATGTTAGTAAACACTTTCGTCACCGTAGCATTTCTGTCTACTATAAAACAGTTTGTTGCATTACACTTGTTGAACTCAAGTTCTTAGGTGATTTTTAAAGGTTATTTTGCTTTATGCGGATGGAAACGACTATGATTTTATATTCAGGACAGGAGAGTGAACACATCCAGGCTACCATTTAGGAAGTCAGGGAGGAAAGATTAAGACCCAGACAGAGTGTAGGTCTGTCAGTGGTCAGGGTCTCGCTCTCCTTCATGCTTTTCCTGTGTCCTTCTGATAAGAGCAATTTGTTTTCCTTCTGGTGCTAACCCTGCTTATTCCACGTGAACTTGGTGGGGGGTGGTCACAGTGGTCTGCTCTCTCCCAACCAGAGGAGCCAGGATTTGGCTCAGAGTACTTCTTTGGCATGGTTATTATGATTGGTTCAGAGACGGGCATGAGGATTAATATGAGCCAGTCGCTGATTGCAATCTCCAAAAATATGTATTGGAGAAACCCATGTTCCATTAGAGCTGCTCAGTGGAGGGGCTGTGGTTAGTAACTGCTGGAGAGGAGATCATCCTGGAGAGAAACAGGTTGAAGAATGAAGCCAAGTTAGGTCAGAATAGATGAGAACTTGAGTCCTGAAGACACTATCTAGGTCCCAACACAGGTGTGCCTAAAGCCAGTGATAATTCTAGACCTTCAAGAATTATGGGGTTGCTTTTTGGGTGAGAGCTAGATTGAGTTGAGTTTTCACCAACTGAAACCCACAAACTCAAGGTGAATACAGTGGGGGTTAGCTGTTTGTTTAGGGAGCATCTAAAGCAGACTTATCTTGGTTAGAAAACCTAAGTATAATGACTCCTTACAAATCAAGTCTTGAAAGTCTCTTTAAAAAGATGGAAAATAGAATTTGGAAGACAGTCCTTCTAATTCCACAAAGTATATTGGTAAATGCTATCAGAGATTCTCACGTAGCCATTTTATACCACATTTTCACATGATTTCAACTTCAGTTAAACACTGTACACTTATATAGGGCATCCTTTCCTTGAGATAATTCATTGCTCATTGAGTCATGCATACTAAGTGATGCTGAAAACAATAAGTGTATTACACAATAAGAGCAAAAGAGTCCTATCTCACAAACTTCTTTAAGAATGTATTGCTATAGCTGGATTTGTCATGAAGACCCAGGTCCAGTTCTTTTTCAATTAAGTCACAAATTTTCAAACCTTACTGCCGATCCCCAAGTCTATTAACATGTATACCTTCATTTTGTATTTATTTTGCCATTTATCAACCTTGATTCAATTTCTAAGTCCCCTTGTCCCCATTCTCAAATTTTTATCCCTTCTGGCTGTGCATGTCTAACAAGAGGCCTTTAGGTTAATCTTCTCCTGGCCTCACCTATATTCTAGGACTCTTCCCTCCCTCACACTGACTTTGAGACATTTCTTTGCTTCCCAAATTTGGTCTGTCATTTATCATGTCAGAATCACTAAAGGTGCCTTTCCCAGTCAGAGCCCTGACATCTAAAATTTCAGAGATCTACGTACCTGTCTCCTTAAGAAAACAAAATGCAGATATCTTTGAGAAAAGTGACACAAGAGACCTCATGAATAATGTTGTCCTTTGAGGGGTGTCAGACATTATGGTTGATTCTACAATGACAATTCCACTACACTCCCTCCGCCACATGTGTCAACGATAGAGATCAGGGGATTGAACCATCTCTAGAGAGGAAAGGGCATTGATCATGGCAATCTTGTCCCCCTTATCAGTCCAGGAACCGAGAGTACAGCATCTCAGGGATCAATGACATGCTTCATTCAGAAGAGGAGGCTTTGATTCAATGGGTGGGGGAAATATCTTTCTCTTCCTCTTTCCTCACACTGCATTCACTTGTTCCTCCTGTGGACACAAGCAAGGAGGCACAGGTCCTGTGATTGGTACATGTAGCCATCCCACAGCCATCCTGTAGCCACAGGGAAAGCAAGCTTAGAAGGGAGCTGTTTGGCATAGCAGAAAGATAGAGAAGATAGAAGGAAATGGAGTGTTCGATGACATTGTCCAGTCACTGGATTGTCCAGCTCTTATCAAGACGTCCAGATAAGGGAGTCAGACGTTCTGCAATAAAACCCTTAGATTTAAAAGTCAATGTAACAAATACAATGGGTTTACTGGTGTTCTTTTCTGGGAATACAGGAGAATAAATAGAGAAAAGATTGAGATAAGAGGAGATAATTTTTCAGAGAACTGAATAAGATAGAATATAGAGAAAGGGAGAGAGACACACCAGAAAATGAACTTTCCATGCTTCAAATCTTGTCAGAAGGCCAGCACTCTAAGTAGCCTGGAGATAGGGTTATGTTTTTTCCATGTATTGCGGACAAATGTCCCTTTTCTAAAATTTTCCTTGAAGCCCTCTACATTGTGCTCTCTGGATGGAAAGAGTTTTCCAGTGTTTCCAGGCAAAGTTCCTAAGTCTCAAGTGCAGCAAATCATAATCACCATTGCTAGTAACATTTGATAAATCACTTTCCACTTTTCAGGGGCCGCCACTACCCAATGCCATTTGAGCCTGAGAACGATTCTCCAGAGTAAATGTTTCTCATCTCCACTGGACAGAGGAGGCCACTCTGACTCATGGAGTCGCTCTAAAGTGCAGCGTCGCACAGGTGGTGAAGTATGGGAGCTCTGGCTTCAGCTGTCACTCTTCCTACCAGCCTGGCTGTCTCTCTGCTTCCTGGCAGGCAGCTTCCTCTGCCTAAAGAATCAACTTTCCTTGCCGGCATCTCTTTGGAAAGGCAGTCCCAAGGTCTTTCCTTATCGCTTTGTGGTTGCTAGACTTCCCTTCTATGAAAAGGGTTTTATTTTGTGGCATCCAGTCCCCTTCCATATCCACTCCCTTTTCTCCATCACATTGCTAGAGTTTCCTGTGGGTGCCGAGTTGTGAGCACCCTGGGAAGACAGCAGGGTCCACTTTGCATTTCAGTCAAAGGAAGCTCAACAGAGTGGAATTTTACACAATGGCAAACTCAGTGGATCATGGCATCTTAAGTAATTCGCAGGAAATGTGATGAAACTACAGAAAAAAGTATCCTTAATTCTAGGTAACAGGAGTCAAGAGTGAGTAAGCTCTTTGGCATTTTTTTAACACCTGGGAGATTACTGATGTATCACCATAAACATGGGAGAAAGAATACCGAAAAAAATAAAAAAGGAAATGAAAAAGGAGGAGTGAATAAATATATGAGCAAACAATGGGAATTAAAGAGTATGTATGCACAACAATTTTCTGACCTTTAAAGTTTTTCTCCTATTTTGAGTTACATTAAATTTTGCTTAGTAAGCACACACAGCCATTCACAGAGACTCCTGAGTCCACCGAATGTATCAGATTCGTAATTTGGGTGATGGGCTTATGGAGTGAACAGCAAACAAAATGACAGGTGTTATCAATCACCTACTGATTCTCATACCTGTTTGACTCCCAAACATGTATTATGGCTATTTGTCAATCTCATGTACAGAATATAGGTAAATTACAAAACCATCTCATCATTTCCTATAGTTGTTTACCTTGTCTATTCCTTAAGCTCTTACAAATGAAAATGGACAGTAGAGGACAGGAATTTATAGGTCAAATCTTGTCTGAATCATTTGTCCCCATCCACATTTGCATTTTTGATGGGTCAAATCCTTCCCTTCCTGCTTTAGTGAGACATGCAACTGTTGCAATCTGTCGTTTACATGTTATGATTTAGCTAAGTTGAAACTTTGGTGAGGGTCAGAGCTGATCAACTAGGGACTACTAGGTCAAGAGAACTTTCAATTCTACTTGTCCTAGACCCCCAGCCCTTCCTTGGGTCTTGTGGTATCTGGGAATCCTTTGATGTGGGGGATTTGTTGGCTGGAGTGTCTACCCCCAAGAAAATGATAGGATAAATTTCCTATACACTTAACCTCGACTTTTCTAACCAAGTGGAAGCCCATGTGTTTAAAGCACTGATGAAAAAGGGAAGCTCTGATGGGAACATTTGACTCATCTTTATTTTTAGGATGAACGATAATCCTTGGAATCAAGGAATGTTAAAATAAACTGTGCAATGGTGGGTCCATCTGATTAGTTTCATTAGTGGAACTGTGAAATTTATTGAGATTAATTGAAAGTTGGATTTGGCACACATCCTAATTATTAATATGCAGAAGGTAATAGAAGGAAAGATTTTAATTATGCCAGAAAAAAGAGCATGCAGATGGTAGTGGAAAAGCATCTACAAAGTCGAACCACGTAACTTTCTTTAAGTCATCATTCAGTATCTTGTCTATAAAATGATGTTCAAGTGGGTAAGCACCTGACATGCACTTCCTAACTGGTGTGTCTCGCAACTGGTGGAGGGGAATTTGGTAACCAGAGTGAAGTCATAAATGGTACATCATTCTGAATTTGCATTCACTGAAGATTTTTAATGTTCTGCTGGGTGTTTGCTTTTTCTGGATGTCACTATTTCTACCTCAGTGCTTCAGGGTACACGGACCTAGCACAGGTCAATTGTGAAGGTCCCTGCCCTCCCCAACTTGTTTAATTTCTATCCAATCGCAAGAGAAGCCTAGATGAAGGATGAGAAGAGCTGGGTAATATTAGCGAGTCATGATGAGGTCAAAGGATATGAGCTCGTCTTGCTGCCGCCTCATGCTATTTACAGCTTTTCTCTCAGAAGATTTCTGATCTGTGTGTGTTTGGCAACGCAAGAGACAAAGGGAGATCATATTTCCAGTTCCTATTTCAGAGACAAGAGCAGCACACAGCCACAGCAAGTTGTCGCTGTTATTTCACAATCTATATACTTTTATATCCATGATCTCATTGAATCCTTTCAATAACTGGGAGCAAGGTAGTATCAGTACTAACAGATGAGGGAAGGGAAACACAGAAAAGTTAAGGATTGAGCTCAAACTTGGCACTGCTGGTGAATGAAAATATTAGAATTTAAACTCAGACTTATCTCCTGATGAAGCCCAAGCTGTTGTTGCTCTACTGGCCTTTTGAAAGCACAATTATGAGAAGGCAGGGCTGTGATGGGGGTCACTGGTTGCAGGAGTCTTTCTATATTGGTCACATTCTCTGAGATAATACTTTCCCTTTGCTTGTCCATCTACCACACGCAGGCAGAAAACAATGGGATGAACCAAAGAAGGGACACCAGCTGTCACTGATATAAAAGTAAAAAGGGCAGTCTTCTAAAGTAGACTCGAGAACACCGTTTGGCCATGTTTCTGAATTCTAAACTGTGAAAGCTTAGCTTTTTCCAGTGGAACAAATATCAGAAAAAAAGATTTTGATGTGAATTACCCTAAAATATAGAAACATGTTATTTTAGAATTATGGGTACTAGAGACCCTTATCATTTATTTGCATCTCAGTCTTACTCAGGTGATCTGAGTCAGTGATTCTCAGACCACGGTATGAAAACTCACGTAGGGGTGAATCAATTAGTATTCTTGCAGGGTAACAGGACTCTGTTCTGGCTACTGATAGCAGTGAGGATTTGGACAGCCCTCGGAAATAAAGGGAAATCTAGAGAACGGACCAGGAGAGGGCAGGCATTTTGGGGGGTGTATGTACAAGGAGCTAATCTATCTACATACAGCTTGGTGATCTCATTTAAACCTTGGGAGGTTTAAAAATGACTACCTAGTAGTTGGAATTCTAAGATATGTCATACTCTATCTACATTACTGACCTAAGAACTATTGAGATAACACATGGATATTGTGCTAAGCTGCTTGGTTTACGATTTGTCATAGAACAATAGAAAATGAATACATGTCATCTATCATCTATATGCTGATCACTCTAAAATTCATATTTTCAGTCTAGATCTCTCTTCTGAACTTGAATCTGATGTCCAACTGCCTACTTGATATCTGTACTTGGACAGATAAGAGACAGCACAAACATCACATGTCCCAAGCTGAGTTTTCTACCTTCTATTTCCCTCAACTCATTCTTCCTGCAGCCCCCTTGGTGTCAAAAATGACAACTCTAAACTTACAGTTGCTTAACCCCAAAACATTCAATCATGCCTCATGCTCAGTCCATCAATTTGAAATGCTGACTCTAGCTTGAAAATATTACCAGAATTACCCACTCCTCATTAACGCCTCCACCATCACTCTGATCTCTGCCACTGATGTCTTTCACAGGGAATATCAAAGGGAATAATGCAATAGCTTTTACCTGGCCTCCCAGATTTCATCCTGGCTCTCTTACCACATTAACTAGTTAAGTTGTGAAAGGAAAAATCGGGTTACTTCTCTGCTTAGAACCTTCCATGGTTCTCTGGTCAATGGAGCTATTTATTGCTAATTTCCAGCCCTCCTTCACCATGTGACTTAGCAGTCTCTCTCCTTAGAGGTGAAGTGGGATGTCCCATTCCTTGACTTTGGCTTGGCCGTGTACCTGCTTTCAGCAAATAGATGGAGGTGGGGAGAGCTGAAGTGACAATGCCTCAGTTCTACAATCACCCTTTGCACTCTGCTATCATTGTGAGCACATGCCCTAGCTAGTCCAGTTGTTTAAGAAGGAGCAGAAATGGACCTAACCTGCCACTTAGAGTTGTCTAATTGAACGCAGCCTAGATTTGACTAACTTTCAGTCAGCCTCCATGTATGTGAGCAAAATAAAATGCTGATAGATTGATACAGTTCTGGTTGTTTCTTTCCAAGCAATAGCTGATGGAGATGGCTCAGAAGAGAAATCAAAGTACTTCTAATGACCACCAGGCTCTTCATTTCTATCCTCACCGTCACCGTCATCCCATCCCTACCTCTTTTTCCCTTACTTGCTCAACTCCAGCTGCATTGGTCTCTCTGATCATCTTTGACCTTGTTAAGCCCACTTCCACTCACACCTTTTCATTTGTTTCCTCTGTCTGTTAACATGGGCTTCCTTCCCTCCCATTTTCTCTGCCATTGGGAACTAAAAATCAACTTGAGATATGTCAGTCACGAAGCTGGAATACAGTGTTTGGTTTGCATAATAAGAAACATGTGTGTCCTGAGTCCCAGAACCTTCTTACCAGCCTGCCTTCGCAATAAGGTTTTCAGCTGTATTCTCCATCCTCAACATTTCCTGTTCAATGGGTATCAATACTGCTCATCTAGGTGGCCTATGGAAAATTTGATTGAGGAGGTGAAATTATGTGAACAACAGTGAGTTCCTTCGAGAGAATTGTTAGTTAAATACAGTACATTGTTTTTTTTTTTTTTTTTTTAAAGGAAAGGTGCAGGCAGGAAGAGAGAGTAGGAGGAAGCATTTTTATTTATTTCTATTTTAGTTATATATCTTGGTTGTTCTCCTGGACCCAGGACTTGAACCTGAGTCTTTTGGATATGTGTGGAATATGCTTGGGTAGAGGTGGTGGACCTAACTTCTACTCCACCAGGCACATCATTCATTCATTCTCTTATCCTGCATTTTGATCATGAATTTGACTTGTTGCCACCTTACCTCCTCTTATTATTTTAAGGCATTTGACATTTCATGCATACTTTTACCACATTAGGTATTCTAAGTCCTGGAAATTAGTCTTGAAGGGTCAGAGAACTTGTCTAATAACACGGGTAGTTACAGTAAATAAAAGTAGTCACAACAGTGATAGTGATAACCAGCAAACGAATCCAGAAGCAATCATTTTTCAGAATTTATTTTGTGCTATGGGCAAGGTTAGGCACACACATTTTGCCATTTAAGCTTTTAGATTTATAATTTTTCTCATATTGGTCTAATGGTGCTCTGCCTCGGGAAGGCAGGTTTCAATGTCAGATGAATGGGAATCTGAATCTCATCTCTGTTGCTTAAACTCTCTGTGTGACACCGAGCCAATTACTTAAATGCTCTGTAAAGTGGGGACAGTAATCCCTATCTCACAAGAATGTTGCAAAACTGAAACACGACAATGTGGAGAACGACTGGGTTTGGAGTCAAGTCCTCATGTCTTAATAGGTAGTAGTTCTTAATAAGGAAAAAAGTCTATCACATGTTACATATAGCAAAGCCCCTTATCTGTGTGAAATTAACAAAGGGAGATCCAATGAATGAAAAGGAGACAGCTTCCACATTTTGATTCTGACTGATGATCACAATTTTCTAACCATTAATAAGCTAGAAGATTAGGGGAATTAACAGGACTATGACTTGAATTCATCCCCAAATCTAAGATAGACTGACCATTAATGATGACTTCTAAACTCTTTGCTACTTTCTCACTAGGTTTTTAGTCTTTGAGTCTTGAAGCACCATCATTAAGAGGCAGAGTTCTTGGGAGCAGGGTTGGGAGGGAGGAAAGACACCCTTTACAAAATACTTTGCCCAAGATAATTATAAACACTGGAGAAAGTTACAGTAAGTGAGCACCGTGGTCTATAGGAGGAGAAGCCATGGTGATGATCTTCTCATAACAACTACATTTATTTTGGGATTTTTTAGGTGTTTACTACCATTTTCTACCATGGGAGTTTGCACTGTTGGTTTTCTGACTTACCTCAGGGTCTTTTCGTTGTAATTTTAAGCCAAAGGGGGAAAATGAAGGAAATAAGGACTGATTAGAGGAAATCGAGATTGGGAAGAAAAACAATGGCGGAAGAAAAGGAAATGAAAAGGCAAGAAGAGGAAGGGAGAGGAGAGGCAGCAGAGGAAATAAACCAATGTGTTATTACAGAGGCTTAGAGTTTACACCTAACATGTCACCTGGCTCCAATTACGTAAAATAAAAGCTGAGTATATTCTAATTATTTAAGCATTGTTGATACTCTAAGTTCAAAATCTGAGTGTTTATTTAGTCCATAAGCAGCCTATTCATCTGATTGCAAAGGTTTTTGTGTCCTCATTGCAGGGCTAGCTTAGCCGGGCACTGGGGTGGAGGCTGGACTGAGCAATGCATTGATGTCTGCTCCCTTAGCACCTGTGATCTGATTGGGTTATTAAGCAATGAGAAAATTCAATATACTATCACTGAGTAGCAGAATTAATAAATAGAGCACGTTTGCTTTACTTACACAGGCTTCTCGAAAGAAAGAAGACGGTGTGGTTGAGTCAAATGCGTTCGGGAAGTTCCGGAAACTGTCTCTTCTAGGAAAACCACAAGGCATCTCGTCATGTTATCCTTTCCCGTTTTCAGTAAAGGGACTGTCCTAACCTGGGTTCCCTCAAGGACAGAGGCTGCCAAAGGTGTGGGCAGGAGTTTTATTGGGCGCTGTGAACCCAGACCCAGGGGCAAGGAGCAAAGGGGAAAAGGGAGTAAGGAAAAGGAGGGAAAGCCGAGACAAGCATGCGTTGTTGACTCAGGGTCATCACGACAAGGGCACCTTGTGCTTGACCTTGTGGAATTTTTCTGCTGGAAAACAAAGACAAGACATGAGAAAACAGGGAAAAAGCTGAGGAAGAGGGGAGTCCTCTGATAGAAGTCCCATCAAACACATCTCAGAATTGTTCGCCTGGAAGATGAGGGTGGTTGGTAAACAAGGAATTTGCAGCTCTTGAACCCCCATGTGGGACTGACGCCCTGCACCCCTCCTTTGCATAGAAGTGAGGGGGTTGGTACACAGCTCCCATAGGAGATTCATGCTGTAGGGTCAGAGTGGCTCCAGACAGTGGGATAAGGTGTCATCGTCACTTAACACCTGCGTGAACCTGGTCAAAACCTCTTGGAACCGGCGACCCCCTATGGCTCAGGCGTTGAAGGTGCAGGCCATTTAAAGCCTACAGACTGAGTTCATGATCCAGGGATGCAGCTAACACTAAAATAAAAACCAAACCAAAGACAAACCAATCACGGAGGTGCACCCTGGTGGAGTAATAGTTGGGCTTGCTGCCTCCAACCAAGTACAGTCCACATCCAACCCAAGGATCCAGGTTCGCATCCCGGGGCTGAGAGGGAACAACCAAGATGAACAACTAAATAAAATAAATAAAAATGTTTGAAAAAACCAACAAATCTCACACAACAAAACCCTCACGGCATGGGCCCTGGAGGCAGTGAAGTCCAGCGCATTCACAGTGGTTTGCCAGCACAGCCCATAAGAATGTCTTCTTATCTGTCTGCCCTTGGCAGACATTTTGCTAAACAGGGATTCTTTCTTCAGCTAAGAGGTACAGGTGTTGGTCCAGCCTCAAACATGACTCGATCCAGGGGTTCAAGGCATGTTCCCCAGATCTGGATCTGTCTTCTCCCTGCGTTGCTCTCTTACTCTCTCCCCAGCTGCCGGTCAGTCACAGGGGCTGCAGTGGGGCTCCATGGCCCAAGGATGGAGAGAGTCTGAGTTCTCGAGTGTGGAAAGCCACCTGCCGAGCACCCACAGTGGACCGTCCGGGGCACAAGGAAAAGAAGTCGTTAGTGTTTAGTCAAAGCAACTTGGGTGACTTATGGCCCTTCGGTAAGCCTGCCCCAGTCCTCCCCACAGGAGCCAGGTGTCCAATCAGTCCTGAAAGAAGTCACGGGCTGTCTCACGTGGGCTTGTCTGACAACCCCCTGGGCTGACCAGAGTTTCCGGGGAGAGGGAGCAGGGCCCCTGGATGCCCACCAGAAAGGCATGGAATGGGAGAAGGCTACGTTCTAAAGTGAAGAGAGGGAAGAAAGAATAAAAGAGATGGCATGGCAGTGATGCAGGATCGTCCCTGAGCATCGATTCTAGAGGGGGTCTTTCCTGCTTCCCATCCCGAGCCTGGGAGGCTTTCTCGGTACGAGACTTGGATGAGATGGTGTTTAATGTCTTTTTCCACTCAGTGATGACTAGGCAATCAAATGATAAGCACTCATCTAGACCGCTTCTAACTCCAGCCCACGTGGGCGAGTGGCACCGTGGAAGGTCTTTCTGCCCCTTGCTTTGGTCGTGAGTGGGAAGCTTGACTTCTTGAGCAGAGTCCAAGAAAGAATTCTTCCTGGTGACATGCAGACAGTTTATTAAAGGGAAAAGCACAGAGAGACATCTCTGTCTCTGTGGGCAGTTAACTGTGGGCAGTTAACTCTGCAGCCGTTGTAGGGTAGGGTGGGGTCTCATATATCCTAAGGATGGAAATTTCCAGGCACGTATCCCATAATAGTTGTTTTTCTTAATTTTCTGCTTTTGGGGGGAGAGAGGGTTGGCATATATCCCATAATAGTTGTTTTTCTTCTCAACTCTCTGCTTAGTTGCTACAATTTTCTTTACACTCTTACAATGAGGGATTGACTAGCATCCCTCTGTCTATTGTGCCATCCTCCCTTCTGTGCTTGTCTTTCTTTTCATTTGTTTCCTCTGTCCTTGGGTGTCCTTCATCATTTTGACAGGTGTTATGGAACGGGAGGCTGCAGTCACCCATCCCAGGCACTGTCTTCTCCAGCTGCGCTGGAGAAGTTGACCACATTACTAGGGTCCCCCGCGTGCAGTGAAGAGGGAGAACATGGGCAGCTCTGCTGTGACGCTGCTCTGTGGAACTGAATGCCACTGACCCACCTGGCACCTGGGCATTGAGAGGGGAACAAGGAAGTCCCAGAGTCAGACCTGCTTCTCTTGTACACGGTGACCCTGGTGATCGTATCTCAAACAGCTGCATCTTTCTTCCTAAACAGTGGGTGTGATGAGGGAAAGAAGGATCCTGCCCTCTTGATAAATGTGTGTGTCGTTAAGGATTGAGGGCAGATTTAGAAATGGCAGAGGCAGTTCTGGTCAATGGCAGCCCCATGGGCACAACTCAGAGAGATCTTGTGAAGAGATTTGGAAGCAAAGAGAACACTCTACAGGGCCCTGGAGGAAGCAAGGAAGGGGAAATATAATTTATAAGGATTGGCAAGGGAAAGGGCAAAGGATGCAAATAAAGAGTAATAACCACATTCTGGTCCAAGTTCTGCGGCATCACCAAACAAACGTGGCAGAAGAGAACAAAGAAGGAAGAATTAGGAAACATAGGTCAGAGTGCAGACTCAGCTGGTCCAGGATAGTTACCTTTGTCTATTTCACAGGTAGTACATTTGGTTGCATTTTTTTCCAGTTTTTTTTTTTTTTAGGAGTAATTGGCAGATATCACTGTATTAGTTTAAGACAGCATGATGTTTTGATTTATATATATTATGAAATTATTATCACAATAGGTTCAGCCAACATCCATCCTTCCATATACATACAGCACAAAGAAAAGGAAGATGAACAGAAAAGAAAAAGAAAAAGACCTCTCTGTAATGAAAACACTTAGGATTTATTTTCCTAACTTTCCTACATATCACACAGTAGTACTAGCTCTAATCATCCTATTGCATTTTATATCTCTGGTACTTATTTATCTTATACCTAGCTTTTTAATGGCTGGGTAAAAATCTCTGTACATATTCGTATCTATTCACATGTGTATCTCTCTCTCTCTACAAATACATCTCTATGTATTACAACAATTGGTTGTATTTTTAAAGTGAATTGTTTGAGATGCTTGCTAATCTTTTTTATGCTAATTCCTTTTTGTGGTAAATCTCCTAAGCTCAATTATCAGATACTGTTTCTAGCACAGGGATCCTACACTGACTCTCATCTGATGTCTCTGCATGTTAGGAAGACAGATGGAGTAGAGTTTAAGCCTCTTGTCATGAGGGATCACACCGACATGCTTGAGAAAAGATCTGAGCTCATATTCTGGATTCAATAGAAAATTAGTAGGTGTTCCTGGGGTGGTCTCAGTCTTTGAAAACGAATGGGGTGATAGATCTTATCAGTGTTTATGAGGGTTAGTGGCAGGTGTGACACCAAAAACATGGGGGAGAACTGCATTTACTAGAAATGTCTAAGACATTCCTTCTTCTTTGAGCCAACAGGTATTTATTGAGCACTTACTCTGCGTCATTCTTGGCACTGGGTATTGTGATAGGTCCCTGGCTCTAACTTATATCTTAGGGGGGAAAGAACCCCCATTGAAGAAGGTAAATCCAGCAATTGTCAGATGGTTGTGGCCAAATAATCAGATAAGTGAACTGGCGTGGGATTGGAGACAAATGTGGGTAGAGTTTCTTGGTGTGATGAGAGATGATAAGGAGCCTCCTACAAGGAGAGATGCTTCAGGGAGTGGAGGTAACAATGACAAAGACCCTAAGGTGGGAACGACTTGCGTTTTCTCAAACTGAAAGGAAGCCAGGATGACTGATGCACAATGCACAGAGTTAGGGAAACTGGAAGTGGACTGGGCATTTAGAGCAGACAGGAAACTCTGATATGGGAGAATATTCATGCCTTGCAGGATGCTTTAAAGCATACCTGGCTTCCATAAGCCGCGTGCCAGGAGGACTCCTCATTGTGACAGCCAACATGGGTCCTGGGGATGTGAGAACCACTGTTTAGAGCTGTGAACCCACTGAAAGGAAGATGAATTGCCGAGGAGGGCTGTCAGAATGTGACACAGATGATAAGGACAACTTGATGGTTGATTTTATGTGCTTACTGGCTGGGTGATGGCACTCAGATACTTGGTCAAATATTATCCTAGATGTTTCTGTAAACGTGATTTTCATGATAGCATTTACATCAGTA
Organism: Solenodon paradoxus; assembly: GCA_004363575.1. Taxonomy (NCBI): domain Eukaryota; kingdom Metazoa; phylum Chordata; class Mammalia; order Eulipotyphla; family Solenodontidae; genus Solenodon; species Solenodon paradoxus. The sequence continues at coordinate 274,905 of RJWH01001575.1, forward strand.
GACTCTAAGTTAGGCACCCTGTCCTTCGTAGTGTGGGCCTCATCCCATCAGCTGATGGTTATTTAGAGAAAAATGACTGATGTCTCAAAAAGAGGGAATCTCCCCATTGACTGCTTTTGACTTGTTACAACCTCAGTTCTCTGGGTCTCACACCTGCCGATGGGCCAACTTTTATGATCACATGAGCTGAGTCACTTTCTAAAATTTCTCGATCTCTCTTTCTCTGTCTCTCTCTTTCACACACACACACACACACACACACACACACACATATGCGCACACATACACGCTAGGGACTGTAGGGAATGTAACCACTGCCTGGAGTTGTGTGGCTGGGGGTAGGTGGGAATGGCAGTGAGAAGTGACTGGATTCCAATCAACAACTTCAAGAACATTGGGAACATATCTTCTGTCAGGGAGGACAGTTGTTTCATGGTGGGGCCAGAGCAGGGTCTGGGGTGAGATGCTCTCAGGAGCCCTGCAGGTAACTGAGAGCTGGTAGAAGATGGTTGTCCTGAGTTGGGGCAGGGAAGCCTGTCCTTGTTGCACGTCTTCAAGTGCTCTTCCTCACCTCTGGGGGTGCTGGTAGTTACAAGTGGGCAGCACTTTCCAGGGGCAGGGGCCAGAGATAATGTCAGGGGAGGTGGCATTCAAGGAAATGCAGTCACCGGCATTCTGGGCACCCACATCTGAGAAATATCTCCATCCTGGTGTAGCTTAATGAGCTGGTGGTCTCAGAATGGTGACAGGTAAGAACAGGCTGGTTTAGAGGCCATGATAGCGCCCTTGCCTGGAGGGGGACAATCACAGCCACAGACGGACATTCTCCCTACTCTTTCCCAAATCTTGGGACACTGAAAGAGGTGTCGATATGACCAAATGAACGCATCTGTCTTTCAATGGACAGCAGCCAAAGACCCATTGTCTTAATGCCTGTTTGGAAGTTGAATTCTTTGCTAGTAGAGACTCGAGGGAAGAGGAAGAGTCATGTCTTCTCTGTTTCCTGTTGCGAAAATGCACAGGTTTGCTGTTTGAAAGGGGAGATGGAAGCGCAGTTTCTTCTTACAGATGTTACTTTTGGAGAAAGTGTGAACGTGCTGTGACCAGGCTTTAGGGGAGGTTTGGGCGGCCTCCACTCCTGGGATATGCTGCTGACCCTGAAATCCTTCCTTAGGTTGAGACAGAAACATATCCTGTGACTTTTGGGTGACAACTTCTTTGATACAAGAGCTTACAGCAAAATGCCCTTTCTCAATAGTGTTGAATTTCCCAGAGGCTATGACTAGGGATTAGACTGAGGGAAAACGTTCAAGCAATACAGCTAAAAAGCATTGAGTAATGCATAAGTTGACTTAGCCATGCCCTCCAAGTATTTGTGGAGAGTAACTAAGTCCATGGGTAATTGAGAATAAAATGTGTTGTTTTTCACACATTGGGAGTGCTCAAGTGAAAATAAATCCCTTTCCATATTTTCGTTGAACTTCGTATTCTAAGACACCCATAGACATACTTTGATTTGCATTGCTTTTGCTCTGAATGGAGCTCCCCAAACCCAATATTATAAAGCATATAAAACGTTTTTCTTAAAAATTATCTAATTTATTATTTAAAGACTAAAATCTCAAGAAAAAAAAGATTGTGTCAACACATAACTGATCAAATATTCTGATCTTGATTGTCGTGGCCTTCTCTGTTTGCTTCGGACTCACATGCTTCTAGGTCACGGGTTCCACACCATTTATTTCCGCTGACACTGCCTTCTGTTTGGAAATAGTGGCCCCCTCTGCTGCCCTGTGGACTTCCAACGCTCTCCTTTTCTCATGTGTTGATCTCAGAAACACCTCAAAACCATGGTGCCCTTACATCTCAGTTGACAGCCACTGGTCACGTTTGTAAGATGGTCAGTCAATCGGTCTACAGTAAAACATGCCAAATAAGCTTTATAAACATCAAATTTCAACATGTAGGTTGGTAGCATCCAAGTCTATTCATTTCAGTGTTTTATTTACATAAGAGGCAGAGACCAAACAGGAACAAAGCTTGGTGTTCCTTAATAAAGGAGTGTTTTAGGTGGAAAAAAACTTTGTTCTTTGTCAAGAAATCTGGGTGTGGTCCAGTCCAAGAGATGAGATGATTGACTCTGTGACTGAGCAGATGACTCAACTCATGCTGAGTTTTACTTTCTTCATCTGTGAAGTAGGCCTAATAATAGTAGGTCCTAATTCACACATGAGGTTGCTGTGGTAACCGCAAACAAAGAGATGAGTGAAAATGGTTGTAAGTTTAAAAACACCAGGCTCATACAAGGTTGTATTCAATCACAAATAATGGTGGGACATCACAAAGCTGTGTGCTGCAGTCCAAATTTAGTATCCGAGATAGAGTAAACAGGTGAGACTGGTGAGTTGTCCTCAGAGATTGCACTAGGAAAAACCCATGAAATTAGAAAGAACTAAGATTCTTGGCCCCTATGAGAATTTAAACTTTGCAGTTAGCTTCACAAAGATTTAAATGGCATTGACTGAATTTCTGAATGTGAATTTTTTTTTTTTTTTAAATCTGGGGAGTCAGGTTGACGCCTTTAATGTATTTTTTCAAATAGAATTAAATTTTAAATTATTAAAAATAATCTATAACCATGGATCTTAAAGACAGCAGAATTATACAGGGTAGAAATGATACACCCTTTGACTTGAACTGGATTTGAATCAATGTCTGCTCTCAGTAGCAATGGATCTGACCTTCAGACTGTTGTTTCCTCACCATTAAAAGAAGGTTAATATAAACTAAGGCAAAATCTTGCAAGAATGCAGAGACAAACAATTTAAAATGGCAGGCATGGTATTTGGTGGGTGTCTAATAAATGTTGTGGTTTATTTTTCTCCCTACAGTTTGAGAGTTAATTTGACTGGAATTAACTTTCTATGTAATTGTAATAATCTGAAAGAAACCTGTTCTGCTCTGAATATATATTCGGCTCATTCTGGGTTCCATTTGTGTATAACAAATGTCTCTAAATCTCGAGTGCCTGGTGGAGGGTCCTCTCTGGCCCTTTTACAAACTAACCATCTCAAGGACTTTTCAGATAGTTAATCATTAACTGTCAGGAAGTGCCTAACCTGCAAATTATCCTGGCTGCTTTACATTTTTTTAGGAAAAGGTACTTGAAACCACATTCATTGTCTTGGGTTCGTTGAGTAACTTTAAGTCCAACTACAGTTATTTCCCTGTGGGCACATACACTGTCAAGTGTCCTGAGTATTTATAAAGACCGGAGCAAGCAGAATCAGTCAACAGTGAAGTTGCACTTTCATTACTCTCCCGGAATAGTTTCATTATAAATGAAGAAAAGAAAATTTGCTGTTTGGCAAATAAGTTGAAAAGGTTTTATCTTTAATCGATTTTTCAAGTGTTGGGACTCAGGGCATATCGGACGCAACAGCTTCCACACTAATGAGAATAGATTCCATTTGTTCCTCGATGAGAGCATGAGGTCTTAAAGAATGGCGGATGTGCTGAAAGTATCTCTTGAAAGTATCTCTTGGTGAGGCAGAATGGATTTCATAGCATCCCATAAATGATTGTGTGTGTGTGTGTGTGTGTGTGGGTGTGTGTGTGAAGGAGGAGAGCAATGCCTGCACTTTGGTGTCATAAAACCAGTTTCACGCTGTACTCCAAACCATATCTTGTGATCTAGACAAGTTGATTAACTTCTTGTAACCTCGATTTCTTCATCTCTGATGTGGTGCAAACACGACCCATCTCCTAAGAAGGTCAATGAGAGAGCATGGGACGATAAATCCACATTTCCTGTAAATGGTAGTCATGTAGCAAATCTTCATTCTTTCATTCTCTGTCTCTTCTAACTAAAGATGTTAGGCTAGGTGGCTTTTTTAACTCACTAACATGGCAGCCTACAGAGTGTTTCCACATGTTATCTCCTTTGAGTTTTCAGAGCAAGCTGTGAGGTAAGTAGGTTTGAACAACTTAACATTATTTAACAAATAAAGAAACAGCGCTCCAAGACATTTCAAAATTCAGTTGCTCCAAATCACTTGGCTGGTGAAGGAAGATGGGGAACGGGTCCAGACCCCTGGATGCCTGAATCTGTGCTTTCCCATTCTACTTTGTAACACCCCCACAACTCTTTGTGACTGGGATTGACTTCCCGAATTGTGGGGACAGGTGGCCAGGAAGGGGAGATCATAAGAATGCAGAGTCCCAGAAGCATGACCTAAAACTTGGGGTCTCTGAACTTAGGGAAGGTCTAGGTCCTCTTTTAAAGGTCTTCCAACTTACTAAGTCAGGTCTACTGAGCTGGTGTTCTTGGTGATTAGTTTAAAGCCATCTGATTAAAGAATTCAATTGCATCTGCCAAAATCTTTCACAGTAGTACCTAAATGAGTGTTTGACTGAATCCCTGGGAGAAGGTATATGCATGCTACAATGTGGTTTCTGTTGCCCCTCTCTTCTCTAACTCCTCAAGAAGATATCCTTTGAAGTCCACCCTCACCAGAACGTACTAAGAAGGGAATTCTGGGAATTGCAGTTCAGTTGTATGACACTGAAAAAAATGACAATGTCATTGAAAGAAAACAAGTCCGTCACAGAAGTGCATTTCTCTAGTAATGCAATTCTCTGGTAGTTACATACACTTTCTGGTTACTGTGAGAGAAACATGAGCAAACTAGGGTGGTGATTAGTCACATGTGTTTACTCCCAGATTTTGCTATTAAGGTAGAGCTTCTATGTATATTAGCTCTTGTTTTGTTCTAGTCAGAACATCAAAAGATTGGATGAGGTTCATTCACATTAGGGAGAACAATCTGCTTTATTCAGTCTCTCAGTTAAAACGACAGAGACGTATCCAAAAGCATCCTCACAGAAACATCCACAATAACATTTGATTGGATATTTGGGTACTATGATGTCCAATCAAATTGACATTTACTTATCACAGTAGTTTTGCTTTATACCAAGCATGGAAGAAAACCCCCGTTCTTTGGAGGAACTCTACTCTCTTTTCTTGAGATCCCTGAAGTTCTCCTCTGACTTTCTCAGTTTAGGGTCTTCCAACTCTGCTTTCCTTCAACCTCCACTTTCAATTATTTGCCCCGAGACACAAAACTGAGTGTCATGGCAGATGTAGCTACTGGAGGTTCGGCCTAACTGTCTGATAACTTGTGCTAAAGGGATTATGCTCCATCTCAGAAGTACCAAATGATAAGTGTAGTCTAAAGAACCGTCTGACATCCTTGCTGCTGAGCTCTGATTGGTCCTACAGAGGAATACAGTCCCTGCCAACCCTTAACATCCACATATGCGGCACTAAGGAGTGCAAGTGTGAGAGGTTTTGGAAGCTTACATAAATGTTTCCCTTTTTTTAATCCCTGTTATTTGACACTGAGATTTCTCTTAGCAATAAGTGGTCCCAATTTCCCCACTTCTTGAACCTCGGTTGAGCTTGTAACTTGCTCTGGCAACAGTGGGAGTGTTGGCGTGCTGATTCTGCATACATCCACATTCCTTCTCTGTCCGTGTCCAGATAATTTTTGAACTTACCGTGCTAGCCTATGAGAGGGTGAGAGATTACATTTAATAAAACTAAATGATTGTGGCTGAGACCATTCTAGACCTGAGTATCTCGACTACCCATACGACCAACAATAAATGCATTAATGATCCCAGCTAAGACCAGAAATTTCATCCAGTTGATCACAGATCACATTCCCAATGACCAGCCTACATAACTGTGAAATAAATAAAGGACGATTATTTGTTGTTACTACATTCTGGGTTGACTTGTTATGCAGTAAAAGCTAACTGCTCCAGCTATAATTTTAAACCTAGAGTGGAATTCCTGATATAAAGTCCCTGAGCATTTTTATGATGCCTTGTTTTGGAGTAAAGGATTAATTGAATATTTCTTCTGCTGAAATTAGTAAATTTCTTCTCTCTAACACTTTTTTCATATATCATTCTCCTAAATTTCTGGCACGTGTGTATAGAATAATTTGAAAGTTTGATCGGATCTTAAATTTTATCATGAAAGACTGGATGTCATAAGATGCTAGGCTTTGAATATTTGCTTAGGTAGCTGTTTCCTGGACCCCTAAAGTGTTTAAGGAGGCATGTTTCCTGCCTTCCTTCTTATTCTTGTTTAAATAAATGCAGGTTCTGACTGGCCAAGCGACTTGATCAGGTGATAACTATGCTCATTTCCTATTGCTTTCATAATCAACTGCTGAATTTTCTTGACCTCAATGGGGTCACAGATTTGAAGAATTACAGAGCTATTTAGTGGAAGTGAAAGAACAATTTCAGAGGAGATTCATGATTTTGATGACTGTGAATCATACCTTAAGAATTTGTGGCTACCTTTGAAGCACAAACCACAGGATGTGTCTGATTTATTCAGCTTCTCTGCTAGTCCTGTGGTTCAATTTCCAGAAGACTTGACTGAGCCGAAAATGACCTGTGCCCACCACGAAGATTATTGGTAAAAATGTTGGGTATATTCAAGAGAATTTTTCTAAATTTTCTGGCCACATGGCCACTTGGCTTTGTGAAAATGCATTTCTTTCATGAAATCATTGCAATAAAAACTGGGTCTCATTAGGGAAGTGGATTGTGATCTGGAAATGAGCTATTCTTTCACTTAATGTACTGCTGAGATTCAGAATAGCTTGGTTTAATACGTTTTCTTATTGATTGAATGAGATGCACACTGATTGCTGCCTGACCTAGTAGGATGAATTTTTGAAGGTGTTTTCCTGTGCAACTTTTTTGCGAATGTCTCAGATTGAGTAAAATAAAGTGTATCCAAGAGTTTCCTCTGTAAGTCTAGTTAGAGAACAAATATGGCAGATATTTTTGTGCTACAAAAATGAATATTTTTATTTACCTGATTTCTTTAGTTGAAGTTTCTAGTGGGTGAAATGTGTAAATTTGGAGGAACTGGGTGCAACTGGGTGGCTCAGGGGACTGAGCCATTGGTGTGTAGACCACATACTGTCAAATGACCTGGGTTTGAGACTTAGAACTAGGGCGAAAAACCAAAATGAGCTATTAAAGATGTCTCTTCCTATCTTCTTTCTTTCCTTCAGAAAAAAAAAATTGCTTCTTCCTTTCCCTTCCTTCCTCTAAAAATATTTTCTAGGAACTGTGTGTTAGTTGAAGTGATAAATGAATTTGTTAGAGAAATCTTGTCGCTTTGCCCTGTTACCTGTGCTTTTTGGAAATATTTTCTGTTATAATGGAAGGTAAGATATTTTTCAACTGACAAATTACTGTTATTCTTCATCCAAAGCAACTTCTTAGAGGCCTAGTTTTATTTTTGGCAGAAGAGAGAGGTTGTATCTTCTTAAAGATAACATTATACTTTCAGATAATCTAAGCCCAGTTAATTAGACTTCCAGTGAAAACAATCTAATGACTATTTGGTTGTTATTATTATTAGTGGTAATAGTAGCGGTGATAGTAATTATATTAATTGAGTGCTGGGCAAGATAGCAAGTATAATTATCTTTAATACTAATGACCATCCTGTGCAGTGGGCACTATTATTATCTTTCTCTTCAGATGAGGAGATGGAGGTACAGGGGAGCAGATGACTTGTGCAGATGGCATGGCTAGAAAATGGAAGAGTTCGGGTCCAAACACCATTTTGTTAGACTTATAACTCCTAGTCATTTAAAAATACTTATAGCATTAAATAAGGTACTCAACTAGAATCTTCTTTTTTATCTTATTTGAACAGTTAGTGGTAACTCATTTTTTAGAGGTAAAATCGATGTTTAAAACTGAATGGGAGACAACATATTTTTCCTTCTGCCCTTCTAAGTTCTTAACTGAGACCCTATAATAAAGACAGGTTGACATGAGAAAAACATACTATTTATAACATGGAGATCTCACATATACATGGACTATACTCAGGGGAAAATGAGTAAGTTAAAAAGTTGGCTTAGAATTCAGGCTAAAATACTCTATTAATGGGGGAAAGATAGAAGGGATGTGGGTCTGTTAGAAAAAACAGAGGGTTTTTAGGAAAATGAGTGGAATTGTAGAAGGATTGACAGGGATTAGGATAGATTGTGACAAAGTTTGAGTGTACTGTTGATTTCTCGTTTCCTCCTGTAGAATAAGGGCCCATCTTCCCTGGTTGATAACATTACACAGAAGTGATTGGTGACTATGGAATTCCTTTCCGGGGGCCTGTCTTCAGGCAGAAAAGAGGAGTTTAGAGAAAGCTACTCCACGCATTTACTGTTTTTCAAGTGCCTACAGCTCAAAATAAAGAGCCTATCAAAGTGACATTTTGGGGTGTCATGTCTTTTTGGTTAAGTGGCATTGTGCTGACTCCTAGAACAGAGTTTGAAGAATAATGTCAAGTTTAACTTTCCTACTTGATCATAATCTGAAGGACCTTTTCGATTTTAGATACTGTTGATGGAATAATATGTTTCCATAATCCAGGAGGTAGAGGTAGGAGAGAGACAGGAAGAAAGGGGGGGCAGGGGGAAGAGAGACAGAGTGACGGAGAGAGAGAGAGAGATCGGGATTGAGCTGCTCTTATCAACCCTAACTCCCTAACTCGACCTTCCTGCATCTCTCCAGGAGTTTCCGCTTGCACGCAGGATTGCTTGGAGTTCAGATAGCTATTTTCCCTTCATAGACAGCGACAACCAGCTGACTCTACCTGATTAGCCAGCACATGTTCGTTTACACATAGGGTGCATTTTGCATACCTTCCATAATAAAGAGCCTAAGTCTGTGGAGGTCAAGGAAAAATCCATGCCCCCCATTTCTCTGCGGTTCTGTTTCCCACTCCCAGGGTCTGGTAGTCTCTTCAGGGTTCTTGGACCCCTGAGCAAATAGAAATTACAGAATCTGAGACATTCCTCAAGGAGGCTTATCCTGGAGGTCAGATGGAGGGGGCGGGGCAGCCCCTGCGCACAGTGGGCAGCATGGAGGGTGGGATCTTGCTTTGTCAAGTGCCCTGTGTGTGGGCACTGGGATTTTTAAGTTCTCAGGTAGATTACATCAGTTTCCATGAGCTGGTGATAAGCAGTTTTGGAGGAGGGGTATTGTCTCACAAGCAGGTCCAGAAAATATCCAAGGGGCTCAGAATACATACATTGCATGATGTCTCCTCTCATTTCTTTTCTGTCTGAAGGGCTTGAGAACTTTAGTGGTTGATAAATCTTTAGAGTACTGGGTTGTGCAGTTATTCCTTGGGGCCAGTACCCTAAAAATCTAAGGTGTGCAGCTTAATTATAGTAAGGTAGTTGGGATAAGGGTGGGGTCAGTCCTAGCTGGACAGGGATTGGGGAAAGAAGGTAAAATCCACCATGCTTGCCCCTCACTGTCTCAGTTCTTCACATCGGGACAAGCAAGCCAGTTAACATTAGAATCGATTAGCCAGAGAAATACCCACATTAGTAATATACGTCAGGAACTTTTACAAGGTGGTAAATTCCGAGGTAACTGGGGCAGATCAAAGACTTAGTGCCTGTGCCGAATTCGGTATAAGAAAGGAGACCTGGGGTGTCAGGGAGAGAGAAGCGGGTATTTATGTGGCACAGGAATGACTCACTTTTACAACTGGAAGTAAAGGTAAATACCTTCCTTTTCTGCATTCTTCTTGGGGTAAGGGGTCAAAGATCACTTCTGGATTGGCGCAGAGGTCCGGGGAAAGGCGGAGGGCGGCAGAGGGCTTCTCGGATAAAGGGAAGGGAGAACAGTTCCGCAGCAAGGCAGGAACTTTTCCTCTGCTCCCAGCATTGTCTTTCAGTGTCCTTGACTCAAGTGATCAATTCCGAGAATCTGTGGTGACCTGTGTTGGCCCCTTTAAAACCATGAATCTTAGGCATGTTTGCGTCTTCTCAGACCAAGTCCTGATGGGCCTTCCCTTGCAGAACAGGCTTCCCAGCTGAAGGAAATGGCAGGGCCAATGTCTTTCGCCACCAACCTATTTGTGACATTTCCCTGTGTGAACACTGACTTGGGTTACTGGGGGAATCCAGCGGCGCCTGGAGTGGAGGGAGAAAGGATTCTGAAAACGCGAATCTGGTGGCGTGTCCACAGCCAGAAGAGGAACTTGGACCAAGAAGGAAGCCCCCAGGTCATTGAGTGCTGGTGGCTCCCGCGCCCCTGGCGCTGCCAGGACAGGAAGGCCCCGATTGTTCTCGATTGTCTTCCTGAATGCCTTTCTCAACAACTGCAAAAGGAAACATTACTGTTTGGCGGTGGGCCATCTAGGCCGCTTGGTCCTCTCAGGGCTTAGAATGCCAAAGCTGGACTCTGGTAAGACACGCCGAGCCGCACGGTTGCGGTTCGTGCTGTCCCGTTGCTCGTGACCGTCCGCCTTCCACAGCAAAGAGCCACGATGAGTTCAGGCCAGGGGAGTTCCCGTCACTAGCAGCACCCCGACCCACGCCTGCCTACTGGTTTTGGGGATTCGCTGCACGCGCGGTGAGTAAAACCCTGGATCGCTGACACCACCCCGCACTGAGTTGCCTGGGTTAAAGGTAGGAAAGGGCCTCTTACTCCTTCCCGGATCTCATTGCTCCAGAGAGGCTGGGCAAGTGAGGAAAGCACGGCCAGGGGGCAAAAGAGGAAGGGGAAATCGAAGGGTAAGGACTGCAGGTGGGGAACAGAGTCAGAACAGGGGAGCTCTCCCGCTTCCGGGGAGATTACGGGCAGAGCAAACCGAAGTACGCTGCTTCTCTCACTGGATACCGCTGGAGGAACAGAGCCGTCCACCCGGAAAAGGCCCACCCACCCTGGAAAGTTCTTTTAGTCGTTGTTAGGTATCTCCTCATGATGGGTAGGGGTCTTCCTATCATTGATAGGGGACTCCCTCGTGATTGGCAGAAGTCTTCTCGGTGATTGGAAAAGGTCGCCCCCGTGACTGGAAAGCGTCTTCTCCCTGACTGGTAGGGGTCTCCCCCGTCAATGGTAAGGGTCGCCCCCATGACTGGTTAGGATCTTCTCCATGACTGGAAAGGGTCTCTCCCATGATTGGGAAGGGTCTTCCCCATGACTGGGAAGGGTCTCCCCCATAATTGGTAGAGGACTTCCCCATGACTGGTTAGGATCTTCTCCATGATTGGAAAGGGTCTCTCCCATGACTGGTTAGGGTCTCCTCCATGATTGGAAAGGGTGTCTCCCATGGTTAGAAAGGTTCTCCCCCATGATTGATAATGGTCTTCTCCATGACTGGAAAGGGTCTTCCCCATAACTGGAAAGGGTCTCCCCCATAATTGGTAGAGGACTTCCCCATGACTGGTTAGGATCTTCTCCATGATTGGAAAGGGACTCTCCCATGACTGGTTAGGGTCTTCTCCATGATTGGAAAGGGTGTCTCCCATGGTTAGAAAGGTTCTCCCCCATGATTGATAATGGTCTTCTCCATGACTGGAAAGGGTCTCTCCCATGACTGTTAAGGATCTTCTCCCATGATTGGAAAGGGTCTCCCTCGTGATTAGTAGAGGTCTTCCCCTTATTGCTAGGGGTCGTCTTTATTCTTTATGTAGGAAGCTCCCACATTGGGATCTCCCTGTGTTCAGTAACAATTTCAGACTATGCTTCTTCCAACGCCTGATGGGTCCTTTGCCAGCTTGATTCTTACTGCAGACCTCCCTGAGAAGGCTATGTCACTGAGTTCAGGAACTAAAGTTACACTGTGGTTTATGACCAAAAAATAGAATTTTTCTAAATTCAGTATCGCTTTGGATCCTATGTGGCCCTCCCTCTTCACCGTCTCTCAGTGCCCTCCATGCCACGGCTTCCTGTGACTCTTCTCACCTGAGTTTTCTCTCCAAGAGGCTCCAGCTGGAGGCTGTAGGAGTGGGGGACGATAGGAGGTGGCTGTAGAAGGCAGATCTACACCTTCTGTCTCTTCACGCCTTGTCCCTTTCCTTTTGCAGTTCTCTTGCTCCAGCAATAATTGTTTCGTTAGCCCTGGAGTAGCTCACGCAGAGTGACCTTGTACAAAGTGACATCAGTGAGGGTTTCCTGTCCCACCTGTTCTGACACCACAGAAAGCTGATGATGGTTTGGGCTCACCAGAAACTCCTGCCTCATGAGCATGGTCCATATCCTCAGGGGTTTTTGTCAGTCCCTAGCAATATATACCCCAAAAGTGGGCCGTCAGAAAGTGTTTCATGCTCAAGATGGTTTGGACAAGAAGATTAAAGAAAGGCAAGCAGGGGCTGTGCTGTAGGATTTCTTAGAGCCCTGGCTCTCCAGGTGGATGCTGTGCCTTTGCCACAAGGCTGGGATGTGTGGTTAGCTTGTGTTTGAGTCTGCTTAAGTGCTCATCTCCAGTTCCAAAGGGGGAACTAAGACTAGCAGGCACCTTTCTTTCAATTGAGAGGACTTTTTTTCAGAGAATAGAGACTAACCAGCAAGTAGTCAATCTACAGCCAGCTTTGTGTCTGCCTCCAGAATTCCTGAACCCCTTGTGGAGAAGAGGAGAGTCTGAACTCTAGAGAGGGACAGGTTTACAGCTTTCAGAGTTCTGGGCAAGGTAACCTGCATGCTGATGGCGGGTGGATGGGGGTGGGGACAGCCATTTAGGTGGCAGATTCCAGCAGGGGAGCAGCAATGGGACATCAGACTGTCCCAAGAAAGGTCTAGAAGCCTGTTTCTTTTGGCCAAGCTAACTGGTGGTATCAGGCCATCCAATGAAAACAGTCAAGTTTACACCAGCTAGGGCACATGTGCTCACAAACCCTGGCATTTCCTCAGGTGCAGCATAAATTAAGCAGGCCAAATCCCAACAACCAAAACCAGATGACTCTCCAACTCAAACATCACATTTGTATACCCGTCACATGGTCACTGTGTTAGAACCAGATCTTATTCACTTCCTTGGAGCCAAAGTGAACCTCATTAGAGTCCAAATCCTGGGGACAAGGAGGTAAAGGGGGAAGATCTAGAAACACACTCAATACACAGTCTTACTAAGGTTGGAATCACCATTTTTTTTTTTCCTTTTAAGAAACATCTCCTGCTAAAATTTCTTGGAAATTGTAGTTTGTGGAGACCTGCTAGGAAAATGCTTATTTATAGAGTTTGTTTCTTTGTTCTCCTTTGAAAGATAAGAGATCAGCAGATTTGAACCAGAAATAAACAGTCTCCAACCACATGGGAACAGAAATCGGTGTGTAAGAAGCATTATCTTCCAACTTCCTTCCCTCCGATGCCATTTTCTAAGCAAGCAGTGAAAGACAGAGTACTGGGTGGAGCGAGCAGGAGAGGGACGTGCTGCGTTGACAGCCAGACTGTGACCTGTGTAGTTGGTAGATGATGATCACTATTCACCCAGAATGGGACATGGAAGCAGATGCATTCTTAGGAAGAAAAAGAAGGTGGTGAGTTCCATTTGGATGGACTTTGGAGATATTTATATGGCAATCTCCACTGGGCCGGCAGAGAGAGCTGAGTCCAGAGCTCAGATGTCTGGGCTGGAGGCAGAACTTTGGGTCAGCAGAGAACTGAAGCCACAAGCTTGCACGAGCTCCTTGGAGACAGTCCAGTGTGAGCAGGAGAGAGGACTGGATGGGCTCAGAGCACACTGGCAGTGGGACAGGAGAATCAGTCACACCTGCAGGTAGTCTTCACCAGATACACACAAACCTGCCTGACTCAGGCAGGTGGCCAGAGGTGTGGGTTTGCATGAAACAGATAGTTGGACTCTGCTTTTCTTTTCACATGCTGCCTTTCATTTATATACTAACATAGGATTTTGTAAGCACTTTTGAACAATTGAAAATTAGATTTTTATCAATAACCAATAAGAAAGTTGTTGAAGGTATTATGAGCCTCTTCCTCCCCCCTTTTTCCCTTTATTGAGCTATAATTGACAAATCAAATTATAAGGTATTTGAAGTATACGTTGTGCAGATTCGAGGTAAGTATCCATTATGAAAGGACTTCCCCACGGAGTTAAGGAACACATCCATCACCTCACGTGTTTACCTTCTCTGCCTTCTTGGCGAGAACAGGTCATTTCTATTCTCTGACGAATTCCAGTTATATGAATCAGTGCCATCCACTGTTGTCTCCATGTTACCCCTGAGATGTTCAGGTCTGAGACTAGACTAGCAGAAAGCTTGTTCCCTTTGGCCAACCTCTTTCCACTTCCCTCCCCTCTGACCCTTGGCAACCACTTTTCTAATCTCTGTGTTTGATTTGTTTTAGATTTCACAATAAATGATGTGGTGCAATATTTGTGGGAGCCCCTGTTTAATTCTGCCCACCAAGAAGGCCGTTGGTAAAATCGTTGGGTGTGGTTGAAGCTTACCTGCGGAAAGGCAGGTTAGAGTTCATTGTTGCTTAACGCTACTGGCTTCCTAGCATTTTGTTTTTACTTTCTTTGCCTTTCCACATTATGATTTAGCATCTTACAAACGCCTTGTCCACTCTCTTACTGGACTGTAATGTATTTGAGATCAGGAATAGCACCGCAGCTCCTCCCACTCACCTCTGCCTCTTGCTTTGTAACCCCAAAGTAGTTGATGAATTAGGGGTGACACATTGACTACAGGACCAAAGCATTCCTGCTTTGAGTTCTTAGAAACTTTCATCCAAAGCTTAGCAATTTTCATCCCTCTTACACAGCTGATGGCATCCCCAGTTGGGGATTCATTGTAACCAGCATTAGGACAGCAGGAAGAGATGGGTATGTTCAGTGCATGGTCTTCATGGAGAATTCAGCTCAGCAAAGATATTTTGACTCAGTATCCATTTTTACAGAGTTCCCAGGTCCTCCCCTTCCCCTTTTCCAGCTTTCCCTCATCTCGCACAACTGCATGGGAACTTGCTTTTACAAATGTGGAGCGGCAGTTGTTCATTTTGTTAAGAATTTTAAAAATAGACATCACCTTTTAGTTTTCATTCCCGTATTAAGTTTTGTACAATTTTGATTTTACTTCCCTTTTGTTTAGATACTCAGAAGATCTTTGATTTGGGCCAGCATCTGCCCCAGGTTGTGTAAAATGAGCACAATTCCTTCAGCATTGGGGATGGAAATGAGTTTTGGCTTCAGTAGGTAAAGCGTGACCCTCTGTGACCTTGGGGAGGTTAACCTCTGGGGGTGGGGGGTATGTGCTTTGCAAGTTTCTCCCACTTTCTGAGAGAATATTCCTGTTTGGTATGATTTGGTAGATAATTTTTTGGGTCTGGGAATGCTCAGAACTTTTTCCATCTACTTTAATGACTTTAGCATTCCCAGACCCCCAATAACTAACCATATTATACCAAATAGGAACATTCTACTATTGGAAAATGGAGAAAATCTGTACGAGAGAAATCCTTTTGCCCTGATAGGATTTGTAATAAGACCTAAGTAAAATAAGACATAAAACTGGCTCCTACAGCTTCTCCTACATGCTTGATAAATGTTTATTTTCTGTCTACTTCTACTGCTTTTAACTTGGACGCGTATTTATCATGTAACCTTGAGAAAGATCTTTCAACACTTAGATATAATATCAATCTGTGTCTGTCATTTGCTACTTCTTTTTTTTCATTAACCTGTGCTTTCCTGCAGTAGATTCCACACACCTTTGAAGTTGGAAAGGTTCATTTTCTTTTTCAGGTGTTCTTATGCCCACCACCTATAAAATACTCATCAGCAAATAGGTGGTCAGATGCTTTTTAAGTAATTTCTCTTTATTTCAGCTTCATCACTCGTCATGGGGTGACAGTATTTGCTGCTGTATAAGAAATTAATTCGAAATTCAAAAAAATCCATAGATTTTCTCAGGTATTCATGGCAGAGGTCTAAGGTGGCGCCATTGTTGCTATTGATTTACCCCATGGTTTCCCTAATCAGAGGACATTTGGATCCATACTCATCACTCTTTTGTCTCTGTGTGGCAGGCTTCCAAGCGCAGTTTGCAAGTTGGCAGACAGTGGACTTTGTGCAGACATGAGATTCAGTTAAATAAAGTGACTATATAATTTGTTGCCCAAATGGGAACACATGTGAAAGTGAAAATGGAGTTATTAATGACTCTGTTGGCTCAGCAGTGGTAAACAGTGGTTGTCCAGGATAAACCATGGTCACCTCGCTTTTAGTGGATAGATCCCCAGTCACCTGGTCATCTATGCTTGGCGACTCAGACTAACTCATTGCTGCTATCTTGAAGCAATTATAAGGTACGCTGAACTTTGTATGCACTTTGCAACAAACATTTAACATGTGTATTTCTTTACATTGTCTGTTAGCGCCTAATCCATGCACCGAGTAGGCTAAATTAAGCATGTTTTGTTCAAGTGAAACACCTAAGAGAAGATTCCAAATAAATTGATCTTTTAATAATATAGGATTAAATTGCAAGAGTCCACTTATAAGTGTATTTTTTCTGGAGTGTTCTGTATTCATGGATCAACCAACTTTGGATATTGACTCTAAGTTAGGTGTGGATTTTTGACCACATGGAATGGATTCCCCTAAATCTATTTTGTTGAAGGATCAGTCATGTAGTAGGAGAGAAATCACATGATCTCTTTCAATCATGCAACATACAATCTAATGAGGACCTTAGGTAAGGTAGTGCTGATCCATCTCATGTATTTCTCTCCAGCCCCCAGACAGCATAATATCAGTTCTAAGAATTTTTTTCTGAAAGGAAACATAACCAGTTTTACCCCAAGAACTCTTAGTATAAGTTATGATGTAGACTTGGAAGAGAAATTTCTTTGAAAACAGAAGATGCATGAACTACTGGAGTTATTAATTTGTTGCATTTTTCCTCATTTTGTTTAAAGTTGGCTCTCAGAGGACTTGTAATGCATTCAGTGGTATGGTAAGAAACATTAAGACCATAACTTTATCTTTCATGAAAGGCAAGTGGATTCTCCCAAAATCTGGATGGATATTTAAGCTGGTTGACATATGTGATTATTGTCTGTTATCCAGATAGAAATCTGATGCTTCCTGGTTTGCAGTAACCCAGTGAATATCTTTTATTTATTTATTTTGCAAATAAAAATGAACTTTTTGGAAGTGGGAACTTACTTTGCTGTTTCTCACCTTGAAATAAGATTTGTGGTCTGAGAGTCTAATAATCACTTCTGACAATTTATACATTTATTTTTCGCTAGGATATTAGAAAGAGGACAGACATGAAAAAAAATCAGATGGAAATTCATACTGTCTTTTATTGGCTATCTGGTTTTTGAAAAGTCTCTTTATCACTGTGCCCTCAGTATTTATTTATCTAGTCCTTATGGATCAAATCGAATAACATATGCCTAATGGTGTATCTAACCTACAGTCAAAAGTTAATAAATATAATTAGGATGTAAATACCATAAGATTGGGCATTTTTGCTTGTCTCTTCAGCCTGTATACTTGTGCATTCAATAATTAATGAATGAATAGTATGAACTGGAAAAATAATTGAAAATATTAGCTTGTCCCCATGAATTCATTTAGCATATGGTTATATGTGTTTAACCATTTCTTTAATTCTGATTCCAGAAGTGAAAATGTGAAAGATGGAGTTGACATACTTCCACAATTTAAGTTATTCAATAATAACTTTTCTTCCATTTGTTTTTCCTTTCATTTCACCGTCTATTACACATATGTGTCATTGTGAACCTCTCTGACCTCGCTATTCATGACATGCAGTATATGAGAACATGTTGGAAATGAAGACTCGGCACAACCCTGGTTTTTTGAGTCAGATTCTCCTTTTTAACAAGATGGTGCAAGTACACATTGACATCTAAGAGGAACAGCTCTTGGGAGACCTGTTTGGTATTTTCTAGGAGTTCACAATTTAATTTGGGAGACAAAAATGTGCACAGGTAGGTCATATGGATCTCCATCCACAGTGGCACAAAATATGATGTTGCTGTTTCTATACTTCAGTTTAAGTATGCATTTCAGCCGCATGCCACAAATACGGCGAATACTTCACCTCAAACCATTTGGAGCTCCCTTGCTCTCTTCTGGTGCAATAACAAGGTGTTTAGGATGGGGGCAGTCATTCCTCTAATCAGATATTCATCAGAGTATCTTCTGATATTTGGGCTATGTCGGTCCTTGGGTGTTTACAAGTGTAATAGTTTTATTTTCTTTAAGTGTCTTTTCAAATTTAGTGTCTCTACGTCTATAATCTTGATTTCATTCTAGGACCTGGGTACTTCAGTGAAGTTTCTCGCAACCTGGTCATTTTGGACGCAGTCCATGACTTTTGCCAAGAACAGGTGAAGAGAGACTCTGAGTGTCTTAGTGTGTCTGTTGTATGTTTGTGTGTCTCCGTCTATCGGTAAATGTGTATCTAGGTTTGTCTATCTCTTTATATGTATACATGTGCCCACATGCATGTATATATCTCTGTGTACATGCATATGTGTCCATATGTGTATATCTTTGTGTGTAAAGCTGTATGTCCATGTATGTACCTATTTGTATATGTGAATTCACATGTAAATGTGTTTTTATATCTGTGTGTCCATGTGCATATGTATTCGTGTGTGTTTAAGTCTGTTATTCATGTGTGCATATCTGTGTATAGTCTCTGTGTGTGTGATTCTACTGAGACCCACCTAGCACTTTTTGCTTACTCTATTTTATTCATACCCCAGTTCAGAAAACCTTTTTCTATCCTCAGGGAAATCCTCCTATTTCTTAATTGCTTATACTTTCCTCAGAGGCAAATATTTCAGAGATGTTGGCCCCATTAGTTCTAGAATTAAGTCTTATGGTCTTAGAACCATAAATGTCAGGAGATTTTGCCATAATTCCTTAGAGTGAGGGGCATTGAGTCTTCCCTTTGCTTGTATGGGGGAAGAGCATGAAATTTCCATGAAGTAGAAAAAAATAAGATGTCTGAAAATAGCCTTTTGCTACAGAAATTGAGGAACAAAGAGATTCATAACAAAGCATGACATAAACTGGGACCTGACCATAACAGCACATGAATGAGCAAATTGCTCACTGAGGAGTTATCATAGGAGTTACTATCTTTAACCAATAAAGACTGAGTGTGTCTCTGTCTTAATGTGGACATGTTTTCCCCATGACTCCATGACCTCAGGATGAATTTAAAGATGTGTGTTGCTTCTGTGCCTCAAGGGTGCTAACACTTGCCCCATCTGTACAGTCTTCACTGGGTCATGAACTGCAAGCTGCTGTTGAAAGTGAGGCAGCATTGCCCCAGCCAGAGTGAATCTTTTCAGGGTTTGTGGCTGAGCCATTTTTGTATTTTTACGCTCCCTCAGCAGACCACATGAGGCTTGTTTGGATGTTCTGCTATTTTCTCTTCCCTTCACAATTCTCTTCCAATGGCAGACATCCAAATGGGTGAAAGGTGTCGCATATGGAATTAAACATTGTGTTGTCTTGTAGATCTATAGTCACTGCGGTTCATTTGGCATCTCTGAGCTTGAGTTTAAATGGATATAACGGTCAATGATTTTATTTAAGTGAAAATTTGGTTGGCTGTTCTAATTGTGTGTGTGTGTGTATGTCAAAGATGCTTTTAAGGTATAATATATTTTCTTTTTTTTTTTTATTGAGGTTCTGTTGGTTTGCAGTACTATATGAATCTTGGGAGTATAGCTTCACACCTCAATAGATGTATATATCACCCCTAACTTGAGTTTCCAGCACAGAGAAAGCTTTTTTTAATCTTTCTGTTTGTGTGTCTTTCATTTTACCTGTGGAGCTACTGTTTTCCCATTCTGTGATGATAACACTGGTCTATACAATAATAGATTCAGATCCAGCAGGGTCAACAAGACTGTATCTAACTTGCCTGATCTGCAAACAAATTACCACCCCTCTTCCACCTTCAGTCTTGAGGTGTTCTGCATTCAGAATATCTTCTCCTGGGGTGAAAAAACAATTAAGAAAAGTTTTCCTGACCTACCTAGGTAGAGCAACAAAATGGTACAGGATCTGGACAATGATACTTGGCAAGAAATTTTAAAGAGGTGCCTGTGACATCAGTCACATAAGAGTTGTTATCACATGAGAGTCACTTTTTGAAAGCACTTTTGTGTATCTGTTAAATTATTGGAGCTTCGCAACAGTCTACAAAAATTAGTACAATAGACTTCGTCTGTTTTATAAATGAAGAGATTGTAGTTAAGTGACTTGCCTAAGGTCATAAAATTTTCTGATTTCAAGGCTTCTGATGTACAACATTTGCTAGAGTGACATAGGTTTTTTTTTTTTTCATTAAATTTTTATTAAGTAAACTGGTATAAGTGGGTAATCACACTATACTGTTTTTGACAGAATGACAATAGATTGCCTTATATGGTAGCTGGTATATTCCTGTTGATTTTTGCCCTTTCGGAGTGCAGCTTTTTTTTTATGATAATAAAGCATTGGTTTTCCTTTGAGGATGAAATCTACTGTGTTATATGTGATGTGGTGGGACAGTATTCTGGCTCATGATTAATCTAAGGCTGAGAAAGATTGCTCAGCTAGACTTTCATGGGAATTTGAATCTCCAGACGAGTAACTTAAGGATAGAAAAAAAATGTCTTAATTTCATGAGCGAATTCCTTTGAGGCTGTTAGTTTCTGTAACGTAGCTCTTTGGAGACTTCTTGGCCTTAATACATTCTGAGACCTGGGTGATGAGACTTTTCTTTGTTTTATGAATTTCTCATACCCTTCCAATGAATTATTTCTGTGGTTACTTTAACCAGCGTGATTTTAGTTGCTTATACTCCAGTGGTCCAACTTATGTAAAAATTATGAATGAAATCAAAAGAAGTAACAAGAATTTTCTTGTGACAAATTTAACTGTGTTCCTTATTTCCGTAGAAGGAGTGTACTTCCCACATCATTAATGTTAGACTTGGTCCTGTGACTGTCTTTGGTTTAATAGATGACAAGGAGAACTTTCTGACTCCATGATTTTGGGTTTAGAGTATGATTTGCTTTGGCTTTGGTCTATAGCAAGCATGACTCAACAGAAGGTAGAAATTCTCTTACCTGGTTGGTTTTCAGCTCTTGTGTTTTGCTCTTGCCATAAAAATATCATACCTAGTGTAGGTCCCACACAGGTCCCAGAAGGAGGACGAGACCATGGTGTAGTCACCAGTCATCCAGCAGACTTGACTTAGTCTAGATCAGCAGACCACCCCTTCAGCCAATCCACAGATATGAACTAAATAAATGTTTACTTTCACATACCATTGAGATTTTACAGCTGTTTTTTATCCAACTTTTTTTAGTAATCGAAATTTGTATTGATAAGTGTTGTACTGATTGCAAGAAAAACCTAAAATATATGAGACTTGGTGGGTATAGATTGGAAAAGTGTTGAAAAAATTATCATAAAAGCCTGAAGAAATGGTGACTCATGGTACGTAACCATGTAGCATTTGGTGTATGATCTGTGGTAAGCTAGAAGACAGAAATGGAACCAATGAACTTGGACAAGACGGCTGTCATTAGGATACTGAAGTGTTAGGTGGATCCTTCTAGCTACATACGATGAGCTCAGAAGATAACTGGCTGGCTTGAAATAGTTTTGAGGGACTATAAAGAAACTAGAGCTTCTGGCTTAGTTGGAAAAACCAGTTTCTTATACCATTTTTCCATTTAGAAAGATATTCTTAAATGAAGACATTGTCTGAGAGCACAGGTAAAGTTTGGATACACCAGTAAGACACGACTTCCACCATAGTCTTTACTCCAAGGTTTAAAGACCAAAAGGAAAGGTTGGCATGTAGCATATTTTAAAAAAAAACATTGAAAGGAATTAAAGGGTAACTAGAACAACATTTTAGTTGGATCTTAGAAAATTTGAGGGTGTTTTCCCATAACAGTCTTATATTCCGATACCAGAAATTAAATCTAGAGAGAGAGGCATATCTCAAACATGATGGTGGATGTGTCTTTTAGAATATGAAATAGATCACAATAGTTAACATTATACAAGTAGAGCAGATGTTTATTCATTAAAAATAGTTTTTTAGATTCTAAGCAATTTTTCCTTTTATACTCAAAATGTCTAAGCAACTAAAACCTAGATATCCACCAAGTGGAAAATACGGCCTGAGACAATGCATAGAAAAGAAATAGAAATTCTAATATAGCAGCATGTAAATTAGACTGAAATGTCAGCTATTTCCTTTCTATGCTAAGAATGAGTTGAGATTATTATGGCTGCTAGTGGACTAAGACCACACAAAGGTCTGCAATAATAAAGTCAAGTACCAGTGATGCAGGAAGACATTTGCTAGCATATGATATGTTTCAGGAAACAAATTCAGAGCAGGAAATCCAGAATTAGAGACAGATGAAATAATAGCCCTTCTAGTGATATCCTTGAAACCAGAGATAACACTGAAAATCAAGGAAGACCGAGAATTAAAAGTCAGCTAAAATGGATCTATCATGTGTTGGGTTTTCTTTAGTTCATGTCATAGTTTTCTATTCTTAAAACAACAGTGGAAGTGGGATTAATATGCTAATACTATTACAAACAACAATTTTAACAATGGAAGAAATTGATTTGCCCTTCATTTTTGTTACCAGTAGTAATTAGAAACAACTTTTGAAATATAATCACATGGATGCAATTCCATGAACTTGGCCCATTTTTAATAGGACAAATACGTTTTATCTTCCATTTTCTAGAAAAATTTTTGGCCTTAGTAGGATCCTTTCCTTGTTGAATGTTAAGGTCAAAGGAAGAGGGGGATCACCGTAAATGTCCTTTCATAGCTGAATCCCTTAAAATGCACTGCTTAATATGTCTCCATGTGGCTTTTAAAATGAAAATAAACTTTCAAATTTAGTTAATGAGTAATAAAATAATTATATTTTGGGAATTCAGGAATCATATGGGGGTAGCAGTTACCATTTTGGACAGTGCAGATACAGAATATTTCCAGCATCACAGAAAATTCAAGAAGAATTATGATGCTGAAGAAAATGATGCAGTACCCTGATATCTAGGTACTCCATACATAATTGTCAGCTGAAATTATCACAATTAATTGCTGTTTTCAAAATCTTAGAAATATATGCAGATGACCCTATGTCAAGGGACTATTATTTCCAAGGGAATGAGACATTAGAAGTTTCAGATAAGGGAGCAATAAAGGGGTCTAAGAAGGAGCAAATGTAGGAGAAAATTCTGAGAACTGGCAGCCAAATGTGGCAAGATATCAAGAAGGAATTATCAACTTGTCAAATACTGCTCAGAGGTCAAGTAAAATGAAGACTGGGAATGAACTATTTCTGGTTCTTCCCTTCCCTTCCCTTCTCTTCCCTTCCCTTCCCTTCCCTTCCCTATTTGGAACTACAAAAGACCACAAATAACTTAAACGCTCCTGATACATATAAACAAAAATGGTGGTATCATGATCCCTAACTTCAAACTGTACCATGAAGCAACAATAATCAAATCAGCATATTATTTAAATAAAAACATACATACAGATCAATGGAACAGAACTGAGAGCCCAGAAATAAACTCGTGCACATGTGGACAGCTAATTTATGATAAAAAGTCAAAAGCGTACAATGGGGCAAGGACAGTCTCATAAATGATGTTGGAAAAATTGGACAGCAACATTCAAAAGGATGAAATGAGACCGCTAACCTCATGCACAAAAATAATTCAAAATGAAATGATGTACGACCTAAAACTATAAAATAAATGGAAGAAAACAGAGGTGATACACTCTATGACATTGACCTGTAGGATGTCCTTGGGAACTCGATTTCAATGTCAAGGGAAACAAAAGCCAAAATATACAAATGGGACAATATCTGCTGTTTATTTTTCTGATGGTTTCCTAAAAACATAAAATAGTAAACTTACAAGCCAACAGTAAATACAATTCTGTTTTTCTTTTTCCCTCTAAATATATTAGTATTGATTTCTGGTCTTCGATGTGAGAGATTTATCTTACTGAGAACTGCTTTTGAAAAATAAAACACTTTCTTTTGTAAGTTATGTTATATTTCTTTCATGATCATTTATGTAACTTTATGTACTATTCTTATGCTTCGTCTTAGTCCATTTGGGTTGTCATAACAAAATACCATAGATGAGTGGCTTGTAAAAGCTATTTATTTTTCACTGAGGCTAGACATACAAGATTGGGGTGCCAGCATGGTTGGGTTCTGATAAAATCCCTGTTCCATTTACAGGTGACCCCTTTCGCTGTGTCCTCAAAAGTAAAAAGAACAGAAGAGCTTTGGAGGTCCCTTTTATTTATAGGAGCACTACTTCCATTTATGAGGGCTCTGTTCTCATGATCTAATTACCTCTTAAAGGTCTTGCCTGCAATACTCTTCCCTTGGGCATTTGAGTCTCAATATTTAAATTTTTGTTGGGGACTGATCCAAATATTCAGACCCTGGCACACTTATATCTCTGTTTTTTAAAAATTCTTTCATTTTAGATGGTATTTCTTGTGTCCTCACTTCATAAGTCGAGGAAGTTAGCTCTCTACTGTCAATAAGCCTATTTCTTCTGACAGTTGAGTTCCATTGGTCCTTTTACATTAAATGTGCAGCCTTTACATTCTGCTCTGTAAATAAGTCTCATATTTTATCTATGTCGATAGGTTGAGTATAAAAATAGAAAAGAGCATATAAAATATGATACTATAATAAGTCCCTGTTGAACTAAGTATTATAATTGTTCCATTAGATTAAATTGGTAATTGGTCCATTTGATTGAATTGGTAATAAAGTCAGATTAAAAACCCATTTATTTTGGACAATCCTAAAAAATGGCTACTTAACTTACACTTTATTTTAACTTAAAGCACACAAGTTGTATACTTATTTGTTCATATTCTGCTGTAAGAACTGGATCTTTTATTGTTCTAATGATAACTCCAAGAGATTTGGAATAATGGAGTCCTAACACCTCTCAGTAGCAAAACAATATGTTTGGGGCCCCTTAATACCAAATTCCATGAATGAATACTATTGTCCAGTAAATGACCTATTTAGTTGCATGAAAAGAAAGTTTGTTCGAAAAGTTTCTTTTGATGTACAATTATTCCATTCCTGGGTAGACACTGAGTTAATAACAGTATAGTTGATTAAAGAAATATGTATACATGAACAAAGCAATTGCTTTTATGCTATAAAAGACCTATTTCTTGGTATTACGCAGAAGCAAAGCACTAATGAAAATGACAAATACTACTAGCAATAAAAATCTAAATGATGTACAGAATAGTTGTGTGCATATGGCACCTTCCTCTGCATGTAAAGTCTCTTTATTGGCTTTCCACAACATTCCTCTGTGGTCATTTAAGTCTCCTCCCCAGAATCCCCATATGAAAGGAGAAGTAATGGATTTAACAAATGGTTAAATGAGTTTTTGCCCTTTGCTACTCAGACAGGTTTGGGCGGGAGATTCCAAGTTTGGCAACTTTGATGTTCTTAGCTGTTTTTAAATATTCTCTTCCAGAGCTGTTTGTTTTTCATCTCGGGGGGTCAGCAGAATGATATTTGATGAGAAAGCTTATTTTTTAATCATTAAATGATACTACTAGGACAAAAAATAAATTCACAAATCCTCAAAGATTCTTGTTATTTGTGTGTGATAACTTGGTATAACCGGTAGAATCCAAGTACTATATATATGGCTATATCTCTGTCATCTGTCTATCTCTGTCTATTACCTATATCTCTCTCTATCATCTAGCTAAAAAAAAACTTTCAGGAACTTGTGTTCCTAGTACCTAGTTGTATACTTTGTTGACATTTTCTGTTTGCTTGTAATCTTGATTTGGATAAAAGAAATAAAATGTCCCAGTTCTTTTTAATAAAACTCTACACATATAAACTAAGAACAAAGGCCTATTTTGACACCCCAGCATTCTAAGAAAGGGAGGCCCACATTAAACAAACAGTCAGTGCTACGGCTTCTATTGCCAAAGGAACAACAGTGCCTGGGTGATGTTTTCCAGGCAACCCCATGGCATAAATCTTTAATCCTGCTGCCTTTCATGTGACATTTATATATAAAATCTGTTTATAGAGCAATGAAACCTTTTCTTGTGTTCATGAGGGTTTATCAGGGCGCCAATGCTTCGGTTCTTATGATATAACTGCTCACAATACGTCAGCAAATATTATCAAGGCCTTTGCTTTTGCCCTTTGTTTGGATTCTCACCAGAACCAAATAAGGGACTGACAGAGCAGTTACAACACAAGGTCAGTGGCAGGAAGACAACAAATGTTACACTGCCGGCCTTGCAGATTCCTGTGCCTAATAGCAGTCAGTGACCTGGTTTGCAGCAAACTGGCCAGAAAGGAAGAACTTCTCTTCATGGCATCCATATATTTTGACTTAATTTATCTCACCAGAAAATCTAGGCAGGATACATTTGATTTCATCTAAATAAAGGAAAACAGGTCTCATAAGAGATGCATTGGCATGCTTTATTAGAAGATAATCTTCCCAAGATAAGGATAGAATATAATCTAGAATCATCGATCTGGAGAAAGGCCATGGCATGATTTTTTTCTTTCCATTTGCTGGGTAAATTAGAAAATCAGTTTACAGAAATATTTAGCAAAATGCATGAGGATTTTGAATGCAAATGTCTAAAACCCAAGTCAAACTAGATTTTGTGAAAATGATTCTTGACCCACACAGCTACCTGGAGGTCAAAGAGGTACACTTGACTTTGGGCCTTGATGACTCCAGGACTGTTACAGTTTTGTTTGCCTTGATTCCCTCTTCTCCTCTCCTCAGGAGGTGATACTGGCCCTCAGAAGTGCCAGACGCTTGTGGTCTTCAGTGTTCATGGTCATAGAGAAAGAACCTCTCTTGAACGTGTCCTGGGGATGTTATGTTTGCATAAGTTGGGAACAAGGGGCTGTTCCTGATAATCACTGGTGCCCAGAGAGATGGGCTCAATTCTCTGAGTGACCTCTCCTGGGTCATGGCCCCTCTTTCAACAGGAAGGTGGCATCAATCCCATTGGCACTACATGATTTAGGGGGACTTCCAGAGAGTAATTAGAGGTCACTCCCAAAGGAAGATATGCTGCTCAGACCAGAAAAAATATCTATGCTCACTGCAGCTAGTCATTGACAGGAACCAGTGGAGCAAAGGAGTCACAGTTCCATGTTTATTGATATTTGGTTGAATCTTCATTTCTAATGTCTGCCTAAGAGATGGTGGACACATAAGTGTGTAAAAACGGATGTTCACCTTTACAGTTGGGTTTTGGAGGCTGAGGCCTACCAAATTGCAGATTGATGCCTAGAGGATCTCTCTACTGGAAAGTTCAAAAATGGACATAGACCAACATATATCAAGAACCTTGTTTGTCACAAAGGCATGGTGTTTTCTCAAGGTGGTCACATGTAAATGACTGCAAAACAGCATTAGTCTGTGTTTTGAGATAATAGCTCCTGGGCAAATTAAAAAAATATTCACATTCATGGTAAGGAATGTAATGTCTGGAGATTTATCTAAAACTTTTAAGGGAGAAATAACATCATAAAAAGAAAATGACAACAAAAATTGGGTTTGTATTTTCATGAGAAAAAAGTCTCCTGAGATTCCTATCTCTTTGCTGACAGTCTCAGCTAGAAAAAAGAAAAATTTAGCTGGTGAAATTTAGCAAGTGAACACATTTTTTAGTATTCTGGAAACTTGGAAACCTCAAAAACAGTTCTCTTATCTACTCATTGTTTACTCTATCAGTTCTACTTAAATATCCATGTAATTCAATTGAGTCAGACTCCAAGAACAAAGATTGTAGTAGGAATATTTCTGTTGTAATGTACTAAAGAGTTAACAAATGAACACATTTCATTTGAGCAATCTGTGTGAAGAAATAGAAGAAAGAAGATGTTCTGTTCGTTATCAGGTGTCGCTAGATTTCCTAGTACACTTCCCTTTGCCCTAGAACAGTGCCTTCAAACTGTAATGCAAACCAGAATCACTTGGAAGACTTGTTACAACCCAGATGGCTTGAACTCCTGTCCAGAGTTTTGGATTCAGTAGGTGTGTGATGGGCCCAATCATTTACATTTTTAGCAAGTTCCCATGAGAGGCTGGTGCTGTTCATCTGGTACCATACTTGGAGAGTTTTTCCTCTGGATGAATCCCGAAGTTCAACTCTGGATGAGTGGTCATGATCTACAGTTCCACTTGAGAGGTAAGTTGAGGCTATCTTGGGAACATGAGTAGCTAGCTTCTAGAAGTGGTTAGGTCCTAATTATGCCATAAGTCCCACTCCAGGAGGGAAGATTATGCGGGGGACATAGGACTCCAGCTCACGTGCTGGGTGGAATGTCAGGGCTTGCATCCTTTCCAAAGATGAAGACTTACCAAGCAATATTTAGGAAGGTTTTTGGCACTCTTCACAAGCACTCTGAATTCTAAGAGCAGGATCTCAAGACTAACTAGGAATTTGAATGCCAATTGGGAGATAAATCTAGTTTAAAAATCAGGTACATGTGATGGGATCCCAGGAAAGACTGAGGGTAGGGGCCATGTGAATCCACAAGAAGCTTTAAAATGACAAGGTCAATTCTAGTCCTATGGATGGGAGGCCAGTGCTGAGCCAGAGTAACTCAGGATGCAGGATTAGCTATGTCTGAAGTTGCCTTCAGTGCCCACCATGATGAGGATTAGAGCCGGCAGGTCCTAGCTGGAAAGTTTGTTCCTCAAACTTTTTTGACCTTGAAATGCACTAAGAAAAACAAATCTCATAGCATGTCACACACAAACACACACACATATGCACTCCCCAAAATATTTCTGTTACCATGTACCAAATACTCTTTTGTTTTGTTCTATTCTATACATTCTACTTCATGAAAATAAAACCTTTTGCCATCCAATAGTTTACTTTGTGATCCATTAATAATGGGCAGAGTCCTGCAGCTTGAAAACACTCACTTAGAACTTGTAGATTATGCCATCTGCAGCCTTGACCTGTGGCTGGACCTCCCATACTCCATGCAAGAGCTCACATGTAAACATGTTGCGGAACATAAAATCACGTCTGCTCAGAGACTACGCTCTCCCTGCCTCACTCAACCTGCATTATCACTTCCTGGAGACTCTGGGTCAGCATTTTCCACCACAGAAATTGGTAGCATCATAGACACCGTTCCCTGCACAATTTTTAGTTTTGACCTCTTTTGACATCCCCACAACCTCAACTAGGCCTCTGATCAGCTAACTAATCCTCCTTCTGCATCAAGAGTGGAGTTACACACACACAAAAAACAAATCCTATCTTCTAATCCTGTTCCTGTCCTAGGGTCTCCCACCCAATTCCTCTCACTGAAAGTAGTTTCATCTTCCTTTCTCCTTTGTTTAATTTCTCTTCTTCTCAGTGTTAAATGTCTGTGCAACACTTCTGTTAAACCCTATTTATATTAGAAATAATAGCTAGATAAAATAACTGATGCTAAATTCCAGTTGTTAAAAACCGTATTGTTAGAAATAAAACCATGCTGCTTTTCAGTAGTGAATTGCTTCTAGTATCTGTAGGTATTATAATATGGGAAGAAGGATGTGAATCAATTATCCAACCAGTCACCCCAGCAAAAATTCCTCAGCCCAAGTTTTCAAAGAAGCCAGCTTTGGTTAAAATGCCCCATATACAATAATAACCAGAATAAATTTCATGCTCATAAATGACATCTTTAGGAGATAATCATGGCCCAGAGTTCTCGTTCACTGCATTTAGGATGGGAAAAAACACCTGCATTTTTGACACCATTGCTTTCACTCCACACACACCTACATACACACATATCTAAAAGTGCTTGTAAGGCAGTTAGCTCACAGGCCACCCTTGAAAACATTGTCAGGAGAGACAATAGTTGATGGCAAGGGTTTGCTGAGACTCTTCCACAGGTGCAGTATCAGTGACTTCATCTTTGACGTAATCATGAAGTTGTTTATCATATTTCTTCTATCATTCAATTCATGGTCAATTTCCAGAACTTTCCACGTGACTGCTCTCAAATGCTGGCAGATTGGCTTGGAGTGAGGCCTCCAAGTTCCCAGGGCAGCTCAGGCTGTGAGGACCCGAGGGCGGCCGAGAGGAGAGCCATGGGGCAGGGCGAGAGGACAACTGGACTTCTGACGTCTAACAGCCCGCGGGTGGGCACCTGCCTGCGCACATCCTGGGTCCCAGCGCTCCCCTGCTTGCTCTCTCACAGCATTTGTTACTCTCAGGAAGTTCCAGAAAACTTCAGAAATTGAAATCTGAGATCCCAAGTAGCAAGTTCATTTTACCTTGAGAAATCAAAGACAAATACAAAAAGAAAATGCAATACTAGGTCACTTCCAGTGAACTGTACTAAGAAGGGGATTTATATAAAACTAATCATAAACAAACAAAACAGCACCTCGGTTGTAAAAACCTGCCTAAGGAAGAGCAACGTGGTTTTACAAAACCGTCTGTCTCTCTTCCTCTCAGAATTGCCATCTGATATAATCGATTCACACCGCTCTGACTTAGTGTCTAATTTCTGAAATGGGATACAAAAAGGCTGTTTGCTTCTTAAGTGATGGGAATTTCATCTGAAATTATTAGATATCATATGCTTTTCAAAATAAAACATTCTTGTTATCCTGTTTTGGAAATGAGGGAGTTTATCTCCAGTAATTAAGAGAGAGAGACACAGAGAGAGAGAGGGAGAGACGGGGGCGGGGGGGGGGGGAGAGAGAGAGAGAGAGAGAGAGAGAGACTCTTCTGATAGATTCTTAAAAATGACAAAAAATATCAATGGGAGGAAGGAAGGAAGGAAGGAAGGAAGCAAGGAAGGAAGGGAGGGAGAGAGGGAAGGAGTAAAAGAGCAGAAAGGGTGTGGGGAGGGGAGCACAGATCAGAGGAAACTTGTCTGGGAATTAAAACCACAGACACTGTTTCGGCTGTTAGTTTAAACTAAGGATGGTCTTTAGACCATCTGCCATTTTTTTCCTTTATTGCAATCTCTCTTGCCCTTTTGCTTTTTATCCTCTTTTCTGTTTCCCCTCCTCCATTTTATAAGGCTTATTTTATTCTTTAAAGATATTAGATCTCTCAGTTCTAATCTGATTAGTCCAAAAATTGGGGTTCATCTGCAGCATTGTAAGTGGTATAGAGCACCAAGCTGGACAGAGAGGTGTTCGCACACAGGTGTTGCCTCACCCGCTGTGTGGTCCTCAAGTGGAAGGAAAGAAGGAAGGAGGGAGGGAGGAGGAAGGATTTCCCAGAAGCCCCAGAGTGCTTAAATAAAGAATCCAGTTCACTGCAGATTGAGATGATTTATTCTCAGAGGATTCACCTAGAGACATTTTTTTCCTCCAATTACTAAAGGTCTGGCAAGAGAAAATCTTGAATGACATCTCCAGCAGAAGATATCTTGGAAGGTCCTCTTAGTTCTCTTTGGGATCCACCAAGGAGACCGAGTTAGAAACCAGGAAATACGTGGCTGGTTTCTCCTCAGAAAAGGAGGTACTTAGTACCATCTAGTATTATGTGCAGCTTTACTCAAAATAAAGCAGCTGCTTGGGAACGGATAGGATCTATTCCCATTTAGGCTGATCCATTTTTTGGTGACTCTGGCTTGTCAGGCTGAGAACATATGTGGGTGCCGTCCAGAAAGGATGCACATTTATTTCCTCCCATTTAACATTTGAACATGATCACAGTTGCCAGATGGGTCAGGAAAACAAGGACGGCATGGTATAAATCTTCAGAGGGTTTATCAATCTGATTGGCTTGAGAAGATAAAGTGGATTTTCTTAGAAATACAATAAACTCCACCTCAAAGAATTATAAGGACTGCTGCCAATCTGTTGCCCTTTTGCTTTTTATTCTCTTTTCTGTTTCACCTCCTTCATTGTATAAAGCTCACTGTATTCTTTAAAGATGGCAAGTGACACTCAGTTCTAGCTTGATTTGCCCCCAAATTGGGGCTTGTCTGGAGCATTGTAAACAGGCACCCAGCAGGACAGAGTGGTCAGTGAACACAGATGTCGCTTCACCTACTGTCTGGTCCTCCAGCCTCAGTTTCCTGGGATAAAAAACTGGGCTCACCTTTCCTGGGGTTATGGGAGTTAGAGATTATGACTATGAAACATCTCGTATTATTTCTGACCCAATAAAGAGAGCCTATTACTCCACTGACACTGAAGGTCAGATTTGTTAGTCAGAAGTTCAGGAAGGAAGATTCTTTACCAAAGACCTAGAAACCCAGAATTTAACCTTTATTCTCTGATTGTGTTGTGTCTCTGACTGGAAATAGCGTATCCATCTTAGTGGTTTTTTTTAAGCATTGAAATGCTAAATTTGCTGTCACGAACTAATCAGAAAATTGTGAGGCCTAGCTCTACAGTGAAAGGCAAAAGCAAACTCAGTATCCTCTTCCACTTCAATGTGATGCTGCAGATAATCGGCATTTAGAAAAAAGTTAGGTCTACCGGACTGGTTCTGTTAGAACCAGATTGCTGTTGGCCTTACTCCACAGGGTAACTCTAGAAGAGAGAGATTTGAAAATCATCTACTGAAGATGTCTGATGTTAAAATGCCTTCATCTTGGCCACTGAAATTAACAGCGGCTAAGATTAAAAATCTCAACTGGGTCACTGTTCTTTATGGCTAATTTTTCACTGGAGAAAGGAGACACCATTCTTTAAATGACATATGAAACAGTAGAGGGAGATTTTCAAATTCGGTATGAACCAGTGCTATTTTTATGATGTCATTCTAAGGTTCACAAAAATGTCTTCGAAGAGAGGGGGTTTGAGTTGAACAATAAGAAGAGGGAGCCATAGAAAGATTGGACAAGAACATTCCAGGCAGTGTAATGCTGTGTGTAGATACCCTGAGGTGGGAATGGATTGGTAACTGAGGAACAGAAAGAAGAGCACTAGGTTTGGGATTCAGGAATAAGGGGCAAGTGGCATGGGGAGTTGAGGATTAGGGTCTAGATGACCTCTAAAGAATCACGGGGAATTCAATTTGGTCAACCAACAGAATGTTTGCTCTGTATAATGTAAGAATAGACAGGGCCCAACGAAGTCTCGAAATGGGACAGGAAGCTACTGGATGTCTTTAGCAAGCAATGAAATGATCACTATCAAACACTGGATTTAAGAATAGCAGACATAGAAGTAGGAAGACCAGTTCAGATTTTGCAGCAGTATAGGTAAGAGATATTAGTGTCCTGTGCCTGGGAGTGGAAACAGAGATGGAGAGACATGAGCAGGTTCGGGATGCATCTTGGAAGGAGCCTCTAAATAGGATGTGTTGATGGGTTGTTGGAAGCAGAAGTGATGAGGCAGAGAGAGCGAGTCATCAAGGCTGCCTCCTAGGTTTGAGGTTTGTCTAAATAGTGCATGAACTGCCTTCAGAGACATGGGGAAGGGAATACAGATCAGAGGAGACTTGTGTGAGGATGAAAGCCACAGATGCTGTTTTGGTTACGTTAGTTTAAACCTAGGGATGGTCTTTCGAGTTTCAGATGAATCAACGGCTTAATTAGCCAAAGGGCAACTTACTGGAAGAGGTAAGTTCACTCTCATTAAAGATCAAATTGCTGAATAGCATATGCAAAGCAAAACCTAAGTTATGAAGAAAACATAGGGTAACTCTGAGATGCTGTTTTGACCTATGTCTTCTCTGCACATGTCTGAGTTCTTGGTTTTGGAGGTCTCCTTTCCCTTGCCATTTCCTGTGCGTGCCTTTTCTCTTTCCTTGTTAGGCTATGTCATCTCAACTGCACCAGTTCTCAGGGCCTCCGTGGCACCTGACACAGAGTTGGTATCGTAGAATGTGTGTAAATGGGTGAAGATTTGCTGAGATCCCTAGCTCTCCACTCTGATTACCTCATTACAGGCTGCAGTTGGCGGGGAGATTGAATCTAAGGTTTGCATCGGCATCAGTTTGTTGTCATTTGGGTTTTTTTCCCCTTCTTAGCAGTTTCTACCTTAGATTCTAGTTTTGGTAAATGACCATTGATCCTCTTGTGCCTCAGTTCCTTTATTAAGGTAGCCAGACTTCCAGGCCTTTGAGGACAGGGACGCACCATGTCTGTGTTTTGTCTTTTCATGCTTCTTTGAGCCCCCGCTGTGATGAAGCTTTAGTCTTTACTGTGGCCATTTTCAAAAAAGTCTAGATATTGCTTTTTCCAAGGTCCCTGTTCCCAAGTTCTTGGGCTCATCAGAAAAGTCCAACTTCCTTTCCTGGACCTGCCCGGTGACAGTTTGCTTGGTGCCATCTCTGCTTGCTGCCTGTCCCAGTGCAGTCTGGTCAGAACCATCCCTCCACTTAACCATATGCCACCACTGGCCCTGCCCTACCCCAACTCACGTGCCACCTTGAGGACATAGCTAGCTCAGCTTACAGGTGCCTTTAAGTATCCAAGCCCACACCTACTATTCTTCAGTGTGGTCGTGTCATTAGAGAAAAGTAATAAATCAAATAAAACACATGGAGAAGTAAATAAGACATCCAACTAGTGTTGAGTAAAATAGCAAGCACTGGAGTAACAGGCAGTGGTCACATGGTCACATTCACATGACTTCAGAGAGTCATATACTTACACACTGTGTGTGTGTGTGTGTGTGTGTGTGTGTGTGTGTGTGTGTGAGAGAGAGAGAGAGAGAGAGAGACACAGAGAGAGAGACAGAGAGAGACAGAGAGAGAGACAGAGAGACAGAGACAGAGACAGAGAGACAGAGAGACAGAGACAGAATCAGAGAGACAGAGAGACAGAGAACCACTACCGTTATTGCCCAGGTTGGATATTTATAAGACAAATAACAAACATGTTGTTCCTTCCTACCATGGTGAAGCAGCATTGATTTTCTAGCCATGAAACAGGATAACAAGAGAGAGACAGTTAGCCTATATATGTACATGGGTAAATTGATACATTTATCTAGCTATGCTTCCATATTTTTGTTGCTTACGTCATTTATTTTCTAGGAGAAAACTTAAGCTCTGCCACATTGTCATAGGTCAACGGACACTGATTAAACTCTTCCTAAGGCCTCAGGCATGTACGAGGTGGCACCAGTTTCAGACATTGACTTGCTTATCTAACACAGATGCACCCTTGCCGGCATCTCCTCTCAGGGCCCACCCTTGAACATCTCTGTTCAAGATGAATCTCCAAGGCTCTCTCTCTTGTCTAGGAATTCTTGCTGAGCAGCAGATAAATTCCTTGGTGCCCTTCTCCAACCTCAACATAATTCAAATTCAAAAACACACATCTATAGAGTAAGTATCAGAGAGTTCAACAAAGTACTGATTTTTTCCCCCCATGATGAATACTTCAATGATTTCGTTAAAATAAATATCATTTATCAAAATATTTCTATTTTTTTATTTGTTGTTGTTGCCTTTTTTTATTTTTGCTGAGGATTAAGCACATATTTCTGCTTGATGCTTAATGGAAGCAATAGATAGGTGAATAGATTTGAATAAACACTTGCCTATAACAAGTCACACCCTGTAAAGGAAGTGTATCCAGAGAAACAGGGAAGTAAACATAGGTTTGTATGAATGCAGTTTTCTCTACTCTTCCCTCCTTCTTTGCCTTCACATTCATATTCAAGGGAAATTATTTCCAGATTTGGGGCAAAGTGGAATGTATGAGTGTAAATCATAACTCTCACAAAAAAACAAGGTAACGTGGTTGTTTAAGCTTTTGTGAGAGATGAAGGAATGAACTCAGAAATATCTGCTGTACTCTTGAAGTTGTGTAGGTCTTGCTATTGCAGCCCTAAGGTGTGAATATTTGCATGGTGTCTGAAATTAAGGATTAAGATAGTTGCTAACTCAAAAACTTCCTTCATAGGCTGCTTTTTCTTCCTCATTTACTTTTAGCTAACACAACTTGTTCAAAGGAGAGCTTCAAAGGATTGTTTTATCAGTTAGCTTAGGATAACAGACTAAGGCTGAACTCTCATCAGTAAAGGGAAACTTTTCAGACTTGGAGTTAAAGTTCAATGTGTTATTCTTGGCAAATGACCCAAGAGGGAAATAGAATTCATGGAAAAGACTAGTTGACTGGACAGCTATATGATCCTTCAGTTGCTAGGAACACATCACAGAACGGAGTGATAAAATGAATATTCACGCACTACTGACAGCAGGAGAAGTATTTCACTTCCCTTGCGTGTCTCTTTCTTTAAACGCTCTTCTTAGTGCGCCTTCAATATAGCAACATTTCACTCATGGTGAGTGAAAGAGTAAACGTCTCCATGTGGATTCAATTCTGGTGTTCATTAGGTTATAGCAATCAGGAATGTATTTCCCCTGGGACTTGGGTTTCTGCTTCATGTTGAAGGTGATTACTTGGCATTCTGATCAGATTAGTAATGATTTCTTCCTCTCTGATGTCCAAAGACTAGAAAGAATTTCTGTCTGGTACCATGTGTGAAATGATTGAGAACAGTGGTCAGCAGAGGCAGTGCCGGGATGCTCATCCAGGGCCTAAAAAGCTTGCCAGTGGTCTTTCCTGCTCCATCAGCTTGCTACCCACAGGGAGGAGGTCACAGGACTGGGAAAAAAGGGAGGGAGAAGAAAGAAATTTGGTAATGAGTGTCCAAGACTCTGCGATGATTGAGTAGGCTCCTGCCTGATGAGCAACAGACACCTTCTGCGGCTCTTGAAAGGAGGTCATCACTTAACACAACCCGCTGCTGTGAGTGCTGGCCATGTGCCCTGCTGGGGAATGGAGGCTGGTTGGGCTGGAGACCAACGCTACACCTAAGTTGTGGTCTCTCTGTGTCCAGTCATCTTGTCTGGGTGCCACCAACTTCCCTCTGCTTTGTGTCCTCCTCTGACAAGCTCATGAAATCTTTCTGGCGTTTGTAGTTTTCCCCATTTCCTTCCCACCCCCACCCTGCTTACACACACATGTTCTTCCTAATTTATAATTAAGGTACAGTGATAATCCTAATTTTTTTTTTATCTTCTATCATTTTCTTCTAACATCCCACAGAGCTTATGGGGGGGAAATAATAATATACTTGTGTCAACACAAACATATCCAGAGATGATAACCCATTCAGAAGTAAAATATTAAAAAAAAATTATAAATGGGAAGGTAGCAAATACAATTGCAATCAAATCAGAATGTTTAAATTTTAACAATAACAATAGCTAACACTCATAGTACATGACAGTCAATGTTTTGAGGGCTTTGCTTATATTAACTCATTTAATCCTCAAAATAACGCTATGAACCTGGGCAGTTATTATTTCAATCTTAAACAGATGAGTGAGCCAAGGCACAAAGATTTTAAACATTTAGTCACATGATTTGCAAGCCCCAGACCTGAATTTGAATCCAAGAAGTCTTGCTGAAGAATCTACGTAGCCAGGACTACACGGGTCCAAGCAAGAAGGTACTATCTATGCATATTAGAACATTCAAGTTCATGTGGATGCAGAGATTTCTGCTACTGGACAAGTCAGGTAACTAATTTGAATCTTAATATCCTCATTAGAGGATAGAAATAATGTAGTGACTTCAACAAGCTTTTTTTTTTTAAAAAGACTTTCATGGGAGTTACCTAGTACGAGAATGAGGATGCAATGTTTTCTTCTTCTCTCTGACATCCATAAGAGTCATCTCACTTATCAGATTCAGACTTTAGGTATATCATTTTATGGAAAAGGCAGTATTATTGTCACCTATTCTTGGATGAAATCTTCATTTATTTAAAAATATTAATTGTGTGTTTTACAATGCACCATAATGGTCCCCCAAAGAAGTCCATGCCTTGACCCTAAGAACCTCTGAATAAGTGAGCATTACATGGCCAAAGAGGCTTTGCAGATGGAAGAAAGGTTGCTAATCAGCTGATCTTATAGTAGAAAAATTATTCTGGATTAACCCAGTCGGCCCAATATAATCTTTCGAACTCTGAAAGGTGGAAGAGAAAGGTAGAAATGTGGTAGAAGAAGAATCAGGAGAGGAACTCACTGTTAATGACATTGAAGATGGAGATCGTCATCCAAGGAAAAGAGATGACTTCTTGAAACTGGGAATGGTCCTCAGTTTATAGAAAACAAAAAAGCATTCATTCAGTCCTACAACCACAAGGAACTAAATTTGGCCAACAACCTGAGTAGACTTGGGAGTAACTTCATCCCCACAGAATCCCAAAAGGAATGTTGTCCTGCTGATACCTCAACTTCAGCTTTGGAGACTCTAAGCAAAGGCTGTTAGCTGTCATGATGTTCCTGGACCCTCAATTTTTTTCACAGAACTGTGAGAGAATAAAGATCGTTTGAAACTGTTAAATTTGATGGGACTTTGTTACCATGGCACAGGACACTAATCTGAAGATCCAATTGGTCTTAAGAACTCTTTTACATATTGGGAATAGTGTTGTGCAGATTTCTCTCTGGGAAACAGGCTTACCCAAATCTAGAGATCAGCTGAGGTCATTTCTTTTTCAATCCGGTTGGCCATTTGTCCTGAAAGCAAATTGCTTTGCAGTGTGTGCTTCATTCCCCACAGCTGTCAGGCAGTCACAACCACATAGGGCTTTTCCCTGGAATTGAGGTGTAAACACTTGTGAGCTATGTTCCATATGGTTCTTGGATGACCTGTGAGATCTCAACTGCCTCTTGATGCTGAAATGCCTATTTCTTTCCAAGATATAACTGTGCCCTAGTGCTCACAGATGTGGTTTGGAAAGACGCTGTCTCCAGCTCAGGAGGAACACTTATTGGTTGGGATAATTAAATTTGTTGCCCAAATTAGTTTTTAGACGATTCCTTTTCTTACTGGGACCCCTTTCGTAATTCTCTAGACAATGGTAATGATCTGATGAAGGAAAGAATTAAAATGGAAAAAACAACAAAAGGGTTCTCACTGTACTGATCTCAGACAAATTTGAGATCATCAGACAATTGGTTACAACAAACCAAGGTCACATGCAAACAAGCACAATTATCTAAAAATACAAAATACTGCCTTCAGCAAACAACCTTAAGAACTGAACAAATATTTAGATTTGTCAGCATCTGCTGAAAATCTGTATGAAATGCCGCCAATAAAATGAACAATGCTTAAGAAACACTTGAGCTAAATAACCTGAAAAGGAATTATTCATATTCACAAAAGGCTCACATAAATCAAAACCGTACTTGCTGGAATATAATCCTATATAGAGAAGCTACTACTGGGATAAGCTTTTCCTGACCATTCAGCCTGATTTATTGTACCAGTAAGTCTCACTTACGTCCCTTCGCCCTATCTATTATCTTTATATTGCTTAACACTGCTTGGTATTCTCTTATTTGCATGTTTTGTTCCTTCTCTTTCTCCCTCTCTCTAGAATGTGAGCTCCATGAGGGAAGGACTTTGTACCTCAGTGGAGATGACATTCATGGTCTGGCACCTGCCCTAATTTTCTTCTGGAAAGTCTCCAGACTTCCTGTAAACATGCATTTGCAGGGAAACAGATACCTCCTTGAATTTCAGACTTGAAGCATGCATACATAAGCCCAAACCAACGAACACATTCTATCTGATTGGCTAGAAATATCAGTTTGTTATGGGTGCACAAGCTGCCGTGCCTATCAGGATGAATGCACTCCAACTCGAGGACATTTGTTTGAACTTTTTCACTGGGTCTTAAACCTGAGAGAATGTGAGGGTTGCCACCCACCCTCCATATCTAATTTATGAAAATAAGTGGAAGGCTGAACCCAGAGAGAGAAAAGAAAATCCTCACAGAAAAATGTGACATACATCCTGTTATGTCTAATTGTGCACAACCATGGAGTTTTTATTTACAAAGGTTGATGCATATTTTTCTTCAGGCAAAGAGTCCGAAATCTAATTCTAATTGATACATAGGTAAGACAGAGAAGCATGAAGTATAGTGGCATAATTATCTCATTAATTTGGTACAAAATTTCTACAACTGCCATAGGAAAATCATGTACATGTGTGCAAGTGTGTGTGTGTGTGTGTGTGTGTGTGTGTGTGTGTGTGTTAGTGGGAGGGTCACTCATCATTCTGTATCTTAGGGGGCCAATGCATTTAGATAACTCAAGATACATGAAACTATGTAACACATTGGCTACTCCCTAAAACAGCAAGTGAAATCTCTGACTTGGGTCTCTGAATAATGAACAATATTTCTTTTGTGCCCATATAGACAGTTTTAAACCAGTTGTGTAAGAACTTTCTACTCTGCATATCAAACATCATCCATCTTTATGTAAATGAATGAAGGAGATTAATCTGAGGTCAAATGATATTTCAAAATTTTGTTGCTGCTTTCCTATGTATTTCCCATGTTACCATAGGATTGCCATAGATGGAATTTATAACATAACAAAAAACCTGGAACATAGTTCATGAATGTTCCTTTAAGGAATATGTTGATATATTGCCCTGAGAGAGACAAGATATCCACCTCATTCTTGGGTACATCAGTGGGAGGAGAAGGTGAGTAATCTGATTGGCACTGTGTCTCAACCTGTGACTCTGTGAGTTGTTTTTATTCCAGATTTCACTGTGAGAAGAGGGAGAAAAGGGAGAAGTCTATCTTGAGGCTTACATAGAGGCAAAACAGGAGACGTAAAGAAAAATCGTAATATACTAGGAGAAAAGTCAAGGTTTAGTTATCAGCCCTGCTTTTGAACACAACCGGGCACATAGTAAAACTTTCGGAATTTATTAGTGAGGGCTTTGGGGTTGGGTCATAGATGGGGACAAAAGAAATTATTTGCAAAGTTAGTCTTGATAGTCTTGAACACATGGAGAGCAGAAAAGCAGAGGGATTGTAGGGTTAGATATTTAAAATACACACCCCAAGGGATGTTCTAAACTGAATTCTTGTCTTAAAAGACTTGGAGAAGAGGCTAAAACACTAAGAAAAGAAGTAAAATGTAGGAGAACTGGATAAACATGTGATCTTAGATCTCACGTGGAAGACAGAGGGTTTATTGAGCCAGGCAGGGATCTCTTACAGCTCTTCCTTGGTTCTGTGCTCTTCTGAAGTTCAGCCTGTGTGCGCAGCTACGAAATCTCAGGTCTGTAGGTAAGAGGGTTATGTGGGATAATAGGACATAAACATCACCATAGTTCTTATTATACAATCTTCTGTTCTGGGCCATTCTCTTTTCACTCTTCTTGGGTGAGTTTTCTTCATGGTTCTAGTTTCTAATTATGTATTGGGACTGTCGTTGGCACATACTCTGTAGATTGACAGGTTGATTGAATGATGGATTGCACAGTGAAGGTTAGAATTACACTACTCTATGGGTAGGAAAACGTGTTACAAAAATAAATAGAGACAGTGACTTAGAAATTGTCCTCACATATTTCTGGGATGTTAC
The DNA here is from genome assembly GCA_004363575.1 of Solenodon paradoxus. Lineage (NCBI taxonomy): Eukaryota > Metazoa > Chordata > Mammalia > Eulipotyphla > Solenodontidae > Solenodon > Solenodon paradoxus. The sequence continues at coordinate 316,217 of RJWH01001575.1, forward strand.
TGGCTACAACGTTGGATATCTGAGGAGACTTAAGAAGCTATTTTGAAAGACTACCTTGTTGCAGATTAAGGAGCAATGTGCTCTTAAAACTCATTCATTCACCTATTCATCCAAAACATATTCATCTAATGGAACAGAAGAAATCCAAAATTTCCTGCAAATTAAAATCAAGCTACAGTTTTGTTTTTTAGTCCTGAATTTCATAGACATTTCAGATTTAATGTATTCTGAAGTCATGTAATATTGATGAGAAAACATATTCTTTTGTGTGATATGGTTGACCTGACATGCTGCATATTTCAATGGCTTTTCATTAAACAAGCAACATTTTGATCTGAGAAAGTAGCTTTGGAAAGATGTTCATTAGTTTCCATGATTCTATTAAACTGCTGTACTCTAAACCTTTCAAACAGTCCACAGGTTGGTGATAGGCAAGTAAAAAAATCAAACTTGAAGGAGATAATTCTATTGTCTTTTTATTAAAGATTATGTTTCTTATGGAAAATATTTATATAAAAAAATAAGATCACCTGTGATACTGATATCCAGAGACAATCACTGCTAATTATCTACTGTGCTACTTTCTAATTTTTTATACATGTAAAGAGCTACCCTGCACTACTTCATGTCTTTCTTTTATACATTTATCATGAATTACCTTTTCATATGATTAATATAACTGAAACAAATAATATAACATGCAATAATATATATACCATATAATAACATAATACATAGAAAATATATTTCTATAGAATAATTTTAATGGCTATTCACAGTCCTATCCTATATAGCTATATTGTAATTAATACAATTGATCTCCTGATGTTTGAGTATAGGTTATACTAGAAATTTTCATTGTTATAAATAATGCGACAGCAGGCAGCTCAGTTATTTTTGTGTCCATCTCTGATTGTTTCCTCTAGAAGAAATTCCTACAAGAATTTATGAGTCAATGGAAATGCAAAATTATTAATTTTTTTCAAGGGAAATATAGATGCTAAATTTCATTTGATAATTTTATCCCTAAATTTGCAATTTACAATGGTAACCAATTTCTTATTAAGATTGAACCTAACCATATAATCTCTTCTGATAAATAGTTGCAATGAATTAGTTGTTCAACCTTCTATTTTCCTTTTATTGCCTTTAGAAAGTGAAGCCACATTATTTCATATTCAAACTAAAAATCTGGAATTCTGCTGGTTAGGCTCCACTAGATCACATGCAATCCTGTAGTTGACAGAATTATTTCTTAAACATTTATTTAAATGTGCTAAATGCATCCAGTGACCTGAATCCCAATGTCAAGTTAACCTCATGTTGATTGGACTTTTGGATTAAAACGGAGCATGATGGATTTTGGAGCTCTAAGAAGCAGATGTTCGCCCAGTAGTTCTGACTCCAAGAGACTTTATTTTCTTGGGTATCTAGAGAGAAAGGAGATGAAATGAATGGCTACTTCTTACCCACCTCTTCGTTCTTCTTGAGCCATGTTAAAAGCAGAATTTTGTGAAACTTCAGAATATGGATTATGGAATCTGTTTTCCTCTTCATTTGAAATTCCATCTGGCACATCTTTGCATGGTATTCTTAATTTATGAAAGACTACTGTCTCTAAAGCAGATCTTTAACTTCTTGCTGTGTTTTAGCCTGGAAAGAACTCACGGTGTGGTGGAAAAGTGTGGTAGATCTATTGCGGCCATAGATTTTTGCTGCTTTTCCCATCAAGAAGTAGAGTTTATTTCTCTTCCTCTTACATTTGGAATGGCTTTGTGGCCTTTGATCAATTAAAAAGTAATGGAAGGAATGCTGTGCAGGTGCTTGTCTTAGTCATAAGAAGTATAGTAACTTGTAACTTTCCTCCTTGGAGCACAGTCACCATTCTGTAATCCCAAGCAAGACTTCTCAACACTTAACCACCATGAGGTGAGAGGCCAGGTAGATGTTTTCCAGCTGCAGGTGAACTCCCCATTGAATTCTTGAGTGACGCCACCTACTCTTACACTCACAGAGAAGAACTGCTCAGCTGAACTCACATGACTCATAACGTTCTGTGAAATTAAAAAAATGTTTAAAGCTAGTATGTTTTTGAGTAGTATATCACACAGCAATATATAGCTGAAGCAGAAAGACAAGGAAACATACAACTTCAATTCATAGTATTGTTGACTACTAAAAAAATAAGTGATGGAACTTAAGTGGATATTTACAATTATCTAGAAAAGTCAGGAAAAACTTCCATGGGAGAATTATTCTTGACTTGAATTTTGAAGAATGAATAAGAATTTCTAGGCAGATAGGTGGGAAAGGATCTTTTTGTTGGAACGAAAAGCCTGGCACCATGAAATTCTGGGACCTCCACAAAGTAACTGATGACAGAATATTAACAAGAGTTTCATCTGATGACGGTCCAGAGAGCAGCAACGTGTGATTATTAGGAAGAATAGTATCTGCAATCTCTTGCTTTTCTTTCTTTGTATAATTTTATCAGGGGAAAAGACATTGTAGCTGACACATTCCACTTTTTCTCATTCTACAGTGCCAAGCATATTCTCAAGCATTAATGAGACAAAAGGAACTGCGTTTGTTGAAAGGCAACGTCTGATCCTCATTTACCATCCTAGTTAAATGATTAATTCATTCCAGAAACAAAAACAAAGACACGGTCTTATTATAAACAAGAATTCCTCAAGAATCCCATCTATGGACCACCTAGGAGGCTCTTTAGGGACCACCAGTCTTGATTAGTCTGGGCAAGATTATTACATGGTTGGAGTTTATCTTGAGGTTCCTGGCTGCCCATCTCTGTGTCTTTCAATCTGGTGTCTCAGTAGCACCCGGTTCTCGTCTCCTCTCTGGAAATCTGCTCCTAAAATGGATCCGAAACATGTGTTCTTACTTAGAATATTACACCCGAAAGAAGGATGTCTATTTTATTTCTTAAAAGACAAGGATTTCAGCTAAAGAAATGATTCTCTGCTGGTGGATTTCATTTTTATTTCTTCAATAAATCTTTCAGTGGAAGAATTTTAAATAGGTCGGGGAGGAGAACACATTGCCTTCTCAATTTCCCTATAATCACATCCTTTTTAGAGATCGCATGTACTTTTTGTCGTTTATCTATTCAAGTTTATTGAGAGAAATCTGCCATATTTAAGCAAAAAGGCAGGTACTGTGGAGACTGCACTATTCAAAATCAGTCCCTAGTCTCAAGGAACTCACCATCTAGTAAAAGAGATGCTAAATGAGAAAAAAAATGAGAATAAAGCAAAGCAGAGTAAATTATATACACATAAACAAAGAATTAGATGTGAGACCCACAAGAGAATGATTATTTCTGAATGGGAGACTCAGGAAAGTGGAGCAGTGGCTAGGGATGAGGAAAGGACAAGAGAGAATGCTTGATTATTTTTAGCCCTAGATATTAAACTACTTAGGAAGTGGAGTCTCTTGAAGCTAAGTGACTACTTCCCAGGTAACCTAGATGTCTGGCATGGCTGACACTGAAGTGAGTGGAGATATATACTGGGTTGTGGTATAGGAGTCATACTTTTGCTCCATGCTAAAGAGTCGAGTTTAATATTCTGGAAAAAAGGGTAACCATGAAAGAGGTACTTTGTGAGGTAGAATATGTTGGTAGGTGAAATATGATGCTATATATATTTAAGGTGGTTTCTCTGATACCTTGAAGGATGAATTTGAAAGGGAAGAGATCGCCATGGAGACACATTCAAATGATTTATCCATCTACTTTTCTACCTGTTCAGCAAAACTTTAACCAGTGTCTGCTATGTATCAGATATTACAAAAATATATTACAATAAACCAGGTAAAAGAATGTGAGATGCAGTGTGAATGATTTAGAAAGGTATCAGTAGGATTTTTAAATTAAGGATGGTAATTTCCTTCCAGAATTTTCTCTTTGGTGTTTTTCTCAAATTCAGAGTATGGCCCTTCCATCATTGTCCAAGTTGGCTCTTTCTCTGCATACAGCAACTAGCTAACTCTAAGAAGGAGTGTGGGTAATGGTGATACTCTGGGAGGGGCCTTTGTTCTGGCAGCCAGTATTGAAAGACATTGGTGATTCTAATTTCAGAGTATCTTTCCTAAAACCCAGAGGGCAGGAAGCTATTATACACTTCTCTATCTCATATATGTCTCTCCCTATTAAGACCTTATAATTTCATATGGATGTCTTGTTCCTAGAATTACCTCTCTTTATAGAATTACAGGGGACTAGAATGTGAACTGAGGGAGCGAATTAGATTCCAATGATTCTCTGTAAAGTTTGGAAGTAAATATCTAAATAAAAAATTACCTCAGAACATGTAAACCATAGATGAAAATGATATGAGCCTCTAGGAGCCTTTAGGGATATTATTACTCCAATAACACTAATCTGGGATGGTGGTCAAAGAACCAGTATGGTGTTGATCCAAGAGAGTGCCCTGATGCAGGGATTTCATGTCACGAAGGAGAGTTGGAGGTGAGTGAAACTGGGGGCTGTGGATTGAAGGGGGCAGGATTGAAGAGAAGCACCCATCCAAAAGACTCCATGGATATTGGAATATATTCAATTTGCATTTATTTCTTTCAAATTTGTTCATTTGCTTGCTTCTTCTTTTCTGTCTGACCTCACTTTGCTACCATTTCTTTAAAATAAATAGCACATTCAAAAGTGCCTCCTCTTTCCAAATTTATTGATTTCCTTTAATTTGATTAATGGCTTTGTTAAAATGCAGAAAGCTCTCGTGTTTTTTTTTTTTGGTTTTTTTTTTTTTTTTTTTGCCTCTAGTGGATGTATCTTTACTTTTGATCACTGTTTCATCAACTTAGGAGAGGAGGTTTCCCTGAGATCAGTTTAACAAAATATAGCAGTGATTCCTTCAGAGAAATATTTTATTCCATGGTGTCATTTAAAGAGAATTAAGTCTATTACCATGGCATACAATGAGAATGCCAACTGTGATACAGCATCCTGAGTACATGAGGCCACGTCCTTGCCATCAGAGACCCAGTAGGGCTGTCTCTGTCATGGCTTTCAAAGCCAGAACATATGGGTCTGGGGTCTGGAGCTAGGAGTCTATCCTTTTACTGATAACATCAAAATTTTCATTATGCTTCCCACTCCATTTGGAGGTCTTGGTTTCTGAGAGATGAATGTTTCTACCAGGGCCTACAATAGTGGTTTCATTGAGTTGGAGGATGTAGCTATAATTTTGGACTCCTCATGTTAATAAGGCATCAGTAAATAAGGCAACCATTGCAAAAGAGCCGTTATCTACTTCTCAGGGACAAGAGTGCCTGTGGATGGCGGCTGTCCCCAGAGATCTGGGTTTCTTCTTTGGGTTACTTTGCTAAGATTCTAATGATTTAACTTAGTCATTCCATCCTTTGTTATCCCTTCCCTAGGGGCGGTAGCTGCTGCCAGTAGTTGCCAGTAGTTGAAACTTTAGTTTTCTTTTTCTGAATTTGTGGGCATCGAAGTAGATGAGGAGGACCTAGGAGGTTCACTTGGAAATAGGAGTAGAGATTTTCTATTTTAAAATATGCACTGACACACACATATAGATTTGTGATCATTTGTGTTTTGAGTAGCTGCGAAGGGGCTACTTGAAATATTATCCGTAAGAATCTTTTAAAAAGACAGATGAGGTCAATGTCTTTTCTTGGTCCATGCTCTTGTTCACCTGCTTCATTTTTATAGAAAACTCTGCTTAAATGAATGTAGGCTGTCTCCTGGCTGGACTCTGCCGGATACAGTAGTTAATAATACTCCACTTAGTCTGCAGAGATCAGCTTCAGACAGGGCCTTGGCTATCCCACATTCTAATCACACCAACCATGATTTACTCACTCGGCATGCACAGATGAGTGATGAGTAGCGTTTTTATAAGTTAAGAGTCTTCTGGGACAAATAGGGAAGATGGCTTGTTTATGAATAGTGGTGGAAGCTGAATAAAATGAGGTGGAAGGCTGTGCTTTGTCAGTCAGAAAGAGCTAGACACACATCTCAAGGGTTTGATCGCAAAGATAGTCTAAAATGAGGACATTGACTGTCTCTCTACGAGATGCCAAAGCTACCCATGTCCTACTTCAGTCTTGTCCAGCCAGTCGTGATGAAAATAATATTGTTATTGCTACTGGTTTGCTTTTATATTTTACGTGAAATCTACTCCTCTCATACTATGAAGTATGTTAGAGTTGCTGTAATTCCTTCGGCTGTTACCTGCTGACTGTAGGCCTGTGTTCTACCGTTTCTGGTCTCAATTCCTTCCTCTGCTAATTGGAAATCATTAGTCTCATTCTATCTCTCAAAGGGCTTTTATAAAACTCATAGTCAAGTGCTTCGTACATTTAAAAGTGTCATAAGGGATGTTACTATATTGTTGGTAGTGGGAATTCAGGACTATTTAAGTGTCTGGAAAGAGCACTTTATGAATTAGCGCTACAATGGGCTGTTTCAAATCCTTTCCATTGAGGTACATTAATATATACTGGTAAAATGCATGGTGTTGAATTTCAATAAAGCATTCGTTTCTGGAACAAGATCAGACACTTCAGCACATTTCCAGGCAGTTTTGATCCCATGAATTTGTCCTCATACTGCCACCACTTGCTCGTATGTGAAAGAGTGATCATATATAAGAAACATTCACACGTCAAGAAAGGAAAGACTGACAAATGAATATTCAAAGATTCCAGAATCAGGAACAACAAATTCCAAGGTTTTAAATATAAAAAGACAGATATGCTGAAGTAGCACGCATAATACTGTTGTTGAACAGTGGTGTGGAAAACACCACAGACCAAATGATTTGTCTAATGATGTCCAAAATAAATGTTCACAAACCAAAGCTTACTTGCCATACATTTTTCTTTGGGCTACCGTTTTCAGTTGCTTCCAGACATGACAGAGAAATGGGGAATGGAGTCAATTATCTGCAGAATTCCTGCTAACAAGCAGTAAAGGCTCATTACATACTTATTAATTCATACAAAATCAGTTATGTCTGACTTATTTGTGTTAGCTGTCTATTTTGATTGGACTCATTGTATAATTGCTAACCAGTTAAAAGATGAAAGGATATTGCTCACTTAAGAAGCAACAAAGACATGATTTCTCTCTGTGATGTGTGTGTTGCTTTTATTTCCACTGTAAAACTAATCAGATTTAATAAGACAATCAAACCAACTACTGCCAAAATAACACATGTAAAATGTTAATAGTTACCGACTCTAAATCATATACTGGGGTATTTCCTGATTGAAAGGGCACATGTTTATAATTAGAAACAAAGTCCAATCACCCCTCCTTCATGATGAATTATTGAATATCTACTACCCAGTTGTGGACCTGTGAAAATCATAAAATGAATTAATTTTAACCTGCTATGAGATTTTCCACTGGAGAGATTAGAAGTAATTTGCAAATCTTAAATCTCTCTCAAGTCATTCTCCAGCCTGCATGTCTTGACTGAAGGCTGCTACTCTGTTGTGTTTTCACTCAGAATTTCAGAGTTAGACTTCTCAAAGACAGTCATCTATTTCAAAACTCTCATCTGTGCCTGTAGGCATCAAATTGTCCATTCACTAAGGACTTTTTAGATATCTTACTTTCAGATCACATCTGGTTTTTTAGTGTGTTCTCTTCTTTCCCAGAGTCCCTGTGAAGCTTGGGGGTGTGATTTGTAGCCCAGGATATGGCTCCTGAACTGAGGATGTCAAGAGTGCATGCCACTGTGTGTCTGAGAGCTGAAAGAATTCCTTGACGAAGATGTGGTCATGTTTAGACATGGGGTTGGGACTGGCCTGAAGGAGGATCCTAGCAGGGTGTTAACTCAATGACATGGCTCACTGGTCTCTTGTGATGTGATCCACTTATAGGCAAATATTTTATACTGATGAGGCAGCAACTGCTGCTGAGATGGCTTTTTGGCTATTAATACAGTGCTTGCCAATGAGCAGTAACATCTTAAACAGTGCTTTGTGGATTCTCCTTCACTTACCTTTCATGCTGGAAGGAATTTCAGCTGTGATCTTTGGAAAGCACTACCATCTCATTTTACTAAAGAACAATGGAAATCCCAGAGACAACTGACATGGACCTCATGATATTTGGAAGCCAAATATGTTAACCCTAAGTCTAAGCCTTATGAACTTTTCCCATAATAATAACATGACACTAAGGGTTGGCTATCACAGTCCTTCAAGATTTCTGAAATCAGTGTTCTTCAATCTCTGTAGATGTAATGAACCGATTGCAAACATTCCTCTGGCAGAAGCTCTCATGGGTAAAAGAGATATTATGTTATATATCATGGCATAACAATTTACCCTACAACTTGACACCCTTGAAAAAACATCGATTATCTCATAATTTCTGTTGAGTTAGGAATCAGGGAATGTCTTAGCTGGGTTCTCTGCTTCAGGGGATCTTACAATCAAGTCAGGATTGTAGAAGAGTGGACTGTGGTCTCATCTGAAGGCTCGAAGGAAGGATTTGTTTCTAAACTTACAGGTTATTGAGCCCCAGTATTCTGTGAGTTGTGAGCTAAGGGTCTTAGTTTTCACTTGACTGTTGGCTGAAGACGTGCCTCAGTCCCTTGTCATAGAAGCATCTTCAAAATGATAGTTTGTTTTCTCAAATCCAGCAAACGAAGGAGGCAAAAGGGAGAGAATGCCAGCAAGATCAAGTAACACTCCTTTATTATAAAATCTCAGAGTCAACACACAATTACTTTTACCATAGCCCACATTCATATTTATTACAAACAAGTGTTCAGATTCAATGAATGCATTTTCAAAGGATGGGAAACACACAAGGGCATGAACACCAGGAGGAAGGAATATTGGGGGACATACCACAGAGGTGTTGTACTATCTGTCATATCTTTAGCCGATATACAGCCTCACTTATTCTGGTTTGCTGGAGTTCATTATAATATACTGTGATAAAACATGAAATCATCCCTAAAATGCAAGTGGGGATAAAGGCTATATAAGCTGCCTTGTTCACTCTCTTCAAAGTCTGTCCTCCCACCCCGAGGCACCCAGAAGGGAACAGTGTTTAGTGGGAGGCTTCAGGAAGTCTGGTCTCTTTCTCAATCAAGAACCTGAGAGGAAACCATGGAATCGCTACATGTAGGCTGTGGCATGGAAGGACTTGAGTTTGATTCCTGGTTTCACTCCTGGAAACTGCGGGATCCTAAACAATATTCCTCTGAAATGTTTCCCTCATCTGTAAAATGGTGCTACTTATCCTTACATATCAGGGATTATTTTATTTTTATAATAGGTCTTTGGAACTTGTCATACAACTTGATATTTGGGGTTATTTACTCTACTTATTCTTTATATTTCTGTAAATGAGGGTCAAGAGCACTACCTACTCCAGAGGATTTTTGTTTAAGAAAGATATGTTGGATTGCTTAGGAGGGTGGTATACACTCAATTAATGCTAACTGTGGTTACAGTAGTGCCTTTTCACATAGCACCTTGAAAAAGATACTTAAACACTTGATGCCTTCATTTCCTCATCTGAAAAACAGGGGAAGGAATAAAAGATACTTCTCAGAGTTGTCATTAAGGTTAATAAGTTAAAGCATACACAATAGTTAAAACAGTGCCAGGAACATGATTTGTGCTCAAAGAATGTCCACAAGTATTAGCATTATTTTTATTAGTGTTTGATCAGAATTGTCTTTAAACATAGAAGACACCTATGTAGTGTAATGTTTAATACAAGTTTTTATATTATATTATGCTATGCACATAATATATGCTGTACATACTGTATTATCATATAATGTATTGAAATTGTCGCATATTATAATAATATATATTAAAGGATAATATCATATTACTCATGATTGTGTTAAATTATTATTATAATGCATATTATGTTGTTTTACATTTAAGTGGTTCAAGAAAATGATGATGGATTTGTTAGTACTTATTTGGAAGATGAAAATGGTCCCCTATGCAATAGAGAATGAGTACCGAACCTGCCTTTATAAAACAGGTGTTCGCGTGGATTTAAAATCGCCAGCATTTATGTTCCTCCTCTCTTCAAATTGTCATGGCCAGCACACTAAGAAGTGAGCTGATGTGAAGAGACCTTCTTCTACGGAAACCTTTACATACTAGGGAAGAGGGAACGCGACTGAATTATATGTCTTCTCAAAGCTCTATTCAGTTTTTAAACATTGACCTGACATTTTGAATTATTTCTCAGTAAAAATACAGAAAAGTATTTATTAGTAATGACATAAATAAATAACTTACTATTTAAGAAGGAAAAAAATCCTGAAAAGAATCACTGACAAAGGGGAGAAAATTTTAACACCATCTACCTATATTTTTCTATCTCTGCTACCAGAACCAAGAGTTGAATTTAGTCTTTGCACGCAACAGAGGAAAAACTGTAAGAACCAGATATTAAAACTATATTTGTTTCTTTTTTGGCTACTATCCACTCTTACATTATGTGTGCGATGAGCCTGATATTCTCAGAGATAAAGTTAGAGACCTATATTTTAGTATTACATTCATATAGCCCTTTTCTCATAGGTTAATCTCTTTGGCTCCAGGTGCCCCTTCTCTGTGTTTGGTTAACATTTCGGTCCCTGATGTGAATGGATGCACATGTCCTTTGAAGTCAGTCTAACTGCTATCCTCTTGAATAGTTGCTACAGACATTTCGCCCTGCTTTAAACATATCAGATTCCCCCATTATGCTCAGAGAAGCAGAGATTTTTTTTCCCTGGAAAGGAGTTCTCCTATAACAAGGGACACCCCAAGACAATGATGGAAATTAGAGGTTTAAATACCCAACAAAGAGTATTCAGAACAGCATTTGGTAAGAGAGAGTGAATGAGAACAAGAGTAAGTTCATAAAATGGAGAGAGAGAGAGAGAGAGAGAGAGAGAGAGAGAGAGAGAGAGAGAGAGAGAGAGAGAGAGAGAGAGAGAGAGAGGAGAAAATCTCTTTGTACCAAGTGATTGAAATACAACTTCACATACACTGTGTTTCTGGGAAGAAGTTCTATATAAAAAAAAGTAGCATCCCTCCAGTAAATTCTAAAATAAGTTAACAAAAACAAATGGAAGCCAAGGGACAAGTCTGTTTTCTGGAAGTTACTGTGAGAGTCGTACACTGGCAACTGTTTCCGTGAGAAAAATAGGTTGACTGTGGGAACCTAATGATTTCTCTAGATTTATCTTTGCCTTAGCAGAGGCTGAATCAGGGCTTCCTGCCCCACTTTCTTTCTTGCCCTCTCATTCTTTAATCTTCCTTTTATGACCTCAAAGTGAAACAAATAAAGTCCCCACTTCCCTGCCTTTGGGGTCCCCAAACCAGCAAGCATACAGATCCCAAGTTCCTGAACTAGAATGGAGCTGGGACTGTGTAAGTGTGATAGAGACATAAAGGGGGTTGCGCATCTCAAAAAAGAAACTGCGTTTCCTTTCCCTGAGCCCCAGGAAAGGTCAAATAAGATTGCATTTTTTTTTTTTAAGTTGACCAGAGCAAAGATGGATGACTAGATTTTCACTGCAAATTTGGTTATGTCAAGCTAAATAGCACCAGAAATATGATTGATTAACCTCTGGAGAGTCAATGGCACATTCATTTCACTCCCTCTGGTGACGTTGTGAGCATCATGCTGTCTTTCAGGATGATGGATTTCCAGGGCTTTCCAAATGTCTATTTATGCCCTCCACCCACTTTGCTGAGGTCAGTCATCTGAACACATGGTTTGAAGATTCTGTATGAAGATACTATTAACAGAGTCATTGGTTTTTCTTCTTTGTAGCAGAAGTTATACATGTGGGTAGAAAGGAGACAAGAATTTAAGAATTGATGCTGTTGAAGGAAAGCAGTATTTGAGAACCTTGAATTCTCTGAAGAGTTCAAATGAAGATACTATTTTAAAGAGTTTCTTTCTTTTACCAAATATTTTCTGGAAATAGGTTTTTTGAATCTTTTCCTATACATACTTTTTTTTTACACATTTCCACATGCTATGCAAGATATACAAATCTCAATGATTCTGCACCTGATCACAAGGAAGTTGGAAAGAAGGAATGCTTAAAAATAAAAAGAAAATGGAGGCTGTTTGAGGGCATCCTGGAAAATAGTAATAACCTTCAATTTTCATGTTCTGAGTTAGAGTTGGGGAGAGTGGGTATGAATAGTATGCAAGCTGCAAGTTCTGCAAAATAAAATTAGATGTGTGTTAGAAAACTGCATTCATCTTTCCCAATGGAAATAGCATTTAAAATGTATAAGGTAGATATATGCATACATATATGTGTGTATATATACAGGAACACACACATATGTATCTAAAATCTTCGATTGAGATGTTAGTCTCTATTAGAGACTGTGATGCTCTGATATTCACAATGGTCACCAATAATCACACAAGCTGTAATGCAATGTGATAAGGATTTATGGGTAAGCATTTATCGTGTAAACTATACACTACAGGGGAAACAGAGAGGGATGAATTAATCCTACTAAGCAAGAAGAAGAGGGAGATGAAAATAAAATTATTGACACAAAGATGCAATAAGCATGAACCTTGAAATGAGAATAAAATTTAGATTTCATAAGAAAAAAGGCAGTCCGTGAAGGAGAGGGTTAAGAAAAAGAAGGTGGGAGAGAGGGTGGCTATAAGCTCGTTCATTCAACAAAAAAATATTTTATCATCCCATATGCCATACATGGTTCTAGCACATTTTTTGAAGTGTTCTGGTATGAGTGTGTTCCTCAAGAAAACTTCACAGAAGATGATGGATGAGATTAACGCTAAATACTAAGTATACAAAATAAACAGGGAGAGGAGTATGAAGTGAGGGAGACTGGGACTTTGTGGGGAGGTGGCCAAGGACATTCTTACTGAAAATCAATATTCTTAGTGGAGACCTGAAAGGAATGAGAGAGCAAGTTATGTGGCTCCTGGGGAAAGAACATTCTAGACAAAAGTAAGAGACAATACAAAGATACCAGTGTGGAACTCACCTGGGAGAACACAGAGGAGTTTGAGAGGAGAGGTTGGAGTTAGAGGAGGGCCTTCGGAGAGGAGCTCTGAAGCAGAACTTGGGTCTTTACTTTGGCTGAGGTAGGAAGGCACTGGAGGGTTTTAAGCAGAAGTGTGACATTATCTGACAGGATTTCACTGTGTTGTGCACTTAACATTTTTCTACCACATTACAATTTGTAAAGTGCTTTCACACACAAAAGTACACAAGTCACAACTCTTTATTCCCCTGATGAAGGAATTAAGGTGTAGAGGATTTGAGACAACATACGTGATGTTGTACAGCTAACGAAGAGCTGCAAAAGAAGAAGAACTTCCTGGTTAGAATCTAAGCTGGTGTTGTTTCCAGCACATTCCACAATCGCAGGAGAACACATAAGAGATATTCAAGTAAAAAAGAGACTTCAAAATACACACTTCGCTTACATCATTGTCCCCAGCCTGTCATCGTTCCTCTCTTCCAACCCCAAATACTTTCTCTCTAACGTTGTTCTCCCCTCCCTTTGCTTCAAAGTCTAGTGAGCAGCAATGTCAACAAAACTGACAGTGTAAGAATGCAGCCCTGAATCATAAATGTTGATGTTGCGTTTATCAGCAGCCAGTTAGTGGAAGAACTTAGGCCTTATGCTTTCATTCTTGAAACTAGAATGAAGTTGGGGACTGGAGTTGATTATGACTTTCCATCTCAGAAAGTAATTCTAGAAAACTCAAGGGCTGACTGCTCAGCCTCCTGGTGATGTAAATCCCAGCATCCAGTTGAAGATAGATGGGGAGTGGAGGGAGAGAATAAAATGTTTTCCCCTCTATCTCATTGCTGAATGTGCTATTACCTTAAAAGGGGAAAATGTAAAGCAGTGGATTGTGTTTCTCAATTCTCTTATGTCTTCTCTAGAAATGTTTCCCGGATTCTCAAAAAAGATTCTGTTTTTAATATGAAAGATTATATGAATGTTGAATTTTCTTAGAGGGTTTTGCCTTAGAATTGTTGTATAGATGTAGCTGAAATAGCCTCATTTTTCATTTTTTTGTTGAAATGTATGAAATAAAATTGACTCACTTAGATCTTGTTGACATAAGTAACACTATGTACCACTCCCAGACCAAGATGTACCACTTTTCCAGGTCCTAGATCTCTCGTGTGCTCTTCCCTATTGACAGGTCTTTTTTTTAACTCAATAAAGTTTTGATCACATATTTGACACTCCATTTTGATTTATCTTTGGTAAAAATTCACTCCCAGTTCAAAATAGAATAGGTTATGATCATATTGTTATTTTGAATGTTTCCTATAAACATCTCTTCTTGATGAAAATGTGTAAGCAAAGACAAATTGCATTTTGTCATTCAAATGTGTTTAAGTAACCAAAAAAAAAAAAAAAAAAAGAAAGAATTTTGGAACAGAGATAATTAAAATTTGTATTTGACACAAAAACACAGTAAGAAGCATATGAAAACATGGTGTCAAACTCCATTGCCTACTGTTGTCCCATTTATCATATGTTTCAAGACCACAAAAGTAAAGCACTTACTGGGTCTGCAGTAGAAAAAAACGAAAATCTTCTCCTCACCTATTTTTTCTGTTGATGTGGGGTATTGCTTCTAAGTTTTAAGAAATGTGGAGGAAGTTTGAATAAGAAGATTCAAACCAAAAAGAAAATGACTGTGAATGCCATTTGGGGAGAATAATTAATATCCTGCTCCCAATCCATCAGTATCAAGTACAGGTATGATTCTCAACCATTCACACTATTTGCTTCACATACTGCACAGTTTATGAACAAATGTTTTGCTAGAATATGAACTGTGAATCTGGCATAAAATTGTGAAGCTTACAGATGGGCTCATAGAGACTTCCGAAAGTTGTTTTATAGTTAGGATGTATATTATGTTTTTGTCTTAACACATCTACACTCAGGGAAAACACAGCACACACTAATAGAAGAAAGTGCTTTATCCTCCAACTCCCAGAGTGATACTTATGGACTGATTTAAGAATAATGTCTTTTCCTTGACCCATCAGGATGCCTAAGAGAATGGGATATCATGGTTTGTCAGATTTGGGAAGTGTGCCCATTTCTGGATGTGGAAGGATATAAGAGGTGGTGATTTACTCTAAGAATGGCTTTAGACAAAGAGTTAAAGAACATGGGTCCCGAAAAGAAAATCAAGAAAAATATTCCCAGAAATAAAAGAATAAAAGAAGTGTAGGCTCAGAAGAGCCAAGACTGGTAGATACTTTGGAGGTGGAAGGAGGTGATTCCTAAGGTCAAGGTTTAGAGCAGGAAGGACCATTTATGAAATTAGTATTTAAGACTTATTTGCTTCTTTGAATGACTTGTGAGAGGCTGAAGAAATGATCGTATCCCCTAACCTCCCAAAATATGACCTATTCTGAAAGATGGTGTGGTTTTCCAATGACATCAGTGAACTATCTATTCTAGCACATTTTGCAAGAAAATTTCTTCCAAAATATATTTTCCTGTTCTGACCCTTTTGTCTTATAACTGCTCATATACATTCCTGCAAAGGACCAAGGCTTAAATTTGGTCGGAGATACTATCAAGACAGGGGAGGCAGTCATTCTTGGCCAATATTAATTAATTATATATTTTTACACTCTTCCAAATCAGAATGGAGAGCCCATTTACTGGTAATGGATTGTGCTCTTCTAATTTATTTACACATTAAAAAATGGCGAAAGTCAACTTCTTAAAGGGGGCACTGGTGAATATGTTATTTCACGCATTTTTTTTTCATATTTAGTATCTAGCTCTTTTTAGAATATTAAAAAAACTGATATTAAAAGAATTCGGAGTTTCTGTTGGATTAAAGATCTATTTCTACATGCTTGTGAACAGCTAAACATAAGAGAAAAATCATAAGAGAAATGGACTAAAGAGTTTCATTATGACATCTGGTTTTGACCTTGACAATCTGGAATCTGTTTCCATATTGACTTTCATTTTCTCATATAGTAGGCTCTTTTTTCTTACTAAGAGATGTGGTTTTAATGAGCTCAAAAAAAATCAAAAGAAAACAAGACTTACTTGGATTAAAGGTGATCTATTTTCTTTTGTAATTATATTTTTAAAAGGTGGTATGTGATTAATAAATGTGTATTGCCTAATATTAGTTTATCTCTCTCATGCAGAGTATCCTCTCAATGTGAAATTTTTTTGGAGGAGGTGGGGTTTAAAAGGAAAGAACTCATGCTGTATGCTGGGAAAACCCATATCCCTTATTTTGAATTTGTGAGCTATATGTTTCTCTGAGCTCACCCTGCCAAGTTCTGTCTAGAGTCTCTTTGATCTCTTCTTGCTGCCTTATATGGGTGTGGGAAGGATTAATTAATCACCACTTACAAAGAACTTTGAAGCTGAAAGTGCTTGTTAGTGCCACTGCTTTCTCTTGGCTTCCCCTGTCTCCGGATTTTGCTCTGTAGAAGTCTCTCTTCCTTCCACCCCAAGTTAAAGACTGTTTGGACTTGTAAGGGTAGTTTACTGGACTTTCAAAGAAAAAAAGTCTACATTTTGCATAGAGAATTATATTGGCCCAATAATAGCATTTATTTTATTTTTATACTCAACACAGCAATCCAATTTTAGGTCAGACTTCTTAACTTTAGATATTTTTTTTGTAGTGATGGGGTATTGTATATGCATCATGGATCTATATTACAAAACTTCCTGTAGCCCCAAATTCCCTTTCCACTATCAGAACAATTTAGTCACCTTTTCTTCTATTTCCTATCCCATTCCCACCCTGTTGACTCGAGTTTTGGCATCTATCATGCTATCCTCAAATGATACCTCTTTCATTGTGCTTCCAGTATTACCCCTTCAATCATCATGGAACCTCCCATCTTAACCATATCTCAACTGACATCTTCCTTATACCACAGAGAGAACATTGTTGCGTGAACGTTTTTTCCAGTTTGAATGCCTCTTCTCATACCATCATGCTACTCGCAAAGTGCATTGGTCACCGAGGGGCTTTGGAACTTGAGTTTGGTTGATTTAATAGATCTGTAGACTCTACTCGTGACTGTCTTACGAGCATGGCCTTTGTACTGACAGTACCATGGAGTCTTGCTCTTCCCATTAGTACCTGTGAGTACTAAGACCAGTCTCAAAGCCTTAAGGACCTATCACTGTAGTTTTTGAGCGACCCAAAATGGCTTTTTGTAAGTGGAAAAGAAGAGAAGCCTTTATTAAAGTTGCAAAGACATGTAGAAATTCAAACCAAATGAAGGCTATAATTCTCATTTTTCAAAGACAATGGTGATGATTTGTAAATGGATGTGCAACCAAAGAAAGCCTTGCTTTAGTACATTCTTCCTTTCTGAAAATGACTCCTTAGTGTGAGATTGCTGAGTGTTTTGTTTTGAGATTTTACTTCTATGCTTTATTTGTTGTACAATTGTGTTTTTAAAAAGGCAATTTTATTTATGTCTTCACATCATCTCATTATAGTTACTTCTATTTTCTTATTTAGTTTAGAGAATAATTGTTATGCTACTTAAATGCAAAATGACAGGTACATATTAGACATCCTTTCTTCCAGTATTCCATTTATTCCTCACTACATTTCTCTGAAGTAGATTTTATTATCCCCATTTTATAGATAAGCACTTGGAGGCTCAGAGAGATTATAATTAGACCAAGGTCATGGAGTTTGTAAATGGCCATGTTGGTATCGAAAGATAGGGTAGAGTGTGCCAGAGTCCATGCCCAGATTCTGATACCCATTTGAATTTCCACTCTCTCTGGGTCTGCGTGTACCGCCACAAGGGGAAGATTAATTCCCTGTGATACATAGCATCCTCGAAAGACTTTATAATCCACCTAAAGCATCATCTAGCATGGTGAAAAATCTTCAAGCATTTTCTAACTGATTTTCTACTCTGTTTGGATTGGACTGGGGACATACTGCCCAGAGTGACTTTGAACAGGTTCCTTCATCTTTTTGAGTTTCAATATGTTCACCTGCAAAGTGGGGATAATAATCAAACCTCCCCTGTGGGATTTTTGCTTTGTGGTTATCTACATGAGATGTGTAGTGAGTGGTGAGGTGCTATACTAATACAGTTCAGAACAACTACATTATTCCTGATACAAATTAATGAAACTCTGAATGAATGATAGTGGCAAGATGCCCATGACATAGGATGAGAGAAGTTGGTGGAAAGAGAGCCGTGGAATGGAGGGGACATCAGAATGAAGCATGACGGTGAGGTGGAGGCCATGGAGATAAGGCAGGCATCACAGGACAAGAGAGAGACTTATCAGAAGAGGTAACAAGTTCAGATTGGAACATCTGGGGTTTGAAATGATGGACATTTTGTTGTAGACATGATTAGTAGTACTTTGGATCTGAAGTTCAGCAGAGAGGAGAGAGGGCAGAGATAAAGATATAGACTTGGGTGCTATCAGCAGACAGGAGGCATTTTGAGACATCAAAGTGAATGAGATTGTTTAGGAGGAGAGTATGAAGCCAGAAGAAATTCTTCAGGCACTTGTGCAAGTCTGCACTTAAGCAACAGACATTTAAAGGGGATCCAGAAGTGACTCTGAAAAGAAATGACAGAGAGAGAAAAACCAGAGAGTGAGTTTCACAACAAATGAGAAGAAAAGAGGGTTTCAAATAAAGGTTGACATGAGTGTTGAGTTCTTCAGTTGACAAGGATGGCAGGGCTGTGATTTTGCAATGAAGAGATTGTTGGGGATTTTGGAGAAAATAGTTCTGTAAGGGACTTCAGAATGACTTAGTGTTGAGATACTGGGGCCAGTGAAAAGTCCTCTCTCAAGTGAAATCTCGAGCATGTCTTATCCAATCAGGAGCAAGGGAGGTCAGTATACTTGGCTGAGTGAATTAGTGTCCTGAGTGGACTTTCACCAAAAGGTGACTCAGGCAAGGATTTGAGTGCAAGTAGTTTATTTGGGAGATGATTCCCCAGAGGAAACAACAGCGGGATGGGTACTTAAGAAGGGGAAAAAATATTCAATGCAGGGTGTTTTGATCAAGTGACTTCTATGGTATCTGGGACCCATTCCTGCTGGGCATAGCATAGAATGCTCTTCAGATTTGTCTTTTGGGGACATAAGGGAGCTTGAGTATTTATTCTCCAATTTTCACCTGTATTGATCAAGGGTTGTTCTCAGAGTGATATTCCCCCACCTTTGACCTGCTTCGGGCCTGCAGAAAACGAAGCGAAATCAAACTGACAGAGCCCTCCCATACTGAAGCCAACCACAGAGAGTCACAAGTGCTTGCAGCAGGGGACTGTCCTGTGCATGGTGAATTCACAGTCACTGGGGAAGTGTCTGCTACGATCAGGGATGAACTGGGAAAGAAAGATATGGAGAAAGGAAAGGGGTAAGGTATCCACACTTACTGAGTGCCTTATACAGATGAATACTGTGGGTGCTTGTGTGTGTGTGTGTGTGTGTGTGTGTGTGTGTGTGTGTGTGTGTGTATTCAGTCTCATTTCATCCTCATAATTTTCACAATCAAGTTCAGAGAGGTGAAATAACTTTGCAATGAGCAACAGAGTCTTGATTCTTTCTTGGATCATCGAAGTACAAAGCCACCCTCCGATCGGCAAGCAAACCTGGGGCGTGCATGGGGCATAGATGAAACTGTGGCCCATGGTGTGTTTGGACAGATCATTTCATCTGAATGATACTCTTTGTTTCTGAATTTGTGCTTCCATCCCTTCCCTCATTTGGAAGGAGTAATTAATAGTTTGGTTTTATAAAGGTTCCCTGCAGGCTTACAGGCTGTGCATGGAAATCAAAATAACTAAAGGAATAATGAATTGTGTTAACAAAGGATATTATTATCTCTTCTAATTACTTATGTTGTTAGAGACTCTCATGTAAGACCTGCCATGATTATCCTGTGATACTGAAAATAGAAGTTGTGCTCCTCCTGCTTTCTGCCCTTCCTGCCCTTTCCTCCGGAGTTGCGTCCTCTGGTCTCCTACCTGCCCTGGGAGCCTTGTGCTCCTCCCCACATGCTGTTCTGTCTTTGGGCTTCATCTGGTAACACTGAGGAACTCTGCCTTTCTCTTTCTAGTCATCTATTTATACCCTTTTTTCTTCAAGGTCTCTTTCTGTAGCTACTCATTTAATTATGCATCTCAAGGCAGTTGTGTGGATTCTGTCTTCCTACTGCTGTCTCCCTAGATCCCTTTCCCTTCTATGTCCTAACCCTCGTTTTCCTGGCACCCAACCCAGTTAATCTGATGAAGAGCTTCCTGGTGAAAGTTCTCAGTGGGAGAGACCAGAAAAGCTCTAGTTCAGGACAAGCACCTCCCTCGCAGGAAGAACCTCTCTATGAATGCTTGTATTCTGTTAATAATTTTCCACCTTGAGTTTCATGTTTTAAAAACATAAGATGCAAAAATCGCAACAAAGGACCTTCTGCAAAGAAGAATGGCAGGGACCACCCTAATCCGACCCACCACCCTGACACCACACACTAGTTCTTTCACTTCTGCATATTCCTGCCAAGTCTTCATTCTCATGTGGAGCTTCGACTTCTGCATTTTTTTTTTTAACTTACCGTATTTTGCCATGTATAATGCACCCTTTTTGGGCCCACATTTGTAAGGGAAACATATGATGCACATTGTACATGTTAGTACTCATTCCATTTCTACATACATATTTTTAAGACCTTTATGCCTATGAGCTAATAGTGTGACTCTGGACATCAATAACAACATCTGTATGAAAAATAGCATCCTGGAATAGGACCATCGGGTTGGTTGAACTTATGAGGCTTTTGCAATTTTGGCCAACGATTCAATGAAATGAAGGACAATGTATTGCCTTCCTCGGAGTAAGTGACGGTGACTTAATAAGAGAGGTGATGCTGACTTTGAAGAGAATGACTGGATATGGGACCATCTGAAAAATGGAATAAGTCAGTAACGTGGACAAACCTAGCAACCATGCAGAAATCAACAGAAGCTCATTCTCAAATAACAGCAGCGTATGTTGCCGAGTACAATGTGCACCATTGTGGGTGACACGCGTGTAATCACCCTCTGCTTGAAGGAAAGGTTTGATTTCTTTAGCACCAGAGCCCGACAGTATAATTCCTAAGATGTATGATACACTTATTTTTAGTTTTCAAAGAAATAGTCAAATCATTTTCCAGAGTGCCTGTAGCATTTTACACCCCAATGACAACACATGAGAGTTTCCGTTTGTCCACATCTTCCTCAGTAGTTGGTACTCTTATTATCACTTTTCAAATCTATGTTCATTCTAGCTGTGTCCCGGTGGCTCGGGTGCTATGCCATTGACTGGGGCGTGAGCCATGTAAAGCCCAAGAACCCAGGTTCTCAACTTGACCAGGGGCCAGTAGAAACAACCAAAGGCAATAAACAAACAAACAAACAAATAAATAGAAATAATAATTAAATAAATAAATGTGCTTCCTTCCAATCTTAGGAGCATTCTTTCAGGGTTTGCCATTAGTTTTGTTTTTTATGTAATTAAAAAATGTCCCTCCCTCCCTTCCTGCCTTCCTTCTTTCCTTCTCTCCTTCCTTCTTCTTTCTCTCCCTTCCTTCAGTCACAAATTTAAAAGAATACTTCTTTCTCCGCTCCCCAACTTTCTCTGTTAAAAGACGTATCTCTACTCACTCTGACAGGCTTCTTGTGAGAATCTCACATCAAAACTGTTGCTCCCTTATCATTCCTGGCTTCCCCAGTCTCCTCAGTGCAGTGTGTGGGCATCCCACACAATCACATGTTGAAACGCATTCACATTGTTCTGAGGCCAAATTCCAGAACTCTTTTCATCCTTCGAAACCGAGGTTCTATACCTATTAAACAGAAAGCCATAGACCTCCCTCTCTCCAGCCTCTGGCAACCTCCATTCTGCTTTCTGTCTCAATGAATCCGAGTATTGTAGGTACTTTATAAATGGAATCAGACAATATTTGTATTTGCGTGACTGGTTTATTTCACTTAGCATAATGTCCTCAAGGTTCATCCATGCTGTGGCATGGGTCAGAATTTTCTTCTTTCTAAAGGCAAAATAATATTCCATTGTGTATAGGTGCTGCCTTTTGGTAAGGCAGTATGTAGTTTTGCATTTTCATTTTCCAGACAAGTTTCTGGGGGGACAGAGAGGCTAAGTGAATGTCCAAGTTTTTGTGGCTAGAAATTTCATAAAGCTCTGATTCAAGCCGGGCACAATAGCTCCAGAAGGTAGACTTGATCACTGTTCATCTATGTCTCTCTCTCTGTGATCCTGCAAATGAGTGAAGAGAGCCCAAGAAGGCGAATCAATTTCATGCGGTTGGAGGAAGCCTGCCTCAAGCTCCTACACTGCATCCAGGATATAGTGTTAAAAAGTTTATGGAATGATCAAATCAATATATTTTTCTGTGTTTAAGGAACCCTGGGTCTAGTAATGACTCGGGCTACATTGTGAGACCTAGGGCAAATCACTTAATGAACTTCAACCTTCTTCTTAAGGAGGATGATGAAAATATCCAACTCATATCAAGTGTGAATAATTAAGCAAGTGACAAATCGGTGGAGTTATCAAATTACCTGTCCGAGAATCATTGGAATGATACTGAAGCGGTGTGATTAGTTGGGAATGTTTTACACCTTGGCTTGAAAAGTCTGCTCATATCTGTATCTCTATCTACTTTGGAGGGATGGCAGAGGAGTTTCCCTTCCAGATGCTCTGCTTTCAGTAGGGAAAGAAGGGGCCGAAACACATGTCAACAGAACCTGTAACATTGGTTAATATCCAGGTCTCCTTTGTTTCTGAAGCAACTCTGCCCGTGCTTTTCATCACCTCTCTGCATGGAATAGAAGCTTATAGTTCACTGTTAAGTGTGTAATTATAGCACATAACTAGAGGCTGCATAAAGAGACACTTATTTTTGATATTATAGGTGAAATTTCTCAAATTATACGGGGACTCGAGTAAATGATCTGGGAAATATGCCATTAGGCTCTGAGTATCTTGCATCAGAGCAAGATATGTTTCTCTCTGGATAGATGGTGCCAGTGTTTTTCAAATTACACAACTAACCGTTTTGGAAGGGTTTGAAGAAAAACCACAGAAGATTCAGTTAAAAGTAAAAGATAGATTTAAACATCCTTGAATCTAGCTCACATGTAGGATCAGGGAAGGGGGAAGGCATAGGAATAAATATATGATGGTCATATCTATTTTGACTACGTTGATATTGCAGAAAATACACCTACTTTTTTGGTATGGAGACCATGCAGGTCAGCCTCTTGAGCAGAGAGCAGAAGTCAGTGGAGACAACCACAGGCTGGCCAACCCCCTGGCTGGCAGGATCTGGGGACTTTCCTGGGCTGGGAACTTTCGGTGTTAAAGTGGGCTCAAGCCCAGGCAAACTGGGAAGGTCGGTCATCTGAGTTCTGGTGGAGCAGAGAGGGTGACATCAGAGCCCAGTCTGTCTGATCATAATATATCCATTTTCTTAGTCAAAACAATGTGTCTACTTTGTCTGTTATCACCCCAAGCTGTGTGTGTGTGCTCATGGGGTTGGTGAGTAATCTAATCCAATGAAGTCTAATAGTAAGTTCTAGGTCTTCAAGGCCTTAGTGAAATCGCTGGGGTTCTGGGCAGAATCTAGAGTGACAGACATACTTTTCATCATATTGAATAGTTGTTTCAATTTTCGACTGCACTCTAGAATCACCTGAGAGCTGTACAATGACTGCTGCCTGAGTTCTTCTCCCTGATCTTCTCATTTAATTCATGGAGATAGTACCTAGGTGATTCCATTGTGCAGCTGAGGTTGAGAAATGGAATGACCTCAAATGGGGACAATAAGGGATTTTCTAAGGATATAGATGTGCTTCCGTTTACCATCAGGGACGCAGGATGCAGGCTGAGAGCCTAACTCTCTGTCCTATCAGCCATCAGCGGGGACAGGGGCTTTTGTAAATGTCCTTCCTGCCTTGGTGGAAACCATGACACTGAGGGTCTCAGGCTTTCCCAGTGACCTCCCCACCCCAACCATATGAAGAGAGGGAGGGGAGCTAGGGCTCTTCCGACAGTCTCCTGCCCTAATGTTCTACCTTAGGAGACCAGGCAGGTGCTTGTGTGGGAGGCTCTGTCGTACCTCTAATATCTGAGGGAAAGTGTCCCAAACCAAGTCTGGGCAGGAGACACGTCCCACAGAGCAATGTGATAAGCATGTGGGCTTTAGAGTCTGCAAGTACCAGTGGCTGGCTTTCCAGGAAGCCCTTGGGAGATTCACGGACACTATTAAACAAGAACCACATGCAGTGGGTATCAGGATTTGGACAAGGAGAAAGAGGCGAATGGGGACAACGACGAAGGGGGCAGTCACTCATCTTCAGAACTAGTGTCTCCTAGTCTCTCCCTACCTCTTTGGTTCTTTTCTTGCCCCATCTCTTCCTTGAGTTGTGCTGCCTTCTAGAATTGCCCATTGACTAGCAGCTCTCTGAGTTTAGAACCTCTGTTTCTCTAACTTCGAATCGATTGAGGGGGTGCAGCGGGGTGGATCTCTCATTGACTTTCTATTTGGTTTTATTTCTCCATTCCATGCTGACTGATGGCAGTCACTTCACGTGGGCCCCGGGTCTCTCCCTCCTTGTGTCACATTTCTGCTGCTGTGGAGGCTCTACCTCCATTTCCTGGAAGTAACTGCTGCATTGGACCCCTCGTGGTGGCTTTTTGTGAGAGCTGTTGAGCCTCCCTTTGAAGACAGATGAGCCAAAATATGTCTTTCTCCTTGCAAGATGAAGCAGGACCTCATTTTCAATAGCTATGGGAGATGATGGAGTGCCTACTTCCTTGATGTACCCCAATGATTTTCAAATAATTTTTGCAAATACTCTTCACATCTGGTAAACACAAATCACTTCTATATGACAAACAAGCATTTCATTACATGGACTGCAACTTCTATATTCAACAACTGATTCTGTTGAAAACTGTCTTCATTTCCAATACTAATTTTTGAGAGCTTAATTATATATATATATTTATATGTCTTTAATTAGAATTCAACATTGTTTCTTACCAACAATGAAACTATTTTCAGCTCTTCCTTCATGGGGGAGTCTTAGTATTGGAGTTCTAAAGTGTCTTTCAAGTGAAGAGTACTTTCGAAGAGGACTCTGACTTATTGGTGTTATGGGGTGTCTAGCTCTTTGCAAGACTTAAGACAAGTGAAACTGTCAGAGCAGCTTTGTAAGAAAGGCACAAAAGCATTTCTTATCAATGAACACATCACACAGTTAAGGCTTAATAATTCTAGTTCCAATGCCTTGCAGTCACCAGCCAGAGTGTATCCTGACCTGACCCTTTTTGTTTGTATAGAGTGACAGAAACTGATGAAAGCACACAAGGGGGTCTGTTGGGGCATGACTCTTGGCTGTTGTCTACTACATGGAAAACAGGCAGAGAGAACCGGAGCAGCACAGGAACTTGAGTGCGAGATGGCTCTGAGGTACTAAGAGGAGATTGTAAGATCCTTTCCTTGGAAAAACTTAGCACCAGATGGAAGGGTGTCCATCTGCTCAGGGTTAGATGACCTCTGTGGCTCCCAGGCCCTGCATGCTCCTCTCTCCTTTTCTAGGGGAGCAAGGACACATGTGTGTTAAATAAGGTCACAGGGCAGCTCAGCATCTACTTGTCGATTCTGATTCCAATGCCTGGGCTTAGGCCTTGGGGCAAGGACAACCGTAACACTGAGCTTTAAATTATTATTTTTTTTTAACAAAAAAAGGTTTGGCGATTATTTTCCCTTCAGGACTGCTGTTGATTTCCCACTATTGACAGAATTTTTTAAAAGACCATTTGCATGCAGATTGGACAGACAAGCAGACTATTTGCATTTATATTAGCAAGGTGCTCATTGTCATTAATTATTTATTGTTTTTAGTTATCCTGCAAGGTGGCTTCTCTGGTCTCCATTTCATAGCAGAAACAGATTTCTGAAGACGATGTTGCCAATACGAATCAGGCGGGTTTTCCCAACACAACAAAGAGGATGCCGGGCTTTTCTCGCAAGTCGAAGATACTTGCATTTTTATTGAATGAATTTTTGCATAGATTTTCCTTTGTGAAAATGCCATCATCCATTTAGCGTTGTTATGGAAACACTTCAGTTCATCTGTTTCCAGCATTTTTGGTGAACTTTTACTATAAACATTTTCAATGCTCATGAGCAGTAGAAACAATAAATTCCCAGGTACTCCCTCCCATCCACCTTCCACACCGTCAACATTGTGGCAATTTTATGCTGCCTACTTCCAATCTCTGGTTTTAGTTTGTATTCTTGTTGGCTGAAATATTGCAGAGCATCAGATACCATAGATTTTTTTTTTTTTTCATTCCCAAATGAGTCAGAGAACAGACAAGGTCTTAAAAAAAGAGAATCATTATACCATCATCTCACCTAAGAAAATCAACAATTTAATGCCATGTAATCACAACCTACTTTAAAATATCGAATTTCACTTGATTTCTTCAATCTGGATTGAGAGCCAATATTTGCTGCTGTTGAGTTCAATACCTTCCACTTGCCAGCCATCAGTGAGTGCGGACAGAGCAGGCCTGCGCAGCCGCACTGATAGGTCAGCGCCTGAACTCGGGGCGGGCACCGTTTTGAGAGACCAGACAAAAGGCAGCCACTTGCGCATGTACAGCACAGGGAAGGCTAATGCTGAGTAGTGCTTCCTAGGCACACAGGAGAGGGGGGGCTCCAGTAGCAATCGGGGAGCGGGCAGGACAGCATCTGTTTCACACACTGTCACACTCAGTTTCTGCAGTGTCCATAGTGTGGAAGTATGGGAAATGCCCCTTCCCTCCGAGGTCCTTCTGGGGCTGCTTGAGCAAACAATTTGACATCAAGCAGGTTTGTAGTAGGAAAAAGGCAAATTTAAGGACATACACATGGAGAATATATATGACTGTAAATTCGACTGTAAATGAGACAGATTAAGGAGGACTGGGGTGTCAAGGAGAGAAAAGGATCTTCACATGGTGGAGGGAATGACTTCATATGACAAAGCATTGCCTTTAGATGTCTGCTCTGCCTCTCTTTTCTGATAAAAGGGTTGTTTCTGGAAGTAAGTCCATATCTAAATATCTATGGGAAGAGGGAGACAGCTTCTTCTGAGACCCACAGCACCTAGATTAACCTTTAGCTCCACATATCAAGGTGACATGTATAGGAAAATAGCGAGCTCAGGACATCCCAGAAAAAGTCTGTCTGAGCTTTTTGGGGGAGAGTGCTCTCACAGGAGTATCATTACATGGAGGCATGTAATGCACGTGGAGGCATGATCCCATAATACAATTACTGAATATAATGTAATGGTTTGACGGATAGTGAATTGAGGCAAGAGATTTGAGCAGAGGAAATCTGGTGAGGAGGGAACCCCGATGAAATATCCACAGTGGCTGATGTGTGTCTGTGAGGGTCAACGACAGGAGTGGAGGAGGGAGGCTGACTGGAAGTGGAGAATCCTTTATAAATTAGTCAAAGTTGTCTGGACTCTTCTTTAGAAAATGGGTATCATTGGAGGTTTTCAGGAAGACAATGAAAGAATCGAATTTGTACTTTGGAAGGCAAAATTTTGCTGACACCACCATGAATGAAGTGAGCAAGACATTGAGATACCTAGGATGTTATTTTCTTGCTATAAAAAGGAATGCATGCTCATCATAGAAAATTTAGAAGCGACAAAAAGAAGAAAAATTTCCTGTACTTCCAGAAGAGGAGTCTTTGAAGATTTGACTATATATTTCTCTAGTTTTACACACACACACACACATTTTCTTTTTCTACAATGTTATCATAGCTATGTATTGTTTTCAATCCTGTTTCTTTCACTTAATAATTTGCCTCAACATGTTCAGTGCCACCAGAGATGAAAAGACATGATTTTAAATGAACATGCTCTTCCATGAAATAGCGACATCATTTACTAATGATGCTCCTTTTTTGGACATGTCAGTGGTTTACGGATCTCTCCTTCCTTTGCGTGCCTTTTGCTTACATTGCTCCCAAACGGCTACACCCATGCCTGAGTTGAAGATCATGATCCCCCATTGCTTTGACTAATTACTGAAGTTTTTCACTGAAAACTTCCTCTCATGCCCAAATGCAACCAGTAGTAGTTTTGCTGTTTTTGTTTAATGCATTTGAGTGTTAAAGTCAGTGTTTTCTTAATTTAATTGTTGACTTCAGGAAACAACCACTATGTGCAACTTGGAGGCAGTCACACCTGAGACAGAAAGCCAGGGAGATTTCCACACGAGAGCAATTGTGATCCTTGGAGGAAAGTTTGAGTGATGCCCCAGGCACACAACATGCATTTATTAATTGCCTGCTGTTTATGGAAGTCTACTCTTTCATAACATAGGATTTGACTCTACTGATACGGAATTATGTACAGGGAAGGAGAGAGAACAGAATGCTGGGCAAACCAAATAGATCATTTAAAGGCCACCATGACTGGAGACAGATGTGATTCACCACGTGAAGGGGAGCCATTGCTAGTTATTGTGATGCACTCTTCCCTTTCTTTGTGTTTAGTTTCTCAAAAAGGAATTTAAGAGGAATAAGGGCAAAGGTGCTGGTGGTGTGAGGGATTCAGGTGAATGGAGACAGAAGAAGGGAGCAATAGGTTTTGCAGAAGGCCTTTGCATTTCATTTCTTGTTTTCCTAGGGTGTGTGTTTGTGTGCATGTTTGCATCATTTCTAAGAGCTCCCAGGAAGATTTGATCATATAATCTTATTATTAATTCCAATATTGCAAGCGTTGCTGAAATTCCCATGTGTTGACTCTCTTTTTGATGGACAAGTCCTGCCTCAGGTTGATTTTTATGAATAGAAGGGAGGACCACGGCTCCAGGCAGACAGCAGTCCAGGGTCCACACCTGTCCTCCACGTGTCACACATATAGGGCTCTATTCTGAAGCCTTTGTGGGGACCTGGGCCCCTTTAGGAGACTGAGTTGGTGCTGAAGCTGCAGCATTCTGGACCTTGGCTTGAGCCTGGGCCTTTGCCTTTGGCCGGCAGAGCCCGAGACCCTTGGTGATTCCAGTATGAGCACATTTCCCAAGCCTGGGGTTAGTGATGGAGACCAGTTGACTAAGCTTGCAGTTGTCATGCTCTGGAATCTTGGACTTGACCTCCTGGGGCCTTACAGGGGCCTTGATGGGCTTGGCATATGTGTTCACAACTTGGCGGTGTTGGCCTACATCTCTTCAGGTCCTTCTTGCTCTGTTTCTTGGCAGCCCATGTTCTCAAGAATGTGGGGTCCACCTCTTAAGAGACTCATGTCTTGAGACTGGGGTTCCTTGACGCCATTTCTGTCATTGTGGGGACTGGTTATGCGCCGTGTGGTTCTTGGGGTTGGCTGTGGTGACACTGACCCGCCCCTCCCCCCGACTCTCCCAGTGCCTGGAGCCAGAAAAGTCACTTGCTGACTTTTTAAGCTCATGATGAAAAATTGAAAAAAATACAGAGAAATAGGTAGAAAAGAAAAGGACTTCCAGAATTCTATTATTCAAAAAAAGCTTTGTTAATGTCAATGTGTTCTTCCAGTCTCAGTTATTTTCCATATGTATGTAGAGAATCGTGTCAAGTCTGTAACAACGTTGGAGTTGACTGGGTCACAGCTCAAGTTTGCATCTTTACCAGCTGTGCGAACCTGAATTTGGAACTTAGCCTTGTTAAGTCTGTTTATCTTACACGAAACGAAGAGAAAAATACCTGTATTATGATGTGATCATGAGAATTAAATGAGCTTATGTGTAAAAATTGCACTGTTAGGTTTTAGCTAACATTAATATGGTTATGCTAGTTATAATAAAATAGAATACATATCAGTTCTTATACTTTCCACTCAACAGTATAACTCCCTTTCTAGATTATTGCAAACTCAATGCAATCATTTTGCCCAGTGCATCATCTTTCATCATGGCATTTACTAATTAGCATATCTTAGTACATGCAGTTTCCTTTGAATTCTATACCATTTAAAAACCTTCATGAAGTATTAGTAAAATGTAGAGAATAGCGGTGGAGATAATAGGAAAATTATATAAGAGGAAAGAAAAGAAGAGAGGTCAATCTAATACCATGCATAATCTAAAATATGCAAAAGTTTTTGAATTTAATAGTTTTCACACTTTGCCTTTTTATTCATGGAAAATTGTTGCAAATTGACATAATGGCAAGTTGGTGGTGAAGACCTCATCGTGACTGGTGAGAAAGCTTGCTAGCAATCAATGAACAAGCAAGTACTCCATGTCAGAGTATTTTAGTTAGAAACAGTCAAAACAGATATATCAAATCACTAGGAAATAATTAAGCAGTTAACACCAAAATAAAAGAGTCAGAAAATAGATTATTAAATGCTAGATTGATTAGAGGTTATGTGGACATAGAATCAAACCAAATAATTAAAAGATAAGAAGAATTTAGCTATCTTGACAGGAGCAGGGGAGATTTCCTGCTACAGACAAGGACAGAAGAGGGTGGAGGTTATGTGAGAAAGGATGGGGGAAGGAGTGTGCACGCGTGTGTGGGTATGTAACAACCTAGAGTGTGACCTCATGGAAGTGAAAAGAACGTATGGAGTAGAGGGCAGAAAATATATACTAGGCTTAACTATGCAGACTTGAATGCTAGGAAGAGAAATGGTTCACAGACCCCTTTAGATCTCCAAGTGGGCATATGGAAGCTAAGAGAAGATGTTGGTGATAATTGTCATCTAAACTTGCATCCTCCCTGGATAGTGAAAAGCCATAGGATGAGGGGTTCAATAAAATTGAATTAATCTGCAGCCCACTGTGGAGGCCTTTTTAGCATAAACACCAAGTTTCCTTGACTATTCATTAACCTTGGGATTGGAATGTCCCCTGAATTTTTGTCTTCAAAAATAGCTAGTATGCTTTGGCCAGATATCCTCCTCCATGTCCTACCCTTGTTGGTCATTTTCCAATCCCATGTCATACAGATGCATTTCGTTTAGAGAAACAAAGTTACAAGGCAGAAGTTAGGCCTACAGTTTCAGAAACCTGTGGTTGTAAATTTTCTGGACTCATTGTGTAAAAGATTTCCAGTGTGGAGGAGGATGGTGTAAAGGTATTTAATTTCTTTTAAAGTAACAAATATCCACTGTTAAATTTGTGTGTGTGTGGGGAGGGGGAGGGCTTAGTTAACGATAAGCATCTTCTTTCCTTTCTGACGTGAGAAGTAAGTTTACTTCTTGAGTGGATAGAAAAGAAAAATCCTTTATGACTTTTTTGGTTTCTGTGAAATATCTGAACTCAATGATGTGACAATCAGGATAATGAAGCTTTGCATGTGTTTCAGGTCTCAATATAGAAGACCTTGTGTCACTCGAATGTCATTTGATAGACTTTTAGTGAATAATCACATCTGATATGCCAGGACCTAGATGAAGGACTGATAGTCTTTTGATTTCCCCCGATTCTCTTTTCATGTCCCTGTTGCCAGCCAGTTTTCCATGTCAAATCTTCCCTTCAAACCCTAGTGTCTTGCAACCGCACAGGTGGGTTTCTTACTCGCCTCATGGGACCAAAGCTGAGGTTGGCCCCTATAGAAATGTTGTTGGTTTGAGGTCAAAAGTGAAGAGTTATGGCAGAACCATGCAATGGAAGTTTGAGAACTGGACCCCAGAACTGAACTCATTGCATTTCACGGGATAGCAGAGACAGAGCCTGAGCTCAGCAGTGTGGGGACGTGTCATCCTCTCTCAGGGAGTGACGGTTAAATGTTGAGAATAATAAGACAATTTGCCACACTTCACCTTAGCTTGAATATCCTTTTCTGGAGGAACTGTATCTTTTTTCAAAGCTGACTCCCAAAATTAAATATGAATATTTCTAGTGAGGTCTTAAAAGTACCAGATAGAGAGATACTATACTCTAGCCCAGTCTAGATAGTAATCTTTTATAGTAGGTTTTGTTTCTTTGATTTTAGCTGCCATGTCACACTGTCATACCCATCAAGTCTGCAATCATCTGAGTCTTTGGGTCTTACTCATTCCATACAGTCATGCTCCTCCTACGTTGCCTTTCTTCTGTCCTTCGGGCTTAGCCATAATTTGGACCCTATGTCAGGAGTAACCTGGTAGCATCACACATCAAACAGAGAAAGGGAACATTTCCCTGCTTGTATGATTTTCTCAAAGAGGTTCTTCAGCTTCTCTCTACCCCATCTGCTATGCACTGAATTGTATTCCCTCAAATTTATATGTTGAAGGCATTTTCCCTAGAGACTATATGTGGAGGTAAGGCCTTGAAAGAGGTAATTAACGTTAAACGAAGTCATAAGGGTGAGGTCCTCATCCAGTAGGACTGGCGTCCTCACAAGAAGAGAAAGAGACACCTGGGATGTGTACAGAGAAAAGCCATGTGAGGGCACCATGAACAGGTGGCCATCTGCAAGTCAGGAAGAGCAGTATCAGCAAGAATCATCCCTAGTGATACTTCCATCATGGGCTTCTAGGCTCCAGAACGGTCAGAAATAAACTTCTGTTGTTACGCCTGCCAGTCTGCGGTATTTTGTTGTGGCACCCCTGCAGACCGATATCCCATCCTTGCCATCCATGTGCACACACGTACACATAAGTACACACTCACACACACCAGTGAGAAGAAGCGAAGAATCCAAGTAATCCACCTGCTTCTTGCCAACACGATGATGCTGTGGACCATTATTTGTGAAATATACTGAGGGGCCTGATGCAGAGCAACCCAAGTCTCTCAGAACTGGCCTGCTGTCCATGCCCCATTCTGACATGAAGAACCAAGGACAGCGAATGACAGCCTGAAAGACAAAGGAGAAGCTCCAGTTCTTCTAAAGCTGTAGCCCTTCCGCTAATCAAAGAAGCCATTTGCCAAGGCCTCCACCCTGCCTCTCATCCAGAAGTGGTCTTCTGTACCAATTCTCTAGAAGGACGTAGAAAGGGGGTTATTTGTCTTTTCTTTTGGAGTAAGGATGAGTCATTCCTCCTTGACATGTGGTGACCCCTTCTCTCTTCCCTGAGGCCCCAGATCCTTTTTCCAGGCTTCAGCTAGGGATGTAAATGAGAGTCTGCCCCAGCTACCTCAGATTTTATCACCGGGTAATTTTTTCAAATGTCTGTTATTAAATTTGGACTTTTACTAATCACTCCAAATGTTAATTTGTTTATTCGTCCAGCCTGTGAAGAACTTCAGAGAAGTGAGGAAATTCCTTTGACCCCTACGGCACCGATGAAAGAGTTACACACATTGCAAAAATGGTCCTTGATTCATAAGTAGTAGGCATGACACAAGCATTTAGAATCACTATGACTGAAAAACTACAGCTAAAGGGCAAGGGAAGATTGCTTCAGGAGAAAGGGAGAGTCCAAATTTAACTTGAAGGAAAAATGGATCTCATTAATCAACAGAAGGCTAAGGTGAGTCCGTGATATCCTTGGTTGCTTCACCAAATTTCTTCCTCTCAGCACTGCTCAGTGGGCCCAGGCTCAGCCACTGAGTCCATGCTCCATATGGCGATCTCTTTATGGTGCTCAGGAGAAGTCAGGGGTCCTGCCCTATAGCAATGTGGACATGGACCTTGAAAATGACCTAGGTGTCCCCAGGGGGATTCAAAATACACTTATATGAAGAATTCTACCCCACACCTTAAGACTTGTTGCTACACACACATGCGTTTGAGCCTCACTGCTTTATTTTACAACTTGAAGTTGCTCTTTTTCCGTGTGGTCATTGGATATTGAAGTATACAGCATTCTGGGTCTAAGCAGGACACTATTTCTGATTTGATAGGTGGAAAGGTGTAAACCATTTCAGCTCCTTAAGTGACACCATGTATCCAGTGGGATGCATTCCATAAATTCCACCACCTCTACTGAGATAGGTGTGGCTGGAGAAGCAGAAAAATGTAAATGATAGTCATTGACTTCAAAGAGTTGATGACCTCACCTCTAACTAAAAGCTTTTAGCTTAATTTTTTTCTAACCTCAGGAAAATGAGAGATCAAAGTGATATATCTCAGAAAGAAGAGGGTCATCGCTAGTTACTGGGGTTGGAGGTGGTGGTGGCGGGGGTGGGATGGCTGTGGTGACGGGTAACAGTAGGCTAAGAGCCCAACCCTGGAGTGACTGGGTTATGGCCTGTGTCCCATACAAGCTTCTCAGCTTGTCTCAGCCTCAACATCTCTGCTGCCAACATGGAAACAATAATTAAAACCCATCTACCAAAGAGCGTCATGGAGAGCACTAAACCAGAGAATGCATATAGAGTGCATCACATGTGTTTTTTATCTACTAACCTCTCAAAACATTCTAGTTAATTTTTTTTTTTAAATTACAATGATTTCTGCAAGGTTTTTCTGGGCTCCGCGAGGAGACAAGCTCAATCAGACAAAAAATGTCGAATAGCCAGGGCTTTATTGGGGTTTGCACACCCGGGCGAAACTCCCAAGTCCGCAGAGGGCCGGGAAGTCGCCGGCTTGGAAGTCGCGCACAGAACAAAGGGGGACCGGCTCTTTAAGCAGAGGAATTTCACGGGCTTCCCATATG